>JAVJIF010031658.1:0-385537 GCA_038442645.1 Agave tequilana
ACATATTTCATGTGTGTGTGTTAATTCCTCTTCTCTCTCTATATATGATTTCGTGTTATAGTGATTTCGGACATTCATGCGATCGAACTCGGTACGAGAGATTCGAATTGTGCTCGTCGTGGGCCCAATACACTGGCGATTCGAAGGCCGACCCATGAGATGATCCGTGATCTGTACTTGTTCGTGCAGTGCAGACCTGATGGCGATTCGGACCCAACGCGTCATTTCATGCAAGTGTACACGATACTCTCCTCGTTGACTTTGTATTGATTTAATTCTATCTCTTAATTATAAATTCTGGATATCATATCTCAGATCGTCGATATCATCCTGTGGTCACGTTTGCATATCAGCTTTCCTCCTCTAATTATATGACTAGTTATTGTATTCTTGATATCTTTACCGGTACTGTTCGTGATCATGTTACATTGCCTTACAGATCATGTTTGCATCTCGTTCTTGTACGTGCATGCATCCAACTTAAATTGACATTATTGTTTGTGTATGATAGCCTAATTTAGTGATACGAAATTTATACTGATCGTGACAAATATTGTGATTTGGATCTTGAGGATAACTGGATAATAATGAAATGAATATTATGAAATTAATCTTGAAGAAATCAATCAAAATATCTTGTGATTTATTATTAAGGATATTTTATTAGATTATGTTATATATGATCATGACCGATTTACTAAGACCATTGGATTATATATTTGCCTTTGTCACTTGATATTGCCCCGTTTACATTGTCCCATAATCTTGGTATACAATGTATTCACTATTTGACACTGAAATTCTTGATACTGATTCATGATTCTATTACACTGAGTCACACACTATCTTACACTTGCAATGATTAATGAAATTAACCAAGTCAGGGTAACTGGGGAGAATGGTAGCGGGAGGAGTCAGGGAGGTGTGCTTGGAAGGGCGGCTCCTCCGAGGGCCTTGTCACAGGTGATCTTGTGTTCTTGTGGTTTATGTGCGCACTTGTTATTACATGTAACATAATTTCTGAGTACAGTAAAATGTTTCTCCCTGCTATCATGATCCACTAACGCATCACTTGTTTGATATGCAGTTGTCCTGTAGGATGGGAAACATGATAGTTGCATTAGTATAAGATTAATAAAATGCTAGACATATGCACTTGCATCATATCCTGCATTGTCTTCAGTGATCTAACTCGTCCTGTACTGTTCTTATTCGTGATCTAGTACCTGACTTGTGTTCTCGTGGTTCTGATACTTGAGACACCTGTGACATGCATTATTTTGATTACATGATATTACTGGACTGACCATGTGATTTTAACTTGTGATCTCATGTTCTTGTGACCTTGTGATTATGTTACACGATAGTTACTCGTTCAGGACATCTCATGTTCATTATATTCATGTCACACATGCATGGCGGTCTTATTGTACATAATCTATCGTCCTGATTATTCCTGTTATTATTATTACTTTCAGTTCTCGATATTGCAAAATATATTATTCTTCTTATTTCAATACCCTACTTGTACTGTTACTGCATTTTCATATTTTCTCTTCTACTATTTTTTTCCCTTCGTGTACTCTTACTGGTTCGGTTCTGATGGACCTTTATTATTTTTCTGTATCTAAATCCGGGAGCTAGTATAGAGAGTTGATCATAGAACATATTTGGTTCAGTCTTTCCGGTGAGTTCAGTTTCCTTTCTTGACTTGTATATGTGCTTTTATCTCTACGCTTGGGTGTATATGCATATATGTGTGCTTTTCTGCTCATTATTGACAGCTTAAGGTATTCATGGAAGAGAATTCACTCTTCGTGAGTATCTTCTGGCCATCGTCACGTACCCGTACTCCATATTTTGGGAAGCGGGGCGTGACACACACTCGGCTTGACGTGGGTCCGCCCATTATTAGTCTGTAGTCATATATACTTTTTTTTTGAGTATATGCAAAACGTCCCTTTATCAAATTTTTTCTTTGAAATATACGTCGTAGTCTGGTGCAAGTAGGATTTGAGCCTCATACATTGTTCCTACTATAAAGAGATTTTACTGTTATGCTACAGTTACACTTGCTCCTTTTATCAATTATAAGTCAATGAAAATTGAGTAAATAACTTTTAAGAAATTGAAATATGGTTTACTTAATTTTTGGAAGATAAGAAAATAACTAAGTTATCGAGCTCAATGCCATTTCAACAAGAAATAATTGCACTAGTTAATTAAACTAAAAGTAATATGGATTAATAAGAGGAAAATTATTAATAAAATAGCAATAATATTGATAAAATAGATCTAAGATATCATGTTGTAAACCTAAGAATTAATTCAAATATGATTAATTTGTTAAAAATTCAGCATAAATTCATTTTTCATTGAACAATGGTTAATAAAAGAGTATTTTTGCAAAACAAATCAAAAACACAAAGGCCATATAAAGAAATATGCAATTCTCAAAAGAAAAAGGCGTGTATGTGCTAAAACCCCAAAATAGAAAGTCAAAAATAACCGTTGGGCGCGCCGCTTTGCAATCTGTCCGAGTCCGAGTCTGATTCGATGACAGAGAGATTGTTAGCTTAACCATGAAGCTAATTTAGCTCGCCGTTAGATAAATACATCCCCTTTTAAGCAACACCCCCTTCACCCGCTCTAAACCCAAACCCAAAATCCTAAACCCTAACCAAATCAAGAAGCAACCAACCCCTTCTCGAGATCTGGATACAAGGAATCAAGGCGTCGGTGATCGCCATGGATCTGGAGATGGGAAATTCTGCTAATTACCCAATGGTTCTTGTCCAAATCCCTATGGACAACGAAAAAGAGGTCCTTTTTCTCTTCTTTCTTCTTCCGATTTCTTCTTTCTGTGATTTCATTTTGATTTCGTCCTTGTTTGCGATGGGTGTGTTCCTTTTTGGGGTTCGATGTGAACAGGTGAATGCGGCCTCTCATGGCCATCCGATCGGATCATTATCCAAGTGCTTGATGATTCCAACGACCCAATTGTTAATTGGAGTAATAATCATGGTTTAAATGAGTAAATATTGAGAATTCCATTTCTTTTTCTCTTTATGTCATGTTTTGTTCTTTTCTTTTCTTTTGTTTTCACATTGGGTTGTCTTCTTCATCTTCCCCTTGCAATTCTTGCGTTCTTGATTCTCAGGGAGATTTTTTTTTACTTTTTTATCTCTTAATTGGTTTGATTTACACGTATTCCTGAATCTGATCCGGGTGTCATCTTTTCTTGTTCCAAATCCAGCAATTGAGGTGTTTGGTAGCAGTGTCTACAAAAGAACTTAATTCATGGGATTTAGTTGTAATTCAGTGACAAGGTCAGTTTTTTATTATGTGTCTATGCCCTCTGTTTATTATAGTCAATTCTATTTCCCCAATTTTAGCAAGTAGTAATGGATGATCAAGAAAGGTTGTGCATCACTTTTATGCTATGTTAATTTTTATCCTTCCTGATTAAGAAATTCTGTCTATAATTAATAATAACCATGGCATTATTTCATCACTTTAACATCTGTCAAGATACCATTGTGGGTTATGATTTTAACTTGCCTATTTTCGTATTCCCGTCTTATTACTTGAAAGAAATCATCATCAGTAGTTTGTTACATGTTGAAAACTTGAAATTTGCTTAAGTGTTTTTCTGTGATTTTAAGTGTTATATTCTGTAATTTTGTTACATGTGAATTTTTTAGGTATCTGTAGCTAGGAGCCACTGTTAAGGGATGGTGCTTGGTAATAATGGTAAAGGGGAAGATTGGTAAAAGAGAGTACATCCATAGATCTCTTTCAGGTGTTTGATAGCCGTACAAATTGATTGATTAGTCTTGTTTCTGATGTCAATAATGATAATATACTTTGTTATTACAGGTACATATTAATGCCTTGTAGAACCAGGATACTGTAAATAATGTTGGTTACCTTAGGAAATTATTTAGAATTGAACTCTCCTATCTTCATCATTGTGTTGTTATTACTGTCTTTATTATGGTATTTGTATTCCAGAGTGTGAAAGAATTGGAGCTTTTAGTTATTACCTATGTATATTAATAAAAGAACAGTAACTGTTATATTCCATAATGGGCATAATCCCTCCCATGATATGCTGGAAGTGAATGGCTTCTACTTAGATCACAAAAAATGTAGGCAAACTTTCTATTTTAAATGATTGTTAGGTCCTTTGTTTCATTTTGATGTGTTATTAAGTATATGATGTTTCACCAGAATGCACTTCTGTAGTTAAATTAACCTAATATGATGACCAGTAACAATTATTGACACTCTCATAACATTACTTCCTAGTAGTTTGCACAACTAAACCCACTAATTTAACTTTCTATGATATGGAGTAGGGTTCAAATCCTAAGTAGTAATTTAGCAACAAGTAAAAACATGGTTTTCTGTAGATGGCTGGAGAAATTTTTTGTAGTTAGCCATACCATGTACATGTACCCTGTAAAAGAAATCATCACCCATCCAATGCCATAACTTTCCCACCAAATTGGCCATAGTTTCTCAAAATCATCCATCCTGGAAAAAAATTGGTAGTCTTTGGCAAGTGGCTGCAGTTTAAAAGTCAAAAACTCGAACATTTTTAGGGTTATTTAGCCAACCAAATAGGCTCCTATTGAGATGAAGAGATGGACGATTAAAGATAATGATGACAATAGATATGACAAGTGTTGTTAATTGGGAAGTTTTAAGATGTTTCTTATCTCTCTCTGGAGCGTACACAAATTTCAGACATGACTTGAACAACAGATAATGAGAGCAATTTATCTCTATTGATTAGGGGAGAGAGCTGAGCAGTTTCAAGTAAAGTAGAAGCGTTAGAGATTCAAACAGCTAGTGCACTTTCCATCCCAAGCAGACTATTAGACTTGGAAACATGGACAAGGCCCTAGGAGGCACCTAGAATGTCCAACTATTTTGGCAATTGATCTAAATCAAATTGTTCTGAAAATTTAGAACGGGGAGCATTTACATTTCACGGAAATAAATGAGTATATATTTCGCGTGCATGCATAGCTTGATGGGGGTGGGATCGGTTATTACAGAGAATCAGTCCTGCAGTCCTTTATTGTGTAGTGGGGTTGGTGGTAGGATGCTCAAAGGAATACCAAGTTGATCTAAATGCCAATGATCAGTCATTTCTTTTATCTTATGTTCAGTCTATTGTGTGTTTCAGTCTCTTGATTATGATCTTTCTAATTATGATTTATGCTCTTGACCAAAACTGTGACCATTTACATTTTGAGGGCATGTACTTAGCCATTTAGGACTGGATGGTTTATTCACCTTTTATTTTTTATGTCACACAATTTTGTTGCTGGAGTTTTTGTTATTATGATACTCTGAACATATTTTCTTTATTTTCTAATTAAGGAGCATAACCTCTCTTCCTTCATCCTTCAATATTTTTGATTATTCTTTTGGAACCCAGTTCACCTGAATCTGAAAACGTCTACTGTGCATTTTATTGTTGTACAATGGTTGGTTCTTCTGGCTCAATAGGCTACACATATTTGAGAGATAATTCTCATGGGAGAAATATTATAAATAAGTCCATAAAATTTTGGGAAGCATTTTAAAAGTGAAGGCATTATACTGATTGATCAAGTTGCGTCTTCCCTGGAGCTTGTTACCCTGCCCATTGCAATTCCCTACCTTAAATTTTCACTTATTGCAAATCCTTTTTTGGAGTCGATGTCAACAGGTAAATGTGGCCTCTCATGGCCTTTCGATCAGATCATTATCCAGGTGCTTGATGATTCCACCGACCCATTAGTTAATTAAGGTAATAATCATGGTTTAAATGATTAAAGAGTGGCAATGCCATTCCTTTTTCTCTTTATGTTCTGTTCTGCTCTTCTCATTTGATTTCACATTGGGGTTGTCTTCTTCATCTTCCCCTCATAATTTTGCGTTCTTGATTCTCATGGAGAGAAAAAAGTTCACCTTTTTATTTCTTTAATAGGTTTAATTTTCACGCAAATGCTTTGGGTTCTTGAATCTGATCTGGGTATCATTTTTTTCTGTTCCAAACTCAGATACTGAGGTGTTTTTGGTACCGGTGTCTACAAAAGAACATAATTCATGGGGATTTAATTGCAATTCTTTGACAAGTTAGTTTCTGATTATGATCTGTGTTAATAATAGTCGATTCTATTTCCCCATTTTTAGCAAATAGCAATGGATGATTAAGAAAGTTGACGCATCACTTTTATGCTATGCTAATTTTTATCCTTCTTGATTAAGAAATCCTGTCTATAATTAATAATAACCATGACACTATTTCATCACTTCAACATCATTAAAGATATCATTGGGGGTTTAGATTTTAACTAGCCTATTTTGTATTCCCATTTTATTAGAGGAAAGAAATCATCAACAGTAGTTTACTACATGTTAATGATTTTTTAGTTTTTCCCTTATGACATCAACTAGTAATGTAATTTTGCATCAATAAATTTATTATTGTTATCTCGCATTGCCAGATTCTCGAGTCTGAGGTGGTACAATTGTCATGAGGTTGTGTGGGGCAAGTAGTATTAGGTTGATACCATGTTATTGATTTTTATTTTTTTAAATTGTTCTACAGACCTACATAAGACTTCAGCATTTTAGCGAACCCAGATTACTGTGATAGTGCTAGTTTAGATTGTAATATGTTTTCTCATGGAAATGCTTTATGATTGTTGTGTGGATTCTGAATCTCATATTCTTATTTCATAACATGATTATTTTTATAATCTCTGGCTTTTAATTTACTTGGTGTTTTCTTCTAATTCAGCTGCAACCAAAGAAAAGTACAAGACAATTGATAACTTGTTTTCTAAACACGTGGATAAGACATCCCAAATAATCAAGTTTCTATGAAAATTTCATATTCCTGACTCTTCACTTTTTATGGCACTGTCAAACACCACAATGCCACTTGATTTTTTTAGTGACTTATTTGGTGATTTTTTGAATATGTATTTACTGTTTCCTGACTATATTTCTGTGATATTAAAATTGATTTTCAATAGATCCTGTTCAATCTCCAAGTCGTCAAGCAACCCTTGAAACCAAATTGCCTCTTTCATAGCCTCCATCATGGCCATATACTCAGCCTTTGTAATAGACAAAACGATAGTAGACTGTAAAATAGAGCGCCAACTCATCGGTGCTTGGGATAATGTGAATACAAACCCCATCGTAGACCAGCGCTTGTCAAGGTCTCCTGCGTAATCATGATCGACATATCCAAGACACTTTTGCTTACTCATAGTATTCTTTTCGAACACCAAACCAACATCTGTGGTACCCTTTGATGTACCCTAGAATCCACTTCACTACCTCCTAATGACCCCTATCTGGATCGTGCATATATCTGCTAACCATCGAGACATCTTGTAACAAATTAGTACCTTGTACACACCATCTTGTTGACTATTCTCGACCATCTCTCCAACAAATCTAACAAAGCAATGCGGAAACAATAAGTGAAAACAAATCTAAATAGATAAAGATCGGATCTTTACCTTCAAATGAAACCGCCGACCAGTTTCCATGGTGATTTGCTCCACCCGAGCGAAACTCCCCAACAAAACTTGGAAAGCTCTGATACCACTTGTTGGAACCTGCCCGAGGTCTTGTGCAAACACCAGAGTATACCGCAGAATAATCACAAACACAATAAGAATAAAATAAATGAGAAAGAAAGCAAGAAACACAGATTTAACGAGATTCGACAATTGCCTACGCCCTCAAGGCAGAAGGGGAGAGATCTTATTAATCAATCAATTTAGATTACAATCAATGGGGACAATACTTCTCTTTATATAGTCAGAGAGCCCACGAAGAAAAGTAAACTAACTCTGAATCAGATCAGAAACGAAATCAGAATTCTATTAGGAAACTGCCAGAAACTCGTGACTGTTGACAACCATGATGGACCTGTCGACAGGCTGCACAAACACAACTCTCGAGTTGGACAACAGACTGAGATGTGCATGTCGATAGACTGAGCTACAGCTGTCGACAGGCCTCCAGTGGCTGTTGACAGACTGTCTATCTTAACTCTCTGTTCGGCAAATCCACGTATTTGTTCGTCCGCAATGATGGGCCTCTCGACAACGGTCTTCTGCACTTGTTTTCTGCTGCTGCTGCCACCATCAATCTAATGGGTTAAAAAAACCTACGAACAAGATTTTAAACTCTCCCTCATACAACCCTCACTGTCACATGTGTGAGCATGCAGTTCTCTCATACGCACATACATATATGTCAGGTGCGTATATTCCCACAGAGAATTCCCCAGAGCCACAACCATCCACCCAGCCACATACAAAAAACACACCCTGCAAAGGGGGTCAACAATTAAAGTCGGATTGATTTCTAATCTCAAAATGTTGATATGGTGAAAAGGCAGATTGATTATCCTAAAATCATGTCATTGAAGAAGTTTGCACATCATCTAAATGAAAGTACACCTAGAGGGGGGTGAATAGGCGTAAGGCTAATCTAATGACAAATGATGCGGAATTAAAAACTTAATGCAACACACTTAGTGTAACCAAAGAGTGTAGCCGAATTCCTGGTGAAGGGCTCTGAACTATCTCCTCTGAATTCCTTTAAATAAGAGTTGAGGTGCTATATGAAGCTCTCTTGATTAAACACAAGTATGGGCACACACAAACAAACCAAGCATATATGAATGATATGACAATATGAATCAATGCAAGGTAAATAGAGAGAGAGAGTTAGAGAAAGTAGATCAAACACAAACACAAGGATATGTTTCGAGGTTCGAGCACCCAGCTCTACGTCCCCGCCTTCACACAGAAGGATTTCCACTAACTCGTCCACACAGGACTTCCCACACAGGGAACCTCCACTGAGGATTTGGGTAAATACAAACTGGGAGTACACAACTTCTCTCTCAACCAAATACAACCTCTCACTAGAGGCAAGGCATAAGACAAATCACCTCTACACTTAGAGGGATAGGCATTTATCCAAACAAATATCAACCTCACACTTGAGGGATAAGGCACTTAGTCAACACACCAACAATCACCTCTACACTTAGAGGGATTCCAACACAACCTCCACAATCACCTCTCACTAGAGGGATATCAACACAATCACCTCTCACTAGAGGGATGTCACAAAGTAAGGAGGGTTACAACTCTTGGTGGTCTCTCTCAACCACAGACCAATATTTCCCACAAAATAGATCCTAATAGATAGGATAGATAGATAAGCTCAAGTGTGAGAAAATAAAGTTTTGAACAAAGAAAATCACTTGGGAAAATCTTCAAATAGATATAGAAATTTAGATCAAAAACCAATTCTCAAAAGACTCAATTTTCTTTGAAATTCCAACACTTTAAAAACAAATAAAGAATGATCTTTTAAACCCAAAACTCTTTTGAAAACTTGCTGTTAAACACTTGTAAAGATTGAAAATTTTGCCCTCTAAAAACTTGTTTAAAACAGCCAAGGAATGGGGTACCCCAATCTAAATCTGCCCGTTGGCAGCAGGCAAGGGCATTTTTGTCCTTCTAGTCGACCGGGCGGTCGACCGGCCAACGGTCAAATTTATGACCGTTGAGCCACCGGTCGACCGCTCGGTCGACTGGGCCTGGATCCAGAGAGCAACGGCTCTCTGGCCGGTCGACTGCTCGGTCGACCGGAGCTGGATACAGAGAGCAGAACTCTCTACCGGTCGATCGGTCGGTCGACCGGGGCCTTTTCCAGAGAGCACAGAAGCTCTCTGGCGGTCGACCGACCCGGTCGAGCGGCCACCAGCCTGGCTGCGTGCACGTCTGTGCACGTCGGGCGACCGGATCGGTCGACCGACTTCTGCCTCGGTCGACCGTCCCGGTAGACATCCAGTCCAGCCATTATAGGATTTAAAAAATAGGGTTTTTATCTTTAATTAAATCCCATAAAATCACATAAATTTCACAAAAATCAGTTCTTATTAGATCTTTGAAATACAAATATGTGTGACAAAAATTCAACATATTTTAAACAATTTGAACCATTTTTGTGAGATTGAAAATTTTTCTTAAAGCAAAAACTGTATTTTCCAAAACTTGGATTTTTGAAATAGAAATCCGATTTTTTCAAAACACATATAAATACAAAAACATGATATTTAAACAACTTTTAAGCATGTTGTATATGGATTGAATCCAATATACATGTAAAGAATTATATCTATGTTTTTGACATGAAATCCAATATTGGTTAAACCGAAAACCAAAACAAAATATGAAACTTTTAAACTTGTGTGTGTATTGTGAACTTGAGCATATCAACACTATCTACCTTTACACAAGATCTAAACAAAATCTTAAACTAAACACAAATCGATGTCTTCTTGTAGAACTCCTTCTCTAAGTCGACTCAGCCAAACGTGATCCACCGAGCTTGTCCGAGTACTAGATGTGAACTTGACGCTCGAGCTCTTGAATCACCATGTGAAAGCTCCAAAAACATCTTTGTTGAAGCTAATCACCTACTAATTTCTTGATCAAATATCTGAAACTAAATATCACAAGATTATTAGTAAACTATAACTACATGAGTTAATCATCATCAAAACTAGAGTGAAGGGCCTCTGGGCCAACAATCTCTCCCTTTTTATGATGACAAAACTCATGGAGTTATATATGCATGGATTAAAGTTAAGCTTCAAAGAAGTTTCCCTTAACTCATGCATAGTAATAAACAATAAGATATGCAATGAATGCTCAACATAAATATGCATAAACATGATATTTGATATCAATGAAATAAACATGCTCTTGATACCAATTTTAAAATAAACATGTTCTTAAAAAATGTTGCTCTTGATACCAATAAAAACTCTGATACCAACAAAAGATGCTCTTGATGCCAATGGTAAAAGATAACAAATTTAAACAAACATGCATATAAACAAACATGCATATATAAAACTCCAAAATATCTCTCCCCTTTTTGTCAATTCATCAACAAAGGGGTACAAACAATAAAGGGCATAAACAATATTTTCTCTCTTTTTGCATAAATCAAACAACAAAGGTATATATGCTATATACATTCATGAAGAGGAGAGACGTGAAGTTAACTCCTCCTGCATACATGCATTTATATGAAAAGAGATGACTAAATCCTAACCACATAAAGCATAATATGCAATGTATAAAAAGAGATGTGAAGCTCCTACTACACACGTGTACTACATACCAAAGAAAGGTCAATCACTTCAATATGACATACACTCAACATGAATCTATATATATAGAGAAGATGTTTAAGCTTCCCTTGTATATAAGCAATACAAATCAAAACATTATGATACCAATTGATAGAATATATCAACTTAGTATGAAGGTATACATCATGATACCAAATTATGATACCAATTGAAAATAAACAAAACATTTTGAAGAAACCAATAAAAATTTTGATACCAATCGAAAAGATAAAAACATAGAGGAAATCTTGAAACCAATTGAAAAACATAAACCAACCTTTTTGGTTAAATACTAAATCATTTTGTAATAGAGATACCAAATAGAGAATAATATCAATTTAATATTCTTGATACCAATATTGAAAATGAAACATATACCAATTGAAAATAATTTTCATTAGGAGCATAGAAAACCAAATAAAAACTAAGATATCATTTTTCAACATAAAGAGTGGGAGTAAAACACCAATTGTAAACAAAACCGATTGAAAGGTAAAACATGAATTTTCTCCCCCTTTATGAAATACTAATGAAAATCATGCATAAGCTTGTATAAGATATCAATTTAAAAATAATTGTCATTAAGGACTAAATCAAGCTTAGCATAATAAAATTTGTGCTTAAAGATATAGAGATATAGTAAGCATAATCAAAACACATATATGTATGAAAAGTTAAATACCAATCGAAATTGATACTATTTGAAGTTTGAAGCATACATATATAGAAACAAATATGAGTATACAAAATAGATATTAATTGTGATACCAATTGAAAACATAATAAGGATCAAGTGTATAACTCATACTCCCTACCACCCATTTCATGCACATGTTTAAATTGATTTTCAATTAGGCTCACAAGGCATGGTCGCCCATCCAACCGCCCATTAATGGGTATAGGTTTTTAAAAATAAGTTTGAAAATAATTATAACATGTTTGAAAACTCTACCACATGAAGAATACACAACTAGTTATGTGATAAAATTATAAACTAGCACGAAATCCTTCAAGCAAGGAATAAAATAAGAATTTTTTCATGAAAACATGAAAATCACATAATCAACACTCAAGGTCTATATAGCACATATAATACTCATGAAAACAAAGTCATGAGAAAACATCAAGTAATATGAGTGAAAGAATCATGTAATCACAAAATCATGGAATAAGGCAATTAAGCTCAATATGATATTCCTTAAAACATGAAAAACATGAAAATCATTTAATTTTCAATAATATAACTTCAAGGCATATGTATGTTTTATCAAAACTAAAAATATACATACATATCCAAACATGAACGAGTCCATAAAAGTATATGCATGAAGGCAAGTGGCTCAAGGAAGTATATGTATAACTATTAGTTTAGACAAAAATAGACATATACATGAAGCTAATCACAAACATGAAAACATGCACAAAAATAGGGAATACAAGTCAAAATGCAAGAGTCATCAAAATTAGGCTATACTAGTACATCTAATGGATACAAATGAGCAATCAAGCACAAACATATAATAATCTATTTGTGGCTCACTTAGTTATACAAGTATATACTCAAGTTTCAATGAAAACTAACATCTAAATATGTAATCAAATCATAAAGCATAAAATGAAATATAAACCAACATGATTAATATGTACATGCACATGATTTAGAATTATGATATACACAATAGTTAAACTATGGTGAGAACACAAAAGTAATAATCCATATGAACATGGGTGTATCTCAAATACTATACATATATGTCACAAATCTAACTATCATGGCTTTTAACATAATAATCATAAAAACATGACATGCTAAAAATTAATAATCTAAAAGCATGTAAACATAAATGGGAGTAAGAGATTGTTACCAAAACCAAGAGGGCACATCTCTATGCTCCAAACCAAGGTGGTCCTTCCACCAAACTTCCCTTGAAAGTGATGCATCCAAAATAGTCACCATTAAGCTCGGAACGGATTCACCTCAAGGCACCATCACTCTCACGTTAAGTGAGAGCCCACACCTACATCAAATAAAATAGGAGTGGTTTTGGTACCTATACTCTATTGGGTCCATTGGGTTAACACCTTTCCTAACCCAAACAAATCTATTTACTAAATTTACATTATGTACTCTATCATAACAAAACTTAGCAAGGTGGCCCTTACGTCCATAATGTGTACATGTATACACATGAGCGTACATAGTGTTGTGTGTATGAACGTGGGAAGCATGTGTATGCCGTGATTTGTGTGCATGCATAGGTGGAACTTGTTTCTTGCGAAATATGGATTCCATACGGGAGTGGTTCATGGCACATTGGCTCAAAGTGGAGCCCAAACAATCAACATTCATCTTTAATAAATGTATATCATTTTCAATGTTAAAAGAAATGGAGCATGCAATAGGTAAGCTAGATGATGAAGTTATACTAGCATGGCAAACATGTGAAGACAAATCATTTTTCAAAGATTTATTTTCATTTAAGCAAACTTCCAATTCTTTTGAAATCAATTCAATTTTGTTTTTCAAAAAATTATTTCCTTTTAAAACATTATTAAGTTTTGAGGATATAACCTCATTTTTCTTCAAAACATTTTCAAAATCATTTTATTTTTTAAAATTTTGTTTTCATTTTGAGCAAGTTCAAGTTGGGATTTCAATGAGTCCCTTTCATTTGAAATCTCAACCTTCTCTTGCAAAGACACATCAAGTTTTGAAATTAAATCCTCATTTTCTTTATTTAATGCAAAACTTTTATTTTTCAAAGCTTTATATTTTTCAAGTAATTTTTACAAACAATGGAAAGTTCTTTATTTAAAGCATCGGCATCAATATGATCATCGCCGGAAGAACTAGCACTATCATCTAGTTGAGATTTCGAATATACCTCAAGGGAGTCATTCCCTTGGACCATGTAGCAATGTTGGTCGGACTCATCTCCACTAGATTCCTTCTCCACATGATTCGTCGGTTGAAGCTTGGAAGAGGTCAAAGTGTTCCACACTGTAAAAGCGGAATCACAATGAGAAACCATCAAAAGATATTCTTTGCTAAGTGTGCTTCTAAGTGCCTCAAGGGCTTGTGCATTGGCCCCTATATGCTTGCTATTACTAAGATAGGATTTCTTGGTAGTGGCAAGGAAAACATGCAAACTTATGGTCTTGAGATACATACTCATCTTAATCTTCCATACGTCGATGTTAGAAACATCAAACATAGGAGGGGTCATGAAATTCATGAGTGTGTGTAAACAATATAAGTGTGCAAATGCAAATCTAGATTAGCAACCAAGATCACACTCCTAGGTGGTTAAATATAATATCAGGAGCGTAGGCTCTGATACCAATTGAAAGTACACCTAGAGGGGGGTGAATAGGTGTAAGGCTAATCTATTGATAAATGATGCGGAATTAAAAACTTAATACAACACACTTAGTGTAACCAAAGAGTGTAGCCGAATTCCCGGTGAAGGGCTCTGGACTATCTCCTTTGAATTCCTTTAAATAAGAGTTGAGGTGCTATATGAAGCTCTCTTGGTTAAACACAAGTATGGGCACATACAAACAAACCAAGCATATATGAATGATATGACAATATGAATCAATGCAAGGTAAATAAGAGAGAGTTAGAGAAAGTGGATCAAACGCAAACACAAGGATATGTTTTGAGATTCGAGCACCCAGCTCTACGTCCCCACCTTCACACAGAAGGATTTCCACTAACTCGTCCACACAGGACTTCCCACACAGGGAACCTCCACTGAGTATTTGGGTAAAAACAAACTGGGAGTACACAACTCCTCTCTCAACCAAATACAACCTCTCACTAGATGTAAGGCACAATACAAATCACCTCTACACTTAGAGGGATAGGTACTTAGCCAAACAAATATCAACCTTACACTTGAGGGATATGGCACTTAGCCAACACACCAACAATCACCTCTATACTTAGAGGGATTCCAACACAACCTCCACAATCACCTCTCACTAGAGGGATATTAACACAATCACCTCTCACTAGAGGGATGTCACAAAGTAAGGAGGGTTACAACTCTTGGTGGTCTCTCTCAACCACAAACCAATATTTCCCACAAAATAGATCCTAATAGATAGGATAGATAGATAAGCTCAAGTGTGAGAAAATAAAGTGTTTTGAATAAAGAAAATCACTTGGGAAAATCTCCAAATAGATATAGAAATTTAGATCAAAAATTAATTCCCAAAAGACTCAATTTTCTTTGAAATTCCAACACTTTAAAAACAAATAAAGAATGATCTTTTAAACCCAAAAACTGTTTTGAAAACTTGCTGTTAAACACTTGTAAAGATTAAAAATTTTGCTCTCTAAAAACTTGTTTAAAACAGCCAAGGAATGAGGTATTTATAGCCCCAATCCAAATCTGCACGTTGGCAGCAGGCAAGGGCATTTTTGCCCTTCCGGTCGACCGGGCGATCGACCGGCTAAGAGTCAAATTTATGACCGTTGAGCCCATCGGTCGACCGCTCGGTCGACCGGGCCTGGATCCAAAGAGCAATGGCTCTCTGGCCGGTCGACCGCTCGATCGACTGGAGCTGGATACAGAGAGCAGAACTCTCTACGGTCGACCGGTCGGTCGACCGGGGCCTTTTCCAGAGAGCAGAAGCTCTCTGGCGGTCGACCGACCCGGTCGACCGGCCCACCAGCCTGGCTGCGTGCACGTCTGTGCACGTCGGTCGACCGGACTGGTCGACCGACTTCTGCCTCTGTCGACCGTCCCGGTCGACCGGCAGACAGCTAGTCCAGCCATTATAGGATTTAAAAACTAGGGTTTTATCTTTAATTAAATCCCATAAAATCACATAAATTCGACAAAAATTAGTTCTTATTAGATCTTTGAAATACAAATATGTGTGACAAAAATTCAACACATATTTTATACAATTTGAACCATTTTGTGAGATTGAAAATTTTCCTTAAACCAAAAACTGTATGTTCCAAAACTTAGATTTTTGAAATGGAAATCCGATTTTTCTAAAACACATGTAAATACAAAAACATGATATTTAAACAACTTTTAAGCATGTTGTATATGGATAGAATCCAATATACATGTAAAGAATTATATCTATGTTTTTAACATGAAATCCAATATTGGTTAAACCGAAAACCAAAACAAAACATGAAACTTTTAAACTTGTGTGTATTGTGAACTTGAGCATATCAACACTATCTACCTTTACACAAGATCTAAATAAAATCTTAAACTAAACACAAATCGATATCTTCTTGTAGAACTCCTTCTCCAAGTCGACTCGATCCAAACGTGATCCACCGAGCTTGTCCGAGTACTAGATGTGAACTTGACGTTCGAGCTCTTAAATCACCATGTGAAAGCTCCAAAAACACCTTTGTTGAAGCTAATCACCTACTAATATCTTGATCAAATATCTGAAACTAAATATCACAAGATTATTAGTAAACTATAACTACATGAGTTAATCATCATCAAAACTAGAGTGAAGGGCCTCTGGGCCAACACTAAACAGAGATGTGACAAATAAAAGGAACTAGAAGTTTGGGTTGAGAGGGGGGAGAGCTTTCACAGTTTTGGTTGAGAGAGGGCAGAGAGAGCTTTCACAGTTTTGGTTGAGAGAGGGGAGAGAGCTTTCACAGTTTGGGCTGAGAGAGCAAGGAGAGAGCTGTTGTAGGTTGGGTTTAAAAGGAGAAGAAAGAAACAACTAGAAATGAGTGTAATTTGGTCCTAAAATATAGTCATGTGCATACGTGTAATTTGACACATAAAATTAACAACTGATTACCTTCTTCATTAGTTGGGGAGACTTAGGCACTTGTAGTGAAGCTAAAAATAAGGTAGTACCTTTCATATAGATCCGACCACAGTTAGGTTCGAACTGTCGATTCGAACCAAAACCGCGGTCATGGGAACTAGAGCCAGACTAGGCTGCCAGTTTCGTGGTTTCGAACCGAACCGGAACCGGTGCTCAGGCAGTCTGTATACATATATGTAAGTTTGTATGTGTATATATGTGAGTACTTGTCTTTACATGTATGTATGTATTTTGGTACAGCCGTTTTGTTTATAACTATGTATTTATCCATGTATGTGAAGATATATGTGTATGCGTATATATGTATGTAACATGTAACTACATATGTGAATATATATGTGGATGTGCTAATATATGAGTGTATGTGTCTGTATATGTGCAAGTGCCTATATATGTGTGTGTATATATGAATATATGTGTGTGTGTCTATCCGTGCATGCATCTATATATGTGATTATATTTATGTGTATGTATCTGTATATGTGTATATCTCTATATTTTTGTATTTATATTTATATATAAATATATGTGTATGTGTCTGAATCTAGTATGCATGCAACTATATATGTAAATATACATGTGAAATATTTCTATATACGTGGGTATATGTGAAGGTGTCAATATATGTTGATGCATATATAAATGTGAATATATTTGAGTATATATTTTTATCTATATATATAGAAATATGCATACGTCCTTGTGTGTTTTTTTTACATGGGTATGTTATGTAAGTACATATGTATTTATATATGTAAGCACATATTTATATACACGTATAATTATGCATGTACTGTGTATGTTTGTAAATAAATTAATATAGGATTGAATGTGCAAAGCTTAGTTGTGCATGTTCATCGAGGAATCAGAATTAATATGTTCGTGTCTTTCTATCCTTTTTTCTTTGCCAACGAATACATCTCTGAGTTTAATAAAGCCATGGGCTTTAAATGCAAACATCGACGAAGAGTGATCAGGTTCATTTGTCAAACAATGTTTCTAATATTATATTTTCTTTATAAAATTAACTTTGCTAGTGCAAGTAACTTGGAGACAATCCGAACTTTTTCACCATTCTCAGGCTTGGTTGACATTGATGTCTTTACAGGTTTGTTTTGTTATTTTCAGTTATTATATTTAAAAGAGGTTATTATGTATATTTTTCTAGTTTTTTGAAGGTTGATGTGCAGTTGGTCTCTCATGAACCATTTTCGAAACATGTACAAGAGGTAAATTATATGTTTTATGATTAATGTGTTATATTTTTGTTTTTAAATTTTGCTACTGTAGATCACTTGGTAACAATTCAAACTTTTTCAGTATTCTCAAACTTGTTGTCAAGACTAGAAGGTTAACATTGATGTCCTGATAAGTTTATTTATTTATTTTCATTTATTATCATAACAAAATATTATTATGTATATATTTCTAGCTTTTTAAGGTTGGTCTGCTGTTGTTTTCTTGTGAAACATTTACGAAACATGCATTTGAGGTTAGTCATGTGTTATTTATTATTAATATGTTACTTTCTTTTTTAAATTTAATTTTGCTAGTTCAGGTAACTTGGAGACAATCCAGACTTTTTCACCATTCTGAAGCTTGGAGTCAAGACTAGAAGGTGGACATTAATTTCCTTACAGGTTTGTTTCATTGTTTTTATTCATTATCATTACTAAACATTATTATGTATATGTTTTCATATTTTTAAATGTTGGTGCGTGGTTGGCTTCTCGTGAAGTATATATGAAACATCTACAAGAGGTAGTTATTGTTATTTATTATTAATATGTTTTATATTAAATTCTTATCGCATATTATCATTAGTAGTTATATGTTTATATATTTTCAGTTGAAGTTTGCAAAACAAAGCTATGCCCCTTCTTCGATATGACAATCGAGGTATGTCCACTAGAATCATGCAAATGTTTTTTTAAAAATTTTAAACTCTAAGCTCATTTTTCCCCTTCAAAATCTAGTTAGAATGCATCTATGTTTGCTATGTATGGATATGTATGTCTGTATATATACATATATATACATATACATATATGTATGTATGTATGTATGTACTTTTGTATCTATATATGAGTGCTTGTCTCTATATGTATGTATTTTTGTATATACATTTTGCTTATAACTGTGTATTTATCCATGTATGTGAAAATGTATGTGAATGTGTATATATGTGTGTATGTAGTGTGTAACTACATAGTGAATATATATGTGGATGTGCCAATATATGAGTGTATGTGTTTGTATATGTGCAAGTGCCTATATATGTGTGTGTATATGAATATATGTGTATGTGTCTATATGTGCATGCATCTATATATGCGATTATATTTGTGTATCTGTATATGTGAATATGTGTATATCTCATATGTGTATGTGTCTGAATCTATGTATGCACGCAATTATATATGTAAATATACATGTGAAATATTTCTATATATGTGGGTATATGTGAAGGTGTCAATATATGATGTATACATAAATGTGAATATATGTGTATATATTTTATCTATATTGTAATATCCCCTACCTAATAATACTGTATTTTAATTGTCTAGCATTTCTTTGGTTCCTCTGATTTTTTTCGTTATTATTTATAAACTTGATTTGCGACTTATTAATATTATTAGATATACAAAATATTTTTTTAGATATTAATATTGGCTTTATATATTATTATCCTTATCTCCTATCAATATTTTTAATTATTTACTATCACTATCTCTATATAATCTTTATTATTAATTGTTATTATGGTAGTAGTTATTACTATTATCATTTCATCTATAATTTTTATTGACATGATTATTATTATTTTTATTATTTAAATGTGTTTATGTAATATGATGATCAAGCCTATCTCTCTTTTCTTCTTATTCTTTTTTCCATTCTTCATCAACCCATTATCTTAAGTTCTTTTTCCATTTCCCACATATTTTTCCTTCTATTTTTGTTTTCATTTAGGCCCAAGCCCACTTGAGCAAGCCCACAAATCCAAACCCAAACCCGTTAACCCATACCCTTATACCCATTAACTCATTTAACTCAACCCAATAACCCATTATCTCTTACCCTATATAATCCTCTCCTAATCTAACCCTAATCACAATCCTAATCTCTCCCTCTTCAACTTCCCAGCCGCCAACACCCCCTTCCAGGCCACGGCAACACCCCAGCGCAGGCCACGCGTCACTCCAAGCATCACTCCGGCGAGCTCCGCGAGGCTCCGCGGCAACCCGATCCCCCGCACACCGCCGGCAGCACACCACCAGGCCGCGAGCTCTCCGCGCAAAAGCTTGGATCTGGTATTAAAGGTCTTGGAATAGGGGCATACTCCTTTGATTGGTCAGTTGCTACAGCCTTCCTTGGCAGTCCTTTGGTATATCCAACATCTGCACTCATCAGTTCCATGGTGGGATTTGTTCTCCTTGTGTACATAATCACTCCTATTGCATATTGGACTAACACATACAATGCCAAGAGGTTTCCCTTATTTTCTCTGGATATTTTTGATAATCGGGGTCAGCTGTACAACATCTCTCAAGTAATGAGAGAGGACAGCTTTGAATTTGATCAAAATCGTTACCACAGTTATTCAAAGTTGTACTTCAGTGTGGTCAATGTTTTCTCTACTGGATTCCTATATGCAGCATTCACTTCAAGCCTCACACCTGTCGCACAGTCCGGGGCATTCCATAGGCCGAGCTTCCTCTTTGTTGCCGTGAGCTCCCCTCTCCCCCTTTGTTATTTATTTTGCATGCATGTGTATGCATGATGTATATGTGCATGCATGGATGTGAATTAATTATGTATAGGTATTTATAGTTAATAGTAGGTATTTATTAATTTGGATATGTATGCATTAAATTAATGTGTATAGGTATATGTGTAATTATGCATTAATATATATGTAGGCAGGTTTATATATATGTATGTATGTGTACCCGTATATGTATGTGTACGTGGGTGTACATGTATGTGTCGGTGTGCTCGGAAGGGTGTTAAGCATGTATTTATATTTATTTGTATGTGTTGGTTACATGCTACAGCATTTTGGATTTGTTTGGTGAGATCCGGACCAGTTGCAGGAGACCCGGACCCGATTCGGATTCGTGCTCGTTGTGGACCCGATATAATGGCAATTCGAAGACCGATCCATGAGATGAGCCGTAGATCAGTACCGGTTCGTGCAGTGGAGACCAGATGGCGATTCGGTTCCGAAACCGCGTCATTTCATGTGAGTGTTTACTTTTGTCTCATTTTCTTATTTACCGTTGTCTATATGTATTATCCCACATATATACGTTAAGCCTAAAGTGACCTGAACAAGTTATAAATCTGAACCATAATAATCAACCATCACTGCAATAATACATATAAACAACGGTAAATAAGAAAATGAGACAAAAGTAAACACTCACATGAAATGACGCGGTTTCGGAACCGAATCGCCATCTGGTCTCCACTGCACGAACCGGTACTGATCTACGGCTCATCTCATGGATCGGTCTTCGAATTGCCATTATATCGGGTCCACAACGAGCACGAATCCGAATCGGGTCCGGGTCTCCTGCAACTGGTCCGGATCTCACCAAACAAATCCAAAATGCTGTAGCATGTAACCAACACATACAAATAAATATAAATACATGCTTAACACCCTTCCGAGCACACCGACACATACATGTACACCCACGTACACATACATATACGGGTACACATACATACATATATATAAACCTGCCTACATATATATTAATGCATAATTACACATATACCTATACACATTAATTTAATGCATACATATCCAAATTAATAAATACCTACTATTAACTATAAATACCTATACATAATTAATTCACATCCATGCATGCACATATACATCATGCATACACATGCATGCAAAATAAATAACAAAGGGAGAGAGAGGGGAGCTCACGGCAACAAAGAGGAAGCTCGGCCTATGGAATGCCCCGGACTGTGCGACAGGTGTGAGGCTTGAAGTGAATGCTGCATATAGGAATCCAGTAGAGAAAACATTGACCACACTGAAGTACAACTTTGAATAACTGTGGTAACGATTTTGATCAAATTCAAAGCTGTCCTCTCTCATTACTTGAGAGATGTTGTACAGCTGACCCCGATTATCAAAAATATCCAGAGAAAATAAGGGAAACCTCTTGGCATTGTATGTGTTAGTCCAATATGCAATAGGAGTGATTATGTACACAAGGAGAACAAATCCCACCATGGAACTGATGAGTGCAGATGTTGGATATACCAAAGGACTGCCAAGGAAGGTTGTAGCAACTGACCAATCAAAGGAGTATGCCCCTATTCCAAGACCTTTCATACCAGATCCAAGCTTTTGCGCGGAGAGCTCGCGGCCTGGTGGTGTGCTGCCGGCGGTGTGCGGGGGATCGGGTTGCCGCGGAGCCTCGCGGAGCTCGCCGGAGTGATGCTTGGAGTGACGCGTGGCCTGCGCTGGGGTGTTGCCGTGGCCTGGAAGGGGGTGTTGGCGGCTGGGAAGTTGAAGAGGGAGAGATTAGGATTGTGATTAGGGTTAGATTAGGAGAGGATTATATATATAAGGGTAAGAGATAATGGGTTATTGGGTTGAGTTAATGGGTATAAGGGTATGGGTTAACGGGTTGGGTTTGGATTTGTGGGCTTGCTCAAGTGGGCTTGGGCCTAAATGAAAACAAAAATAGAAGGAAAAATATGTGGGAAATGGAAAAAGAACTTAAGATAATGGGTTGATGAAGAATGGAAAAAGGAATAAGAAGAAAAGAGAGATAGGCTTGATCATCATATTACATAAACACATTTAAATAATAAAAATAATAATAATCATGTCAATAAAAATTATAGATGAAATGATAATAGTAATAACTACTACCATAATAACAATTAATAATAAAGATTATATAGAGATAGTGATAGTAAATAATTAAAAATATTGATAGGAGATAAGGATAATAATATATAAAGCCAATATTAATATCTAAAAAAATATTTTGTATATCTAATAATATTAATAAGTCGCAAATCAAGTTTTAAATAATAACGAAAAAAAATCAGAGGAACCAAAGAGATGCTAGACAATTAAAATACAGTATTATTAGGTAGGGGATATTACATTCTACCCACCTTATAAAAATTTCGTCCTCGAAATTTCAATAAAGTAGGGAATGATAGAAAATCAGAATCAAGGAGAAAACAAAAACTTTCACGTCGCTTCTGGACACATCATGGGTCTGCTACGCTTCCGATGCGCGCTCTGATCTCCGCTACCAGCTTTAACTTGGAGTGATCAAACTCATGGGATAAAAATCAGAGAAAATAGAATCGGAAGGAACAATAAGAATCAAGATAGGACCAAGATCACTTTAGAAAAAGAGTTGAAGTCAGGGATATCAAAAGATCAGGGGATGGATACCCAAAGGGAGGACAACCAATTCTCAAGTGACTCAATATCATCGTGTGAACCCTATATGTATATTGCAGTGTAATTATGGCTCGTTCAAGTTACCGGTAAGAAACAAGTCCGTTTTATGTCGAACCTGGCTCTGATACCAAGAAAACCCTGTCACGCCCCGCTTCCCAAAATACGTGGAAGCGGAGTCGCGACGAAGGTCGGCGACGTATATACGCGGGAAATTATCCCACATATATACGTTAAGCCTAAAGTGACCTGAACAAGCTATAAATCTGAACCATAATAATCAACATCATTGCAATAATACATATAAAAGCTACACATGAATCTCAAATGAAGTAGGGAATGAAATAGAAGGGAAGAATGATATGCCGGAATCAAAAAATAATAACAGGAATAAGAAAATGCAAGAATACCAGAATCAAAAGGACGAGTGTCCAGCTCCTCGCAAAGCGTACCATCTCATCAAACACCTGCACAATAGAACAAGCGTCCAATATCTGGACGTGCAAATCCAGGGTCGTCAGAACGCGACCTGGTGAGTGTGTGTAAAGGGAAAAGCTCGTGCATATAAACAGGGTGCATAAAGCAGTAACAAGAATAACTGCAGATATAAGATAATCAAATAACATGATAATATAAGCAACTGAATAACAATAGCAAGAATAAGAGTACAGGTACAAGACAAGTAAAACAACTGTAACAAACAACAGTTGTCTAGGTGTATATCCTAGCAATATCACTAACCTAGTATATAATCTGGTCCTGGTTACAATCATGTGTCTATCATAATGATATATAGATATAGAATCAGGTGATTACAGTCAGTCACAATACATCAACAGTTTATTATAATTATGTCAGCGAACACCAATTGTCACATATAATAGACGCATCCCATATTACGCCTACCACACATGCCAATCGATGTCCTCAGTTATTGAAACTGATCGGTTGGAGACATTGTCCATGCTTTAGGTGGGTCCCGTGCATACCCGGGACCACGGCCCAGACTCCTGGCACTGAACCAGGACCTACCGCAAGGTAGTCAGGAACACGTATAACAGGAACAGGTACATGTATAACATGTATAACAGGAACAGGACGGGGTGCCAGTCACCCCACGGGAACCCTGCAGTGGAACCCTCTTTCGGCTGCGCAACCTAAATCCTAGGTCCACCCAAAATACGGACGCTGTCTCCTCCATCAATCTCCCCAATCCCAGTGTAAGTTGTTTGTTATCATGTTTTAGTTTATCAAGATTATTTAATGTGCATGTTACTTAAATCACTGGGATAACTCAGTGGTAGTCACGGTAACAATATCAACATGTAATCAGGATACCGGTATAACATAAATATACAATATCAAGGAACAGGATACCGGTATAACAGGAATATATAACAAGTATAACATGCGGGTGTTGTTACCGTGTAATAATATTTTCCCAGCAATTAAGTAACATGGGCAAGATAGTTATCAGGTAGATACCAAGTATAATCAGTATATTGGTAAAGCAATGTCATATCTAACACTTTCTCGATATCCACAGGAATTCTAGTCGGGATAATCACCAACAACAGCCAATAAACACTATGCCCAATATATGTCCTCTAACCTCAAATATAACTTAGTTCAACTGATAGTATATCAAATCAAGTCACAGACCAGGGTATCCAATACTAGGCCTAAGCCAATACCGGCGATCTACCGACACATGAAATGACACTAACCAATACTCTGATCAACAAAATAAATAAGGTGAATGTTCGCTCATGACTCATAGAGTGATACAGGTATTCTATATAGTAAAATAAATAAATAGTCGCATGGAATGATAAAAGTAAAACATAATACATATAGACAACGGTAAATAATAAGAAAATGAGACAAAAGTAAACACTCACATGAAATGACGCAGTTTCGGAACCGAATCGCATCTGGTCTCCACTGCACGAAACCGGGTACTGATCTACGGCTCATCTCATGGATCGGTCTCGAATTGCCATTATATGGGTCCACAACGAGCACGAATTCGAATCGGGTTCGGGTCTCCTGCAACTGGTCGGATTCACCAAACAAATCCAAAATGCTTGGAGTGACGCGTGGCCTGCGCTGGGGTGTTGCCGTGGCCTGGAAGGAGGTGTTGGCGGCTGGGAAGTTGAAGAGGGAGAGATTAGGATTGTGATTAGGGTTAGATTAGGAGAGGATTATAAGGGTAAGAGATAATGGGTTATTGGGTTGAGTTAAATGAGTTAATGGGTATAAGGGTATGGGTTAACGGTTTGGGTTTGGATTTGTGGGCTTACTCAAGTGGGCTTGGGCCTAAATGAAAACAAAAATAGAAGGAAAAATATGTGGGAAATGGAAAAAGAACTTAAGATAATGGGTTGATGAAGAATGAAAAAGGAATAAGAAGAAAAGAGAGATAGGCTTGATCATCATATTACATAAACACATTTAAATAATAAAAATAATAATAATCATGTCAATAAAAATTATAGATGAAATGATAATAGTAATAACTACTACCATAATAACAATTAATAATAAAGATTATATAGAGATAGTGATAGTAAATAATTAAAAATATTGATAGGAGATAAGGATAATAATATATAAAGCCAATATTAATATCTAAAAAAATATTTTGTATATCTAATAATATTAATAAGTCGCAAATCAAGTTTATAAATAATAACGAAAAAAATCAGAGGAACCAAAGAAATGCTAGACAATTAAAATACAGTATTATTAGGTAGGGGATATTACATATATATATATATAGAAATATGCATACGTCCTTGTGTGCTTTTATTTGCACAGGTGTGTTATGTAAGTGCATATGTATTTATATATGTAACCACGTATTTATGTACGCATGTATAATTATGATGCATTGTGTATGTTTGTACATGAATTAATATAAGCTTGAATGTGCAAAGCTTAGCTGTACAGCGTTCATCGAGGAATCAGAATTAATATGTTCGTGCCTCTCATTCTTTTTCTTTGGCAACGAATACATCTCGGAGTTTAATAAAGCCATAGGCTCTAAATGCGAACATTGATGAAGGGTGATCAGGTTCTTTTGTTGAACAACTTTTCTAATGTTGTATTTCTTTATAAAATTAACTTTGCTAGTACAGGTAACTTGGAGACAATCCGATCTTTTTCACCATTCTCAAGCTTGGTTGACATTGATGTCTTGATAGGTTTGTTTTGTTATTTTCATTTATTATCTTTACAAACGGTTATTATGTATATTTTTCTAATTTTTTGAACGTTAATGTGCAGTTGGTCTCTCAAGAACCATTTTCGAAACATGTACAAGAGGTAAATTATATGTTATTTATGATTAATGTGTTATATTTTCTTTTAAATTTATTTTTGCTACTGTAGCTCACTTGATGACAATTCAAACTTTTCAGTGTTCTCAAACTTGTTGTCAAGACTAGAAGGTTAACATTGATATCCTGATAGGTTTGTTTCTTTATTTTCATTTATTATCATTACAAAATATTATTATGTATATATATCTAGTTTTTTAAAGGTTGGTGTGCGGTTGGTTTCTCGTGAAACATTTACGAAACATGCACTTAAGATTAGTCATGTGTTATTTATTATAAATATGTTATACTTTCTATTTTAAAATTTAATTTTGCTAGTTCAGGTCACTTGGAGACAATCCATTCTTTTCACCATTCTCAAGCTTGGAGTCAAACTAGAAGGTTGACATTGATGTTCTTACAGGTTTGTTTCATTGTTTTTATTTATTATCATTACTAAACATTATTATATACATTTTTTCATATTTTTTAAAGGTTGGTGTGTTGTTGGTTTCTCGTGAAGTATATGCAAAACATCTATAAGAGGTAATTATATGTTATTTATGATTAATGTGTTATATTTTTCTTTTAAGTTTATTTTTGCTACTGTAGATCACTTGGTGACAATTCAAACTTTTCAGTGTTCTCAAACCTGTTGTCAAGACTATAAGGTTAACATTGATGTCCTGATAGGTTTGTTTCTTTATTTTCATTTATTATCATTACAAAATATTATTATGTATATATTTATGGTTTTTTAAGGTTGGTGTGTGGTCGGTTTCTCGTGAAACATTTACGAAACATGCACTTGAGGTTAGTCATGTGTTATTTATTATAAATATGTTATATATTTTTTTTAAAATTTAATTTTGTTAGTTCAGGTCACTTGGAGACAATCCATAATTTTTCACCATTCTCAAGCTTGGAGTACGACTAAAAGGTTGACATTGATGTCCTTACAGGTTTGTTTCATTGTTTTTATTTATTATCATTACTAAACATTATTTGTATATTTTTCCCTTATTTTTAAAAGTTGGCGCGTGTTTGGTTTTTCGTGAAGTATATGCGAAACATCTACAAGAGGTAGTTATATTTTATTTATTATTAATATATTTTATATTAAATTTTTACCTCATATTCTTATTTATAGTTATATGTTTATTTATTTTCAGTTAAAGTTTGCAGAACAAAGCTACACGCCCCCTTTATCGATAAGACAATCGAGGTATGGCTACTAGAATCATGTAAGTGTTTTTTTTAAAAATTTTAAACTCTAAGCTCATTCTTTCCCCCTTCAAAATCTAGTTAAAATGCTTGCATGTATGTTATGTATAGATATGTATGTCTGTATACATATATGTAAGTTTGTATGTGTATATATGTGAGTACTTGTCTTTACATGTATGTATGTTTTTTTGTGCATACATTGTGTTTATAACTGTGTATTTATCCATGTATGTGAAGATGTATGTGTATATGTGTGCGCGTGTGTATGTAGTATGTAACTACATATGTGAATATATATGTGGATGTGCCAATATATGAGTGTATGTGTTCGTATATGTGCAAGTGCCTATATATATGTGTGTGCATATGTGAATATATGTGTACGAGTCTATCCGTGCATGCATCTATATATGTGATTATATTTACATGTGTATGTATTTGTATATGTGAATATATGTGCATATCTCTATATTTTTGTATGTATATTTATATATAAATATATGTGTATATGTCTGAATCTATGTATGCATGCAACTATATATGTAAATATACATGTGAAATATTTGTATATATGTGGGTATACGTGAAGGTGTCAATATATGTTGATGTTTATATAAATGTGAATATGTGTGTGTGTAGAAATATGCATATGTCCTTGTGCGTTTTTATTTGCACGGATGTGTTATGTAAGTACATATGTATTTATATATGTAGGCACGTATTTATGTACACATGTATAATTATGCATGTACTGTGTATGTTTGTACATGAACTAATATAAGCTTGAATGTGCAAAACTTAGCTGTGCATGTTCATCGAGGAATCAGAATTAATGTATGTGCCTCTCTATCCTTTTTTCTTTGGCAACGAATACATCTCCGAGTTTAATAATGCCATGGGCTCTAAATGCGAACATCGATGATGGGTGATCAGGTTCTTTTGTCGAACAAGTTTTCTAATGTTATATTTTCTTTATAAAATTAACTTTTCTAGTGCAGGTAAATTGTAGACAATCTGATCTTTTTTTCACCATTCACAAGCTTGGTTGTGACATTGATGTCTTGATAGGAATGTTTTGTTATTTTCATTTATTATCTTTACAAACGGTTGTTATGTATATTTTTCTAATTTTTTGAAGGTTGATGTGCAGTTGGTCTCTCAAGAACCATTTCCGAAACATGTACAAGAGGTAAATTATATGTTATTTATGATTAATGTGTTATATTTTCTTTTAAATTTATTTTTGCTACTGTAGCTCACTTGATGACAATTCAAACTTTTCAGTGTTCTCAAACTTGTTGTCAAGACTAGAAGGTTAGCATTGATGTCCTGATAGGTTTGTTTCTTTATTTTTATTTATTATCATTACAAAATATTATTTTGTATATATTTCTTATTTTTTTAAGGTTAGTTATGGCCGGTTTCTCGTGAAACATTTACGAAACATGCACTTGAGATTAGTCGTGTTATTTAAATATGTTATACTTTCTTTTTTAAAATTTAATTTTGCTAGTTCAGGCCACTTGGAGACAATCCATTCATTGTCAACACTCTCAAGCTTGGAGTCAAGACTACAAAGTTGACATTGATGTTCTAACAGGTTTGTTTCATTGTTTTTATTTATTATCATTACTAAACATTATTATGTATAATTTTTCATATTTTTAAAGGTTGGTGTGTGGTTGGTTTCTCGTGAAGTATATGCGAAACATCTACAAGAGGTAGTTATATGTTATTTATTATTAATATGTTTTCTATTAAATTTTACCACATATTCTCATTTATAGTTATATGTTTATTTATTTTCAATTAAAGTTTGCAAAACAAAGCTATGCCCTCGATATTAAATTTTTACCGCATATTCTCATTTATAGTTATATATTTATTTAAAAATTTTAAACTCTAAGCTCATTCTTTCCCCCTTCAAAATCTAGTTAAAATGCATGCATGTATGCTATGTATGGATATGTATGTCTGTATACATATATGTAAGTTTGTATGTGAATATCTGTGAGTACTTGTCTCTACATGTATGTATGTATTTTTTTTATATACGTTTTGTTTATAACTATGTATTTATCCATGTATGTGAAGATGTATGTGTATGTGTATATATTTCTGTAATATGTAACTACATATGTGAATATATATGTGCATGTGCTAATATAAGTGTGTTTGTATATGTGCAAGTGCCTATATATGTGTGTGTATATAAATATGTGTATGTGTCTATCCGTGCATGCATCTATATATGCGATTATATTTTTGAGTATGTAACTGTATATGTGAATATATGTGTATATCTCTATATTTTTGTATGTATATATAAATATATGTGTATGTGTCTGAATCTATGTATGCATGCAACTATATATGTAAATATACATGTGAATGTGAAGGTGTCAATATATGTTGATGTATATATAAATGTGAATATATTTGTGTATATATTTTTATCTATATATATAGAAATATGCATACGTCCTTGTGTGTTTTTTTTGCATCGGTGTGTTAGCAAGTACATATGTATTTATATATGTAAGCACGTATTTATGTACACGTATAATTATGCATGTACTGGGTATGTTTGTAAATGAATTAATATAGGCTTGAATGTGCAAAGCTTAGTTGTGCATGTTCATCGAGGAATCAGAATTAATATGTTCGTGCCTTTCTATCCTTTTTTCTTTGCCAATGAATATATCTCTAAGTTTAATAAAGCCATGGGCTCTAAATGCAAACATCGACGAAGAGTGATCAGGTTCTTTTGTCGAACAATGTTTCTATTATATTTTCTTTATAAAATTAACTTTGCTAGTGCAGGTAACTTGGAGACAATCCGAACTTTTTCATTATTCTCAAGCTTGGTTGACATTGATGTCTTTATAGGTTTGTTTTGTTATTTTCAGTTATGATCTTTACAAGAGGTTATTATTTATATTTTTCTAGTTTTTTGAAGGTTGATGTGCAATTGGTCTCTCATGAACCATTTTTGAAACATGTACAAGAGGTAAATTATATGTTATTTATGATTAATGTGTTATATTTTCTTTTTTAAATTTATTTTTGCTACTGTAGATCACTTGGTAACAATTCAAACTTTTCAATGTTCTCAAACTTATTGTCAAGACTAGAAGGTTAACATTGATGTCCTGATAGGTTTGTTTATTTATTTTCATTTATTATCATTAGAAAATATTATTATTTATATATTTTTAGTTTTTTAAGGTTGGTGTGCGGTTGGTTTCTCGTGAAACATTTACGAAACATGCATTTGAGGTTAGTCATGTGTTATTTGTTATTAATATGTTACTTTCTTTTTTTAAATTTAATTTTGCTAGTTCAGATCACTTGGAGAGAATCCATACTTTTTCACCATTCTGAAGCTTGGAGTCAAGACTAGAAGGTTGACATTAATGTCCTTACAGGTTTGTTTCATTGTTTTTATTTATTATCATTACTAAACATTATTATGTATATTTTTTCATATTTTTAAAGGTTGGTGCTTGGTTGCTTCTCGTGAAGTATATGTGAAAAGGTAGTTATTGTTATTTATTATTAATATGTTTTATATTAAATTCTTATCGCATATTATCATTAGTACTTATATGTTTTTTTATTTTCAGTTGAAGTTTGCAAAACAAAGCTATGCCCCTTCATCGATATGACAATCGAGGTATGTCTACTAGAATCATGCAAGTGTTTTTTAAAAATTTTACAACTCTAAGCTCATTTTTTCCCCTTCAAAATCTAGTTAGAATGCATGCATGTATGCTGTGTATGGATATGTGTGTGTGTGTGTGTCTATATGTGTGTGTGTGTGTGTACTTTTGCATGTGTGTATATATGAGTGCTTGTCTCTATATGTATGTATTTTTGTACATACATTGTGTTTATAATTATGTATTTATCCATGTATGTGAAGATGTATGTGAATGTGTATATATGTGTGTATGTAGTATTTAACTACATAATATATATGTGGATGTGCCAATATATGAGTGTATGTGTTTGTATATGTGCTAATGCCTATATATGTGTGTGTATATATGAATATATGTGTATGTGTCTATTTGTGCATGCATCTATATATGTGATTATATTTCTGTATCTGTATATGTGAATATATGTGTATATCTCATATGTGTATGTGTCTGAATCTATGTATGCACACAACTATATATGTAAATATACATGTGAAATAATTCTATATATGTGGGTATATGTGAAGGTGTCAATATATGTTGATGTATACATAAATGTGAATATATGTGTATATATTTTATCTATATATATAGAAATATGCATACATCCTTGTGTATTTTTATTTGCACAGGTGTGTTATGTAAGTACATATGTATTTATATATGTAACTACGTATTTTTGTACGCACGTATAATTATGCATGCACTGTGTATGTTTGTACATGAATTAATATAAGCTTGAATGTGCAAAGCTTAGCTGTGTAGCGTTCATCGAGGAATCAAAATTAATATGTTCACGTCTCTCTATCCTTTTTTCTTTGGCAATGAATACATCTCGGAGTTTTATAAAGCCATGAGCTCTAAATGCGAACATTGATGCAGGGTGCTCAGGTTTTTTTGTTGAACAACTTTTCTAATGTTATATTTTCTTTATAAAATTAACTTTTCTAGTGCAGGTAACTTGGAGACAATTCGATCTTTTTCACCATTCTCAAGCTTGGTTGACATTGATGTCTTGATAGGTTTGTTTTGTTATTTTCATTTATTATCTTTACAAATGGGTATTATGTATATTTTTCTAAATTTTTGAAGGTTGATGTGCGGTAGGTCTCTCAAGAACCATTTTCGAAACATGTACAAGAGGTAAATTATATGTTATTTATGATTAATATGTTATATTTTCTTTTAAATTTATTTTTGCTACTGTAGCTCACTTGATGGCTTTCAGTGTTATCAAACTTGTTGTCAAGACTAGAAGGTTAACATTGATATCCTGATAGGTTTGTTTCTTTATTTTCATTTATTATCATTACAAAATATTATTATGTATATATATATATCTAGTTTTTTTAATGTTGGTGTGCGGTAGGTTTCTCGTGAAACATTTACGAAATTGCACTTGAGATTAGGCATGTGTTATTTATTATTAATATGTTTTATTTTTTTAAAAATTTAATTTTGCTAGTTCAGGTCACTTGGAGACAATCCATTCTTTTTCACCATTCTCAAGCTTGGAGTCAAGACTAGAAGGTTGACATTGATATCCTTACAGGTTTGTTTCATTGTTTTTATTTATTATCATTAGTAAACATTATTATGTATATTTTTTCAAATTTTTTAAAGGTCGGTATGTGGTTGGTTTCTTGTAAAGTATATGCGAAACATCTACAAGTGGTAGTCATATGCTATTTATTATTAATATATTTTATATTAATTTTTTACTGCGTATTCTCATTTATAGTTATATGTTTATTTAATTTCAGTTCAAGTTTGCAAAAAAAGTTACGCCCCTTCATCGATAAGACAATCGAGGTAAGTCTACTAGAATCATATAAGTGTTTTTTTAAAAATTTTAAACTCAGCTCATTCTTTTTCCCCTTCAAAATCTAGTTAGAATGCATGCATGTATCTATGTATGGATATGTATGTCTGTATACATATATCTACGTTTGTATGTGTATATATGTGAGTACTTGTCTCTACATGTATGTATGTATTTTTGTATATACATTGTGTTTATAACAATGTATTCATGTATGTGAAGATGTATGTGTATTACATATATGTATGTAGTATGTAACTACAGGTGAATATATATGTGGATGTGCCAATATATGAGTGTCTGTATATGTGCAAGTGCCAATATATGTGTCTATATGTATGAATATACGTGTACATGTCCGTGCATGCATCTGTATATGTAATTATATTTATATGTGTGTATCTGTATATGTAAATATATGTGTATATTTCAATATTTTTGTATGTATGTTTATATATAAATATATGTGTATGTGTCTGAATCTATGTATACATGCAACTATATATGTAAATATACATGTGAAATATTTCTATATATGTGGGTATATGTGAAGGTGTCAATATATGTAGATGTATATATAAATGTGAAGATATATGTGTATATATTTTCATCTGTGTAGAAATATGCATACATCCTTGTGTGTTTTTAGTTGCACAGGTGTGTTATGTAAGTACTTATGCATTTATATATGCAAGCACGTATTTATGTACACACGTATAATTATGCATGTATTGTGTGAATTTATATAGGCTTGAATGTGTAAAGCTTAGCTGTGCATGTTCATCGAGGAATCTTAATTAATATGTCTGTCTCTCTTTCCTTTTTCTTCTCTTCTGTCTCACACTCGGTCTTTCTCTTTCTTCTCCTTCCCTCTGTTACGCGGGCCACTCGTGTCATTTCCTCTTTCCTCTTTTCCCTCTTTCTTCTTAATACGCCTCACTCCTATCTCCCACAAACAGTCTCTCTTCTTCCCTCTTTTACCACGGGCCACTCATGTCATTTCCTTTGCGCTCTTCTCTTTTTCTCCTTAATGCGCCTCACTTCTATGCTCTCTTCTCCGCATTCAAGAAACTAATAAAAGACCAAGGGAATAGTGTTACCAGTTGTTTTACTTTCCTGCTAATTTCATAAAGGTCATAGGGTCCATCTCTCCAGTAGAACAAACTTTCTAGCTTGAACCTCCACAACGCTAAATACATGTCCCTTCACACATGATGTATGCTCTCAAGACCGCTAAATACATGTCTTTTCACTCATGATGCATGCTCTCACGACCACATTCTACCTCTTTGAACCTTCCTCACGTATCCTCTGAGACTTGCATCCTGACTGTCTACTATGAGTTTGTATAGCCATAGGCTCCAAGGTCTGCCAAACTTTTAAGCATCCATCAGTACCGCTTTATGCTTGCTCTCATGACCGCTAAATACATGTCTTTCACTCATGATGCATGCTCTCACGACCACATTCGACCTCTTTGAACCTTCCTCACGTATTCTTTGAGACTTGCATCCTGACCCTCTATTATGAGTTTGTATAGCCACAGGCTCCAAGGTCTGCCAAACTTTTAAGCATCCATCAGTACCGCTTTCATCGCCTTCTTCTACCACTCCTAGTGTTGTTGGACAAGTTTTTCTACAACTGTCTTTTTCTAGACTGCATAAGATTACCCTTCAACATCCTCGTCATCAAGACTTTCTGTTGGGATCGAGACCAAATATATGATTTACCTATAGTCTCTCACGGCAAGAAAATGGTACATGTGGGCTATCTGGAGCATCGCTCTCCGTCGATATTGAAGCAAAGCTGCGAAAGCCGACGGCCATCAACTATGACCACCGTAACTAGAGCTGGTTGTTGCATCCTAACTGGCCTCTCGTGTCCCCAGTTTCTCCCGAAGATAGCGACTTCGAATAAATCCTAGTTTCAGCTAAGAGCTACCCATCCATCAAATTTTGGAGGCCAAAGGTATGGGGGTGAGTAGTCCCTGCTAAGAGGAAGAGGGCCCCTGGCGCAGCCCCCAAACCTCAATTCCCTGCTGAGGTAAACTCTTTTAGATATGTGTAACTGTCCTTTCGATGCTTGCTTATTTTTTCTTTTGTAGAAGAGGAGCATGCTTGGCTTCGAAGAGTTTGACGAGGAGTTGCTTGACTTATTGGCAGCTGCTCCCACCGACCCTGTCGCTGCTGGTGGGCAATTCCTCGTGGCTGGAGATGCTCGGGTCGGGTCCTCCGAGCCCATGGATTTCGGAGCTCAGGGAGATTCATCAGCCGCCAAGGTTCTCGAGGAGAGCGTGGACGCACGCCTCAGGTAGGTGGGAATGGAGGTTGAGATGTCGGAAGAGCACCCCATACTATTGATGTGTTCTCCGAAGAAGGACGTGATGGTGGCATCTCCAACTTTGGTTGAGACTGGGCCCGGCCCTTGCCTAGGTTCGAGGAGGCGGGAACTGCAGATGATCCGCTGGCGGAGGATGGCGCGAGAGCCATTGGTCCCATTGGGGCCTCGGGGTCTGCCGCTCAGCCCCCGACGCTGACCCCAGGGCGGTCCGCCGCAAGCTCCCTATTCGGGTTGTTCCTCCGAAGTGGCTATCAAGAAGAGGCCCTAGGATTCAGAGATTTCTTAGGATGGGTGGAGGAGTTTAAGGCTTTACCCCTGAAGGATCAATGATGGCACTTAAAGAATGAGGTCTTCAGGGCAAGCATCACAATGATTCTGTCTGAACTTGTATTTATTCGTCAACTAACTTCAGTTTTAATTTCAGAATGTTGTGCTTACTTTCGAGTTGCTAGATGCCCATCGAGACGCCCTGAAGACGGAAGGCACAATTGTTGAGCTGCTCCGAAGGGTGGAGGAGATTAATGCTACAGGGGAAGCGGTGTCCGCCAAAGTCACCTAGCTCCAAGCAGACTTGGACCTCAAAGTTGTCCAGCAAGGTCAGAAGGAGCTGGAGCGGCTTCGGGGGGAGTCGAGAGAGGGAGACCTGTCAACTCAGTTGTCAGAAGCTAGGGGGAGTTAGAGAAGATGGGCTCGGAGTTGCAGGAGGCGAACACGGAGTTACGTCGCAAGGACTCTGAGTTGCAACAGAAAGAGACGGAGCTGTAGGCGACCCAACGGGAACTGGTGGAGGTATGTGAGCGCGCTGAGATGGCGGGAGGCCACCATGGGGTCAAAGAGGACTGCCTTTGAGGAGGCAAAGGGGTCCCTCGAGGATGACCTGGACCAAGCACTGATTGCTAAGGATACTGCAGAGGCGCACACTAAAACAATAACAGATCAGTGCCAATGGGAGATGAAGGTCTTCAAGTTCAAGAAGTACAATGATGGATATGAGGATGAGAAGCGAGGAGCGGCCCTGAGATATCTGCTTGAAGTTGAGGCCTTCTTCAAGAGCCAAGGCCTGAGATGTCCTGCAGAGCGTGGTGCTTTAGTCGTGGAGGCGAGGATCTCATTGGGTGCTCCGTCTGGCAACATTGCTCCCCAACGATGGGTCTCTCATTCGGTGTTTCTATAGCGGAGACGAGAGCTTCCTCGAACGCTCAACCAGCAGTGTTGCTCCCATAACGACGGGTCTCCGCTTGTATGCTTCCACTGCCGAGACCTCGACTCGTGGCGCCTCTGAAGGCGCGAATTTTCTGACTCCACCCTCCGAGGCCTCTCAGAAAGGCAAAGTGTCTGTTTGTGAGTTTTTCTTCTTTTCTTTGTAATTTGACCCTGATGTAACTCTTTTTTCAATAAATAAATGAAAGTTTTAATTCCTTTTTTGAACTTGTCCTAATTTTTGGTTATTTCAAGGCCGTTATGGGTGCCGACTTGGTGGTTGGGTCTTGCTTTTGACTTGGTAGCCTCCGTAGGCTTGGGAAGGGGAGTCCTTTGGGAACCACAGGTGTCTCGTGCACGCTTAGGCTCCGATGGAGCTGTCTCTCAGGTCTGCGCTTCCTCAATGGAGCCGGAGCTAAGACTGAGGGTTCCGATCCCGAGGATGGCGACGAAGGGGTGGAGATAGATTTGGATGATGAGCCCAGATTGTTGCTGGACTTCTTGAATGCTCGGCGAAGAAGGGACGCAAAGAGTCTGTACCAGATGCTACCTGGGCTTACCCGCCGCATAAAGCTCTGGCTGCTCGACTTCCTCACCTTCCTGTTGGACCGCGAACTAATTTCCTATAATATGAGGGTGAGCGATCTTGAAGAAAGGGTGAACGAGATGTTCTTGAATCGCGTGATATGCTGGGGTTAATGGAAGGATTGAGGCGGGGGAAGGTGGCCCTAGAAGGCTTCTGATTAGACTCGAGGAGTTGAAGAAGTTGTTAGATGAAATATCTGAGTTTTAGGGGAGGGTCACCTTAGATCAGTCGAAGATCTCTACGCTTCGGGACCAGATCGATCGAGAGCGTGCCGAGAAGGTGTAGCTCAAACACAGAGTTCGGAGACTGGAGGACTTGGAGCACCATGAGGATGACGTGAAGGAGCGAGGGCTGATGCATCACGTCAATCCAAGAGCTATAATGAACTCTGGAGTTCCCACGGAGAGCTACTCATGGAGGCGCAAGCACTGCATTCTCAAGTCTTGATCCTAAGCTCAAGTATCGAGCAGATGGTGTAGGTGGCTGGCTCGAGAGCTTAAGCTCTGAATCGAGGGTCCGAGCAATCGAACCAGAGGTATGAGCCGTTAGTCAGAGAGGTCGAGCGATCGGGCCGGGAGCTCCGGCGGCCAGCCTGACAGGTCTGGTCCGAGAGCCAAGGCAGCGGAGGTAGGCAGAATTAGTTGAGTCCCCTTGTACTTTTCTTTTTGTTACAAAAACTGATGTAATAAGAAATTGTATCACTCCTTTATTATGAATAAAAGTGATTTCCTTTATCTTTGCTATGTTGTCTCTCTTGCTCTCGATGTGCTTGTATAGGTGTCATGGCGTAAACCCAACCCGATTATACGTTGCTTGGCAGTTTATGGAGGCATGACGTCCGTTGTCTGGGTTGTCAGATGTTTAGGCAGACGTCAGGGTGGGACCCGTATCGACTGAGCCCAAGTAGTCGTTGTGGGCGAGACTCCATTTTTCAGGAGACTCCCCGAGGGGTAGCCGTCAGGTAGGACCTGATATAGGCTTTTGACTCGCTAGGGTAGGCATCAGGATAGGACCCGATGTAGGCTGAGACTAAGTAGTCATTGTCGTCAATACTTCATCTTTTAGGAGACTCCTCGAAGGGTAACCATCAGGGTAGGACCCAATATAGGCTGCTGAAGAGTTTGTGGTACTTGGAGAAGGTGTTGACATCAAGATAGGGAATTAACAAAATAGTCTTTTCATTGGATATTACATGATTCTACACGTAGTATCATTTCAAATGAAAAGTGTTACAATGCTTCTTGAGGATTTTCTCATCCTGATCAGCCAGAGTGTCTGACCCTTTGCCTTCCTGAGCGATAATGGTGTAGAGGCCCTCCCAGTTGGGCCCAATCTTCCCTTGATCTTTCTGTCGGGTAGTCTGAATCATGTGCTTAAGGACAGAGTCTCCGAACTTGAGATTTCTGGACCTTCACCTTGTGATAAGCAGTCCGGATCTGCTGTTGGTATGCTGCGATATGGATTTGGGCTTGCTGCCACTTTTCTTCTGACTGATCTAGGATTAGGCAGAGTTGCACATCATTCTTGTCCTGATCAACCCCCTCCACACAGAGTGTCGGCGTGCTGATATCGATAGGGATGATCACTTTCGTCCTATATGCTAATGAGAACAGAGTTTCACCCGTCGGGATTCGCTTGGTGGTTCTGTAGGCCCAGAGGACTCCGGGGAGTTTCTCATCCCATTTGCCCTTTACTCTATCCAAACTTTTGCACAAGCTGTCGATGATAGTTTGGTTGTTGATCTCAGCCTGACCATTGCCTTGAGGTAATAAAGAGTGGAGAATCGGTGGGTAATCTAGTACTTAGCATAGAAGGTGGTTACTTGTTTGCTGGCAAAGTTTGTCATGTTGTCGGAGATATTGGTATGGGAGAGCCCGAAGTGACACGATGTTCAAGAATTTGACAACCTGTTGTCCAGTGATCTCGGGGAGTGGCGCCGCCTCGACCAATTTGGTGAAGTAGTCAATGGCTACTAGGAGGAACCGCAGGTGAGGCTGAGCTCGGGGAGTGGACCAACTACATCCAACCCCTATTGCATGAAGGCCTAAGGACTCTGTAAAGTGTGGAGGTCTGTACTTGGTCTGTTCGATGCTGGGGCGAATCTCTGGCACTGCGAGCACCTCTTCACATAATCCTTACTTCGTCGAACATCTTGGGCTAGTAGTACCCTTGATTGACGACCTTATGTGCCAGGGACCAGCTTCCCAAATGATTCCAATAATCACCGTCATGGATTTCTTGCTTCACTCTTTGAGCTTCATCTGGCCCGAGGCATCTCAGATAGGGATCGACATGCAGCTTGGAGTAGGATTTCTTGTATAAGACATCCCCGAGGAGCGTGTACCTGGTAAGTGTTGGAACTTTCGTGCCTCCGCCCGTCATCGGGAAGTGTCCCGTCTAAGTAATGATAGGATCCCTCTATCCCGGCGAGGTAGCAAGACGAAGGACTTCCCTAGTTGGCTGTAGGACACTAGGGTTAGTGATATGCTCAACGAGAATCTCTCTCCTGAACTGAAATTCTTTGCCTGCCCCACATTGGCGAGTGAGTCCGCGTGGTTGTTTTCAGATTTGGGGATCTATTTGAAGTCACGTTGGGAGATTTTAGAGTTTAATCCACGAACCAGTTGTAGGTACTCTGCCATCCGAGCATCCCTTGTAATGAATTCCCCACTGCCTTGGTTGACCACTAGTGAGGAATCGCACTGAAATTCGAGCCCTGTGACCCTAGGTATGATCGCTATTTGGAGTCCGGTTAGGACTGCCTCAATTCAGCCTCATTGTTGGATGCCGAGAAGCCGAGGGTAAATGACTGTTCAATAATAGAACCTTCAGGAGTTGTGAGGACAATCCCAATGCCTGCCCCATTGTTGTTTGATGCTTACTCCACATTGAGAATCCATCTTTTCGTTAAATCACACAGCTCTGTGGCTCCCGGGTGAAGTTACTGATAAAATCGACCAAGAGCTGCCCTTTAATTGCTGTCCTCGGTTCAAATCTCATATGGCCTTAGTTCTGACGACCATTTCAGTACTCGTCCCGTTGCTTCTGAATTCTCTGCAACGCTTCTCAGAGGATGCTCTGCTTAAGCTTCCTTGAGATGATGAAGAGAGCAATCACCAAACTTTTTAACCTTTGGTATCTGGTTTGTGGTCCATTCATAGAATGGCTGACATAGTACACGGCTTCTGGACGCCATTGTCTTCACGAATCAGAGCTCCGCTCACGGCTGATTCCGAGACGGCCAAATAAAGAAATAACATTTCTCCCAAGGTGGGCTTGGACAAGAGTAGTGGTGAAGCCAAATATCTATTCATACCTTGGAACGCTGTCTCGTATTCTTCGTCCCAGCAAAAGTCGGCCCCGTTCTTCTTCAAGTATTGAAAAAAGGGTTTGCATTTGTTCGTGGATCGACTGATGAATTAGTTCAAAGCCTCGAGGCGCCCGTTCAAAATCTGGACCTTTTTCACACATGTAGGTGACTTCATGTTTAAGATGGCAGATATCTGGTTGGGGTCGACCTCGATGCCCGCTGGGTGCCTAGATACCCTAAAAACTTCCCGGACGCAACTCCGAATGTGCACTTCTCGGGGTTGAGCTTCACCTTGTATTTCCACAGGAGATCAAAAGCTTTGCCTAAATGTTGAAGGTAATTTGTGTACAAGACACTCTTCATCAACATGTCGTCAACATAGACCTCCATTGTGCTCAGATCAGATCCTTGAAAATCTTGTCAACCATGCGCTGGAAGGTAGCCTCGGCATTTTTGAGCCCGAAAGGCATCACCTTGCAGAAATAAATCCCCCGACCGGTAGTGAAAGCGGTATTGTCTTCATCTGGTGGGTGCATCTTGATCTGGTTATATCCGGAGTAGACGTCCATGAAGCTGAGGAGTTCGTGGCCCGTCGTTGCCTCTACCAACTGATTGATCCTCGAGAGTAGGAAGTTGTCTTTTGGGGAGGCTTCTTTGAGGTTAGTGAAGTCGATGCAAACCCTCTACTTACCATTCTTCTTCTTAAATAGGACGGGATTGGAGAGCCAGTCGGGTAGAATGTCTCTCCGATGAAGAAGACCTGTAGCAAGCGGTTAACTTCGTTGCTGATGGCGCGATTCCGTTCCTCGTTCGTTCTTCTTGGCTTTTGCTTTACTGACTTGATGTCCGCCTTGGTGGAGAGCTTGTGGCAAATGATATTGGGATTAATTCTGGGCATGTCGGTGGGAGTCCATGCGAATACATCCAAATTATCTGACAAGAACTTTTTAAACAAGGCTTTTTCATGAGGTTGCAACTTCGATCTGATTCAGAGGGCCCATTCTGGATGACGTGGATCTATGAAGAATGACTTAATGTCCTTGGTCTTGCTATCGTGTTCGCTCGACTCGCGGGTAAGTCGGGGTTTTGGCTTTTGTCGATCTGTAATTGCTATTGGTTAGCAATCCTCTTTTTGCTTATTCACTGAGGATTCCTTATCAGAGACTACCCGGGAGGTCTTTGTTATCTAACCGGACTTTTTCGGGCTACTGCAACTATGGTTCTGGCCATCGCCTAGTCACCCTTTGCGGTGTGGGTACTTCAGAAGTTGGTGACGAGTGGAGAGGATAGCTCTCATATAGTGAATCCATAGCCTCCCGAGGATAGCATTGTAGAAAGATTCGACGTCAAGGACGCAGAATTTTGTGACGACATTGTATGGATCTGTTCGGACTGGGAATGTGACTGTTCCGGGTGAGTGCGCCTCGCTCCTGTCAAACCCATAGAGAAGTGAAAGTTTGAGGGATACCAATTTTCGAGCCAATTCGGGAGTGTCCATCCGATCTAGAGTGTGTCCGTATAGGATGTTGACACTACTCCCCCATCGACCAATATCTTCGACACTCGACAGCAGCTGATATGCATTGTTACAACCAAAGCATTATTGTGCTGGAAGTGGACGGCGTAGGTGTCGACCTCTGAGAAAAAGATTGGCCTGCCCAGTGGTGAAGGCGGGCGTGTCAATATTGTCGGGTAGTTATCCCTCTAGGCTTCATGACATAAATCGTTCTTCCTTTTTTGTGGTGCCCTCTATCGGGGAGGTGCTGAAGATGGCATTCACCTTCTTGTACTGGATGAGAGCGTTGCCTGCCTGCCTGTCTTGTAGTAAGAGTTTCTTTTGCACTTTAATCTCCAAGGGCTGTCGAGGTCGAGGAGAAACTCTTGGAGGTATCCCTGGTTAATGAGATCCTGAAGTTGTCGTTGGAGGAATCGACAGTTGATGGTGAGATGGTCCATCCTATCATGGAAAGCGCAGTACTCCGTGGATCCGGGTCCCTTCGGGTTCTGTGGGAGTGATCGACTTGGATGCTTAAGGCTGGTATTTGATGGCGTCAAAACACATGGTCAATGGGAATCCTGAATGGAACGAGGTCGGGCTTTTTCAGCGCCATCCTTGTTCGTGTCGGGTGCGCCTCTGGGTGGCTTTATAGACAATGGCAGAGTTATGGTTTGGGTTCTTCCTCAGAGGGACTGCTGCTTCGGTTTCTCCCCCTCGAAACCTTGTCTGGTGGGGCGATTGGTCGCGCTCGAGTCGCCTCTTTGATCTGCATGTACTTTTGTGCTCGGACTAGAATGTCTCTCATCTTGGTGATGTCATTCTTCACCAGATGATTGTAGAATGAGTAGGTGACTTGCAACCCACTTATGAATGCAGCGACAGCTACATCGCCATTGTAGTTGTACACTAAAGCCATCTGGCTCTGAAAATGGTTGACGTAGTTCTTAAGGCTCTCCCCTGGCTTCATTCTAACCTTGAGGAGATGGTTTTTCTATAACTTTCTCCAAGAAGCAAACTGATTGTAAAAGGCGTCAATTACATCATCAAAACTCTGAAGCGAGTTCTTCGGGAGCGAGTAGAACCAATGGTAGAGCGGCGCCCTTGAGGCTAGAAGGGGACGCTCGACAGAGGAGAAGGTCGTCGTGGGAGTGCACAACCATCTTGTTAGATATGAAGAATGTGTTGGTCGTTCCTGAGTAACAGTCGAAGAAGGGCATCACAAATTTTCTCAGGAATCAAAGCGTGGTGATTTCCTCCTACAGTGGCGAGTCAGAGGACCTAAGGCCACTATGCTCCACTCCTTTCGGAAATTGTTGGGTCGATTGGTTGAGACACTTTTGGGCCAAATCTGCAATGTCTTCAATGTGAGGGAACTTCGGGTTGCATGGTTGTTTTGAGTTCTTAGAGCGCTCATCATCTTCACGAGTCTCAACCTGTTGCGCTTCAGGTTACCAGGGTTCCCATGGCTTCCCCGTCATGTTGTGGTGAGGGGGAGTTCGAGCTTCTTATGCAATCCGAGGAGACAGCTATTTCTATACTATGTCGACTTGCTTGAGGAGGTTGGTTTGGACGCGAGTCACTGTGTCTTTTTCGAGGCCAACCGCCTTGCGGAGTTGACCTATCTCTATTTGCGTTCAGATGAGATAGGATAGATGTTCAGATAGATGAGAACTCTGTAACCTTATCCAATTGAAACCCACCCGTACAAATAGTAGACCCCTTCCATTGAGAAGGGAGACGATCAACAAAACCCAAAATCCTAGCGTGTGAGATTGGAGTGATTACCACCATTGTAATTTTCTGTGAATTTTAGTGAAATCCTCTCCCTCTTTGTGATTTTCCCTTTCGGGTTTCCACGTAAATCTCGGTGTTAGTTCTGGTTCGATCTCTTTGATTCCATTATTAATCTCCACATTTTGGTGCGTGGATAAATTCCCTCGGAATTACCCACTATATTTGATGCTTTCATTGATATCTTTCAAGTTTGCAATCAGAGTCATCCAAACTCCCTACCATTTCACGTCCTGAAAAAGGCTTCAAACAATCATGGCGCATAAGAGCGCTGCCTACCATGATGCCAACTCCTCTGGCAAATTCGAGCTGTCAACACTCTCTCGAGGACAGCTTATCTAGTGAGTGGCCGACCTGTGACGATAGATGTGTGAACAGCGGGCCCACGCATACCACGAGCGCGAACTAGTCGCCATCCATCGTGATACCGCCGAGCGCGAGCAAGAAGTGGTAATGCAAATTAACCCCCAGCTACTCATGCAGATAAAGACTCTACGAAAAGTGCGGCAAAGAGTCATCGAGCTGAGCGCCAGGGAAACCCCAATCAACACCCCCTGAAGTCATCTTGCACGTTCGACCGATTTACATTTCAAGTTGAATAAAATGCACTCCCGATCACCACATGAAGATCCAGAGAGCGACATAGTCGATCACTCGCGAAAGCGGATGAGGGGGTCACGCCCCAATATGCAAGAAGGAAGACACTTCCACGATAGTAATAAAGATCAAGGACGACTCAATCTTCACTCTCCTGAAGTTTACGATTGATTAGATCTTCTATATCATCAAGCATCTTCCCGGGGTGAGACTCCTCAAACCAAGCAAGCACGAACCAGATCTCCTAGAAGCAGGGCACTGTTTTTTCATGGCAGTCGGGGGCACGCTACCCTGCATTGCTGGGCCCTCAAAAGGCACCTCAAGGACCTAGTTCAACGCGGTACCTCAGAGAGTTTGTCCTTGACCAGGAGGAAGATCTAGAGGTCAGAGATACCCCAATTGAGTTCATCGACTAAAGCGCTCAGTCACCAGCATAATTCGGGACTGGAAAGCTCCTCCAGGAAGTAATGGAACTCTTTTCACTTGAAACGATACGGTGTAGAATCATGTAATATCCAATGAAAAAGCCATTGTGCAAGTTCTTTTAATCATGGTAACATTTTTGCAAAATTTCAATACCCTCTCCGAGCACAATAACATTCTAATAGCCTGTATCGGGTCTTATCCTGATGGCTACCCATCAGATAGTCCCCTGAAAGATGGACGCTCGCCCACAATGACTGTTCAGAGCTCAGCCTTTATGAGGTTTTCACTCTTACGGCTACCCGAGCAAGTCAACAACCTATATCGGGTCTTACTCTGACGGCTACCCTTTGGAGATTCTCCTAAAAGATGGAGGCTTGCTCACGATGACCGCTCAGAGCTCAGCTTATCTACCTCTCGGGGAGACTCCTGAAAGACAGAGGCTCGCCCAAAATGACTGCTCGGAGCTCAGCCTACATCGAGTTTTTACCTGACCAGTCAACAACCTATATCGGGTCCTACTTTGATGACTACTTCTCGGGAGTCTCCTGAAAGACGGAGGCTCACCTACAATGACTGCTCAGAGCTCAACCTACATCGAAGGATTGAGAGATTTTGGGGTTTTCTTTGATGGGTTCCAACAGATGAGAGACGAAAAGAGATGAATGAGGGGATTATTTCTCTCCCCATTTGCACAAAACCCCTCCCATATTTATTTATTTTTCAAATTATCAATATCTCTTCCCATTTGCACAAAACACATTTATATATTGTATATCGTATCACACTTCAAGTACTGCATGGATTAGCCCGTACACCTTCACACATCATATAATATTTCATTATCTCTTATAATAAAACAAAGTTTCATAATCCTATATCAAGGACAAGCATACTACACTATTCATTTTGAATGAACAATTTCTTTACTCTATATCATACAGACCACCTCATATCCCGTCTTTCTATCCACTGGCTCTCACTGGCCCTTTCCTTTGCATCACAACAGATAATGTCAAACCCAGTCTTCACACTCACCGGCTCTCGTCAGCCCCTTCTTTCGCATCACAACACACAATGTCAAACCCCATCTTCGCACCCACCGACCCCTTCCTTTATGCATACATAAAATAACAAAACATACATGCACAACATCACATGCCATCAACCATCAAAATAACAAATAGTGTCGGTTACATTGCGATATACTTTTTCTAATCACATGATAATATGATTATGTCACACACGATCAAGTTTGTATAAATTTTTAGTGCATACACGCGTCAAACATATATACCACTTACATTTATATCAATCACTGGACGATGCATAAAACAATTAATTACACTCTCAATACTCGTCCTTGGGTCATATGATTAGTTCTTGTAAGTAGTTATGGCTCTTCTCTCATGCATTCGATACTTGATTAATGGAATTGACTACACTACTCATTCATGACCAGAGTCTTAGCATGTTTTGAAGTTTATGATAGTCCACTAGATCCATACTTACATGCATTATTTATTTTTTTTAGAAATTGTTACTTGAAATCGAGAGTACATACTCCACTAATCATCAAGCATACCAGTCAATAAACGATTAACAAGTTATCAATTATATATGGTTATTTGATATATCACAATGGTATATGTACAAATATTATACACATATATTCAAGGCAATTAGATAATAATCACAATCGACATATATCAGTTATATTATAGGTCCATTGATTGTTAATGTAACCCAGTCCATTTCCATTTCTACTTACTATTCGTGATCGAACATCAACTCGTCCATCGCCCTATAATCTTACAACTATATGGTTCAAATTTATAGATTTAATTATCCTAGTTTATGTTAGCTAAAGATAGTTCATCCATCACTTGATGAGATATGTGTGTGTGTGTAAACATGAGTTGGTCACCATTGCTTAATTTCTAGATTGGATGAAATTTCTAACTTTTATACATATACTCTTAGCACCTCCTTGTCTAAGAGAGGATTATAACTAGTAAATCCACATACATACATAATTATTAGTCATCGTACACATCATAATAGTAGAATTTAGTTATGATAGAATTAAGCCACATGCTCAACTTAATATAGGATTTGTAATTCTATACTCGTGAATTTAACTAGTCTGTCAAAATTTAATGATAACTCTCTACACAAGAATCGAATAAAGACACAATAAGAATCATTGGAAAATAGACTCGATTCTCTTTCCAACGATTATTACATGATATGATTCCATGTCGAAAACCCAGACGAACTAATCTGAACTTTTCAGGTTACAGAATTTTTACAGATTTTGATAGTTTTTCACCTTCAAGGTTATATTATTAATTTTTCTTCCTATTATTTATACTCATTGATAAAACTTAATTTATCTCAAAACATGATCTTATGTCTCTTTTATTCCAGTGAGGTCGAAGTTGGATCACTCACCATTTCCGAAATACATCATCAGATTCTCTAATAACCTATAAGCTTTGCAAGGATTAATAATTCTCAAGTTTACTTATCATTTTTTATATTCTATAATAGTTAATGCAACATTCAATTAGCCATCCAATTTATATAAAATTTTTCTTTCAACAATTAGAAATGGTTCACTAACTTTATGATCTTATCCATGGCAAAATTCTGATCACTCTTGCATTTATTAAATTAGTGAATTCAATTTACTCACAATCAATCTTGTATACTCAGTACATGATAGTTTAATATTCGAGCTCGTATACATGATAATTTGGCAATAATCTATCACATATAAAATATTTTCCCATGATAAAATATTTTGAGTCCACACTATGTGCCGAGTTCACACATGAATATTGTCAAGTTATACGTTAGGAATATTTCACAAACCTGTATATTCTCATGTACCATCATTAGATTAAGTTTTCATGCTCATTTCACATAAACTAGAAGTTGGGTTTACGTTACTCATTAATTAAGCAATTTATTACAAAATTTTTTGGCTCATAAGGCATATAACCTCTTTTGCTATCATTACATATGTGTTTGAAGTACATCAATTACCCGAATCGAACTCTTGTAAAATTCTTAACTTGTATACTTAATAGTATTTTGATGATAACTCTTATCACACATGCCCGACTGCGAAACGGTGAAAATCACAAGAAAGTAGACTCTCATATCTTTCTAATGGTATATCATATACTACATGTAGTTCAATTTAACAATGGTAATTAGATGAAAACTTACTGTTTAAATAATATTCTACAGTTCTGTCCATCAGAACAACTGACTGTGTTTTTATCATAACTTTTATTTTAGACATCAGAAGAAGACATGAAAACCTCCCAAGAATTTAGACTTAATTATCTGTCTATTGATATATTACATGACCTGCTTCACTTATATAAATAGTTCTAAATAGACAGAAGCACTTTTGTTATGCATAGCAATACAGCAATTTAAACCAGTCAATATTATTTCAGCAATAACTCTAAGTTCAAACCTCCAATAAGTACACGGTAAAAGCCGTTGGAAAGTAGACTCAATTACCTTTCAACGGTATATTACATGATACTTATTGTTCTTAATATAGTGACGAACTAACTCCGGATTTCTAGATTTCAAAAACTGGACAGATTTGCACATATATTCTTAAAGTGTTCGAACTTTGGGTTATTTGCAAATTCCTTTAATCTCTTCAATTAAATTAAATTCATAACTAGAAATTCTCTTATTTAATTACTCTACTCACAATAAATTATTTAGGTCATGAATTATTTTTGTAAGAAAATATGAAAGAAGTAGATCAAAGAGGCTCCTTACCCCCCTCTTCTTGCTCAATGACTAAAATCCCAACCACAACAAAATTCATTATTATCATTTGAAATTAAGCAATATAGCATGAGATCTAAGGCTATACCCTAACAATTTACTTCATAATTTTTTTCAAAGCATTTCAAGAGAAATTTATCAAGAAAACTCCCTCACCATAAATCTCCTCCTCTTCGAAGTCGCCGCGCCTCCGCTTTGCTGCCGGTGCCATCGCCGGCCATCACCATAAAAAAGAGAAGAATGAATTAGGAAGAGAAAATCAAGAGAGAGAGAGAGGAAAAGAGAAAGATCTCCTTCCCACGCAGCTGCTCGCCACCGCGCACCATCGGCGCGGCCTGCCGCCGGCGCAGCCTGCCGATGCGCGTGAACTGGGTTGCTGCCGCCTAGTGCCAGAGGGAGAGAGGGAAATGGGGAGAAAGGGATTGAAGGATTGAGAGAAATTTTGGGAGATGAAATTTTGAGGTTTTCTTTGATGGGTTCCAACAAATTCAGATGAGGGATGAAGGGAGATGAATGAGGGGATTATTTTTCTCCCCATTTGCACAAAACCCCTCCCATATTTATTTATTTTCTCAAATTAACAATATATCTCCTTCTCTCCTCATGCCACCTATGTACACATTTTACTGGAATATCCTAGCCCTTCATCACCCCTTCTCATGCGCACCTACCCCATCTGCTAACCACACATTAATAATATATTATGGTATTTCATTAGAGTTTGATTGTATTTCTTTGTGTTTATACAATATATTCATTCACCAACTTAATTCATATGATTACATACACAATATTGTGTAAATTTATATATACCTGTATTCATACATGAATGATCGTATTATACAATTTTCACACATACATAGCATATATATTCAAGTTTCCAATTTATTCTACTCTCAAAATTTCCCAAAATTTCTAAAAATCCATTTTTACATCAGATTAATTCGATCATCACCTCAGATAATCTGTATAACCTCTTAAATCAAGAATTAAAATATTAAATCATGATTTTCAATAACTAGGGTGTTACAAATATTTTCATCTTTTATTTGCAACTTTTCAAAGTTATATGTATTCTGGTCTACATGGAGCAGTTCTGAAAATAAACCCTCTCAATTTGTCGTGTTAATTGCATAATATATTGAATACTGATTTATAATTCCATAAATTCATTACCAGCCTAGTTATTTTTGGTGGGAACATTTATAGTGGTAGCAAAGGTTGTTCCATGTCAGTAACTCCCTAGATCTCTATAGAACTCCATATTTCCCCTGTTGGCATAATAGAGCAGATGTTCTCTTATCATACATTTGAAGATTTTGAGCTCGTCTATCCATCCATTTGAAGTAAAATGCCATTTATCTTTTGGAAATCAATTTATATAAGCGTGCTCGTAATAGAATGTGGTCGGATATGGTGCTCAGTCCTATCTTTTGAAGATTACATGTAAATTAGATGAAAATTTTAATTAGCTTTCAACTTGATGCCAGCAGCTGAATTGATGCCAAATCTCTAGCCAAGTACACCCATTGACACAAGATGGACTTGTGATGACGTGGTAGGCCCGTTAGAATTTACCTTACTGGTATGTCATTTAAGTTCATGTTACAAAGACAAAAATTTGAAAGGAAGGATTCTTATCCTTACTAGATGGCATAAGCTATATGGTTGTGCTTGTTAACAAGGTGAGTGTTACTGTATACTTCGCCTTAATGGCCTTTAATGTTACCGTATATTTGCAGGCAAATAGCACACCTTACATGAGGAGATTTTCAATGAATAAGAATGAGAATTTTAATGTTCTGTTGTTAACATGTTAAAATTTTCAGGTATTGTGTACTATAATCAATATATTCTTAGCAATTAGTAAGCTTTGCTTATCTGCTTGCCTCAGTATTCTTTATCTCACTTCCTTAACATTCAGATATTCCGCGCAACATAAATCTAAATGCCGGCATTTTTGGAAATTTGAAAGTAAATTCAATGCTATTATATTGGAATCAGAATCAAGCTACAGGTATCCAGAATACCTTTGATATTATTGTTGCAAGCGACTGGTATGTTGTTCTTTTGCATTCCTGTAATAACTAATTGTGAACCTTTTCTCGAATCTGCTTTTAGGTTTTAATAACATGCGGACATGAAAACATGACAATCGATTACATAAATTGACAGTGATGATAAGTGATAACTAAAACAGAACAAGGAGGAGACTACGAACCACACACACAGCCACACAAATGCACAAGACACATGTTTCTGATAATACAATAGTTTACATATATACTAAAGCTTAACCAATCATATGTTTATATTACTTTGTATAGTGACAAAAGTCTTGTTCTTCAAATTTTAGAAAATGCATCCAAAAAGTGCCTGAGAAGTGTCCGAAATGAAAAAATATATATTTATAAATTTGTGAATGTAATGGGTGTCCAGGAAGTGTTGTTCAAAGTTATGGTTTCTTCATAGAAGTGTCCTTACTACATAGATATTCTACATAAATTTTAGTGGTTTAACTGATGAATCATTCAGGTAGGTGACTTCCTACATATGGTTCGAATGCCGGTTTAAATAAATTAGTTATATTTTTTTTTTGAAAGAACAAATTTGTTATACCTTATTCCTTGTATTTTCCATGTGGATTATTTGAATGTTAGCATGTCAAGCCTCTCTCAAGAATGGAAGGAAAGAGGAAAAGTAAAAAGATCTAAAAGCTTTAAATCTCGTCAAGTTATTTTGTGCCACCACTTGTGCTATGGGCTTCGTCTTGGGCAGTGGAAGGAAGGCAGTATATCTTTGTAATAATATCAATTCCTTAAGACCTCTGCTATCTTTTCTTTTCTTTTTTTCTATTTGTGTCAAATGACTCAGGGCATGTTTGTTAGCAGGAAAAGCCTCTATGAAAATATTGTAGCAACCTCAATTTCCCAACTGTGTTTGGTTCATCACTGCTGAAAAAAAAATCATGATGGGTTGGGTCCCACTACTAAAACCCATTTTTGGTTTCATAGTGATGGGAAAAAGAAACCCTGTGGAATCATTGTAGCTACAGTGATCACTCAGGGGTTGTTTGGTGATGCAACACATCCACAGAAATAAGTTTTTTTTGGATTCGATCCAAACAGCCCTTCAATGAAAATCCACCAGAGAAATTGAGAATTTGGAGATGCCAGTGAGAGTGCGCATTTGAAATTGTCGTGGATCTTCACATGTTGTGTATATATTGTGACTTTTTAGTTGTTAGCGCTGAACTTTCAGACATATGATGCTTGTCTGACATAAAGTATTAAGTTTTTTGCCTCGGTGTTGTTGATTTACTCACTTCCTATACAGAATTGAGACAAGAAGCAAAAGAGGTTAATCAAGTAATGGGCATCAGATTGATATGCTATCTTCAAATAAACTGAGTTATTGTGAAATTTCCAAGTATGCAAGTAAAAAGTTATGATGTAATTTCTCCCATTGATGTATAAAAATTATTCTCTCTGCACAATTGTAATTTACAACACAAGGAGTGATGTCTGACCCTTTTGCAAGTTTGTATATCTCTTCACTTACATTTTTTATGTTCATTGCACTGATTGTTTTAAACGGTTGTCATTAAATCCGCAAAACAATGCAAATCTAAAAGTTGAATCTGAGCTATTAAACACGAGTAAAGTAGCAAGACCGAGTCGAATCTTAAGGGAGATTTGTGTTCAATTTTTAATCAAAAATTGCAGAAGAAAACAATTGATTCTCTTTTTTTATCTTTTCTAAATTGTCAATTAATTAAACTAAAACAAATATCAAGTACATGAGAGAGAGCAGTTTCAAACGATTCTTAGACTTTTACTCCACCTAAATCTATGACTTGGAATCACGGAGTCGCGTATGGTTATCTCATTCACCTACGCATATTTTATATGTCATGCTAAAAGTACCAATAGCTATAGACTATCTCGATGATAATGAAAATAATATTAATTTAATGCATGATAGCATCTCCTAGGCATAGATTATCTCGGATCAAGTCCTAAACATAACTTATCTCGATTCAATTAATCAAACACTAAAATAATAACAAAAACATAATTTCAATCATCTAAAAATCACAATAGTAATTACAGCCATAGACTTAAATTTCATAACCCAAGAAGATCTTTTTCTACTTACACATAATTTTTACTATATTTATAAATGAATCAATTAATTTAAATGAATCGATTAATTTCTTTACAAAAAATAGTATTGAGTACAACGTTTCAACTAACATGAGAGAGAGAATGAAGGGATATAAAGAGAGATAAAAAGATCTTAGCCTCTAGGGCTGGGGTTGGCTCCTTCTCGCGAAGGATCGTGATGGTCCTTCGCGTCGTGAGCCGTTCATCACAGCTGATGGACAACACAGAACGGGAGAGAGAAAAGAAAACGTATTTTGTGATGAAGCTCAAAAAACATGTTTTTATTTTTTTCTCTTCTGTTCCGGACCGTCCATCAGCTGTGATGGACGGTCCGCAACGCAAAGGATCATCACCAGATCCTTCACGCGAAGGAGCCAACCTCAGCCCTAGCCTTTAACCATACTCTCTTCGTTAGCTGGTCTCTGCACACGAGGACTCTTCAAGGTCTCTGCTTCTTCTTCCTCGTCCAAGCTCTTGTTGACGGATCTTTGCCAAGCTCTCTTTTTTCTCTAGCTCACTAATTCATGTACGATGTCGAGCTCTCCTTCCTTGATCTCAGTCTCTGCTGCCTTTTTATAGAGTTGAAACTCTAATCCCTTTATCCTATCCAGCTGAGGGTTTTAAAATTCAATAAGAGTTCCTGCGAACTTAATCTCTATCACAAATCTAGTGACTAATTTGGGTCAAAGGGGAGATCGACTCAACCTAGAACCAAGTGAATGAATCAGTTATTATTGGGATTTGTTATTATATCTGTATTTCACTATTTTTTTGATAAAATCTTCTTTGTTATTTGAAGTCGGCTAATACTGCTTCGGTTGAGTTTTGGATTTGGTTTTCAACTCTTTACTGAGATCTTGTTGGTTGAACTTGCTGTTTGCTTTGTCTGCCAAGTGCTCGTTGATTTGTCTCTTGACTTTGCTTTTTGAATTGCTTCAAAGAACTCTTGATGTGTATGATAAATTTGTAAAGAAAAAGTAAAATTATAATTAGTGAATGTAGATCATAAAATTACTATATCATTGCTTCTCTCACATAATTTAATTCATAAAACCACAAAATTATAATTAGGGAATTAAGATATTGTAGTCTGGAATCTTCACTTGAAATTTCTTAATGGTGGTGATAGCTCTTGGCCTAACTATGACAAAGATCACAGCTATCCTTTACTAGTGAGGATCACTTTCTCTCCACAATAGCTTCCCACAGTAATTTCACGTCAAAAGCGCTGCAAGGTATGCATTTGATGGTCTTCCTCTTGTTCTGGCTTTGTCCATCAACATGTATTACCCAAGTGAACATTTCTCTTTTTAATATATCCCATACTTTTCCGAATTATTCTTGCTCTAGGTATTCAATGTACAACGAACTTTTGATGTAAATCATAAGCCTGCTGATTCGGCTGGGCATTTTAGATTGACATTGGATTTCATTCAACTGAATACAGCAGCAGCAATGAATATGTTGATGCAATCCTATGGGTCTCTTTCATCCAAGCTCTAAAGTTATGGCAAATTGATAGCATGTTCCAAGTTTCTCAATAATGGTTTTGTTTTGCTAATCATGGAAGGGGATAGACGCTTTGTTGTTTTTCAATAATTCTTTTGGGCATCTGATGCATTCGCGTCTGCCATGAGTTGCTTGACAGGAGAGGGATTTGATATTCTGTAGGTTATGCTACAATTTACATATTTTTTTTGTCGCTTTTAACAACTTTTATTTGTTTTGAACCCTATGTCATACGGATGAAAGCATAGATTAAATGTTCTGAGTGGTGATCGAACCTATACAAGATGTGCGCGTACAGAATACATAGTCTCAAAGACAATAGAAACATGTGTGTATATGCATACATGTTGCCTGTATATATGTGTTATAATATCCTTAAACTTCATATACGTCAAAACTAAAATTGTAGCGAACTCTTCAAGTTAAATGAGAAGATTCTATAAAAGTTTGCAAGTAGCAAGTATTATAAAAAAAAATTTAGTGTAACATGTATTTAAATATAATCTTTTATAGTGCACATATAAATACATATATTCTCAACAAGTTTTGATGAAATCTCTATAGTTCAATTAAGCAAGCAATTGTTTCCAAGAGTTTTCTTATCTACGTTCTTCAAAAAATATTTCTATTAAGTGTAACTAATTGATAAATATTTGTTTTAAGTTTCTCAGACAACAAAATTAGTGTCATATGAGTTTCCCATGCAAGTTCAATACGTATCAGCTAAGTGTCAAAAAAATAAAATAAAAATCCCTACGCTATAAATACGGTCTCTGAAATATTTCTCTTGTTTTTGGATATAATATGGTGTCAGTATCAGAGTCTAGTTTTTCCACGCGCGCGTCTCACCCATACATAACAAAGAGTCCGGTAACTATGTGTGGACACATGTTGGACTGTCACGAATTAGATACGATACTTCTGATTTGCGTTACTTTTTAAAGTTTGCCATGCATTGGTTTGTTGTCTCATGTCGTGTCCTCTAGTGGAGTTCATTCTAGCTGAAATAAAGATATGTTTCCTCTGAATGTTTAGAAGTGGGACTTGAGTGTTTCAATTTTTATCTAATGAGTTATGCCTTCAAATTCTCAAGTGAGAATGCAAGGAAGTGTTAATGATAACTTGGCTTAGTAAGTTATATAAATGAGAGCTGGAAAGAGGAAAAAATGTTCTCATAAATTAGTTCTCATAAATAAGTCCCACTATGGTGAACAAATTATAAATTGGTCACTTGCGCTTGAATAAAATCTGTGACTTATCTTCGAAGGCTGAGATCCTAATCAACTAAAATTTTCATCTTTATGATGAAATCTCTCTGCAAACTAAAATTTAATGCTACTGTTAGTTTTTTCTTTATTCCTCCAAACTAAAATTATAAATTGGTCACTTGGGCTTGAAAAGAAATTTTTTCTTTTCAGGATACTGACGCTAAAGCCCTTGTTCTTTTAGGAGACCTAAACTTATAAATCAATAAAAATTATTTGTTAGACTTATTATGTTTTAAAGTCCAATTTAATTTAGGCCTAATCAAGTCAATTGGATATTTGCACCCGCCCATTTTAACCTATATTGTTTGACCCAATAAAGAATTGATCAAACCTAAATGGTTTGGGTCTACACACGTTTTCAATTATACTTAGTCATGAGTGTATTTAAATTAATATGTGGGACTCATCTACACGGGTGGAACTCGTGTTATAAATCAAGGGTTTAGATCTATGATGAGTTAAACTAGGGTCCTTTGATGATATATATATATATATATATATATATATATATATATATATATATATATATATATATATATATATATATATATATATATATATATATCATGGGTAGGGTGTTGGCCCGAAGGCCCATCACTCTAGTTTTCATGATGATTAACTCGTGTAGTTATAGAACTAATGATCTTGTGTTTAATTAGTATCAGATATTTGATCAAGATCATAGTTGGTGTTTAGCTTCAACAAAGGATTTAAAGTCAAAGTTTTGGAGCTAGTACGTGTTGATTCAAGAGCTCTCGCATCAAGATTGCATCAAGTACTCAAGAGGAGTCTAGCTCATTGGATTAAGGTTTGGACCAAGTCAAGAAGGAGAAGAAGACCTTCAAGAGAAGATTTTCAAGAAGACTTGTGTCATGTTTGTAAGTGTCAAGATTTTGTTTTAGATAAAATATAAAGGATAGATTAGTTGGTGGATTGCTCAAGTTCATATACACTCACACACAAGATTTATATGTGTTTTCATAAAAGAGTTTTCGTTTTAGAAAATACCGGTTTGATTTTTAAGCTTAAAAATATACATATGTTTTATCAAAACTTATTTTAGAGCTTGTTATCAAAAAACTTAGATATTTCATCATATATGCGTAGTGGATCATATCCATATACACTAAGCTTCAAAATATTTAGAATATCTTGTTTTTGTATTTGGAAAAGTTTTGGAAAAATCGTTTTGAAAAAAATACAGATTTTTGTTTAAGGCAAAACTTTTATATTACAAAAATAGTTCAAAATGTTTGTAACATGTTTTGATTTTTACTCAAACATGTTTGTATATCAAAGTATATCAATGAACTTATTTTTGTAGAATTTATGAGAATTTATGGGAATTTATTGAAGGTAAAAAGATCATGTTTTAGATCCCTAAAAATAGTTGGACTGGCCTCTGCCGGTCGACCGAGTCAGAAGTCGGTCGGTCGGGCGGTCGACCGATGTGCACAAACGCGCACAACCAAGGGTCGGTCGATCGCACGGTCTACCGCCAGAGAGCCTCTGCTCTCTGGAAATGGCCCGGTCAACCGGGCGGTCGACCGCTGGGTCATTTGCCAGTTTACGGTCGACCAACCGGTCGACCGCTGGCACAACGGTCAGAAATTTGACCGTTAGCCGGTCGATCGGATGGTCGACCGGCAACAGACCAGTTTGCTGAGTCGGCCTCCAACGGCAATATTTTGGGAGCCTATAAACGGGGCTTCCCTTGGACTGTTTTCTACAAGATTTTGAGAGAGTTTTGGGCTAGTTTTTTCTACCTATCTCAGTGGTTTTCTCCACATGTTTTTAGAACCAATACTTTCTTATCGAAAGGAGAGTTTTTCAAGAGTGTTTAAGAAAAGAGTTTTCTTGAGTTTTTCACCACCAAATCAATCCTAGTTTTCTCACACACACTTGAGCTATCCATTGCTATATCAATCCTATAGGGATCTTTGTTGTGAGAGAGTTTTAGGTGATCAAAGTGTTGAGATCACCAAAGTGTTCATCTTAGTATTTAAGGAGGCGGACTTGCGGGTTCGCATTGTTTCGAGTTCTTGTGAGAGCTCGGTGTAGAGGTGCGGCCTCGGCAAGCTATTGTGCTTGCGGTGTGTAGTTCTTGCAGGAACAAGAGAGGGACTAGTGAGTTCAAAGAGTTCTAATGTGAACTCGTTGTAGGTGTTGCGACACCGAGTGATTCGGTGGGATCGGTTTTAGTGAAAATCCTTCATAGTGTTGAAGGCGGGGACGTAGAGTAAGGGTGCTCGAACCTCAAAACAAATCTCCCGTGTTTGCGATTGCTCTCTCTCTATTTCTTACTTGTGTTTATATCTTGCATGCTCTTATTGTTCATATTCATTACTTGCTTGATATACTTGTGCTTAATTGTTATATGCTGGGGATTGTTTGCTCACACTTGTATTCAACCAAGAGAGCCATAGCGGCACCTCAACTCTTATCTAGAGGAATCTTGAGGAGATGGTCTAGAGCCCGTCATTGGGAATTCGGCTACACTCTTATATTATACCTTGTATGTTTAGCATAATAGTTTATAGTTTGCTTAAATAGTTTAATTCCGCATTAATTCTTCATTAGATTAGCTAGTCACCTATTCACCCCCTTTCTAGGTGATTTCATAGGGTTCCCTCTCCACGACAATGACCTAATCTCTCTCTTGGAGGTCTCTCTTATCCTCTAAGGATAAAGAAGAGAACTTGGTGGCTGGAGAGAAGAATTCTCTCCTCAACTCTGGAGTCTTCGAGATCGTGGAATCTTCGGCATCTCTTTTATGAGGGAATCAGGTATGCCTTAAACCTTCCTTCCCTTTGATCATGATAAAGAGGCTATGTATATATGAGATATTGTAGGAATAAAATTAGATCTAATAATTGGTATCAGAGCCTCCTCTTTATTGGATCATCGGGATATAAAGTGAAATTTTTTTTATCTTGATCTATTGATATCATGAACAATCTCTTCATTTTTCCCTCTAATTCAATAATTTATTTATGTCTCATAATAATTGAATTAAATTAGAGAAAATTAATTGAATCATATATATATATATATATATATTGAAATTTTTCTATATGTTAATGATTTTTTAATTTCTGTTTTGGTTTAAAAAATAGAATTAGAAAAAAAAGAAGCAAACTCAGGACGCCTGCACAGGCGCCTTCATGGGTGGCAGCACGCATGCTAGCGCATGCGCGCGCCACCGGCCACCATGGGCCGGCAGTGCACAGTGGCAACACGAATTTTTTTTTGAGGGTTAGGGTTTCCTTAATTTGGGATTATGAGATTGATTAGGATTTTTTTTTTTTGATATAGATACAAAATTTAAATCTACTAAGCAAACTCAGTTAATATATTCTCAATTGGTCTCACATTAGAATTTATTAGATTTTATCCAGTTTATTTAAACCCGGCCCAATAAGAAGGAAACAATAACTTAACCATTGCGGGTCGAGTCTGATCCAGACCCGATAAACACTGCAGACCCATTTTACCAATAGAAACTTTATTTAACCATTACGGGCTCATCCGACCTCTGTTTTGAGCGTGTAAACAGTCGTTTCAAAGCTCTTGACGAGCATTACAGTAATACAGGTACTAGACATGACAAAACAGTAGTTAGTTGACATAAATAAAACATTAAAGTGTATGTTTACCATGCTTATATGTATCCTTACATGCTTCCACTTTATCAATATTAATTATATTACTTTTATTGTTCTAGCATGATGAATATTGATGTTTACTACAGTAGATAACACACAGATAATGATATATACATGTTCAGGTTAAAGAATTTATAAAAGAGCTTATTTAATTGCGTATATATTTCATGCGGACAATAGCCGGCCCAAAGGAAGACTATTGTTGGCCGAATTATGTACGATATCGGATACTTGATGTGGGTAATGCAAGTGGGAGAACCTTGGTGTGCGGTAATCGGCTAAAAGGAAGCTTGTCACACTATAGGCCCATATTGTATTATCCTCATCAACTAGTCCGACGGCGGAACAAAAACCGACATGGCGCTGATGAATCAACTGTAGGTCACCTAGAGGGGGGGTGAATAGGTGACTAGCTAATCTAATGATAAATAATGTAGAATTAAAAATTATTTAAGTAAACTAAAAACTATTAAGCATAACACACCAAGTATAAAACAAGAGTGTATCCGAATTCCCGGTGAAGGGCTCTGGACTATCTGCTCAAGATTCCTCTAGATTAAGAGTTGAGGTGCTACTATGGCTCTCTGGTTGAATACAAGTGTGAAGCAAACACTCTCAAGCATATATCAATAAGGCACAAGATATATCAAGCATATAAAGATATAAGCAATGTAAGCATGCAAGATATAAATACAATTGAGAGATAGAGAGCAATCGCAAACACGGGAGATTTGTTTCGAGGTTCGAGCACCCTTGCTCTACGTCCCCGCCTTCAACACTATGAAGAATTTCTACTAAAAACGATCCCACCGGATCACTCGGTGCCGCAACACCTACAAGGAGTTCACACTAGAACTCTTGGACTCACTAGTCCCTCTCTTGTTCCTGCAAGAACAACACACGCAAGCACACTAGCTTGCCGAGGCTGCACCTCTACACTGAGCTCCCACAAGAACTCGAAACAACACGAACCCGCAAGTTCGCCTCCTCAAATACAAGATGAACACTTTGGTGATCTCAACACTTTGATCACCTAAAAATACTCTCACAACAAAGATCCCTAGAGGATTGATATAGCAATGGATAGCTCAAGTATCTGTGAGAAAAGAAGATAGAGTAGTGGAGGAAAAACTCAAGAAATCTCTTTTGCAAAACACTTTTGAAAACTCTCCTTTTGATATGGAAGTATTTGCTCTAAAACAAGTGGAAAAAACCTCTGACAATAGATGAGAAAAACTAGCTTGAAAACCCACTCAAAATCTTATGTGAAACAACCCAAAATAGCCCCAATATATAGGCCTCTAAAAACTAGCCGTTGGGGTCCAACTCAGCAGGAAATCCTGCTGTCGGTCGACCGCCCGGTCGACCGGCCAACGGTCGGATTTCTGACCGTTATGCCTCCGGTCGACCTCCCGGTCTACCGGGCCAAGCCTATCGGTCGACTGTCCGATCGACCGGCCGCACCCGAGAGCTGAGTACTTTCAGCCAGTCGACCAGTCTGGTCGACCGACTCCTGGTCCAGTCGACCGTCAGCTGAGTCTGGCTGGGATTTTGGAACTTGAAAACTTGTCTTTTAACTCCAATAAAATCCAATAAATTCACATAAAATCTACAAAAATAGGTTCATTGAAATACTTTGATATACAAACATATTTGATTAAAAATCAATACATATTACAAATATTTTGAAATTTTTGATATAGAAATTTTGGCCTTAAACAAAAATCGTATTTTGCAAAAACAATCTCCAAATTGAAAAATAATTTTTTCAAAACTTCTCCACAAACAAAAATAAGATATTTTAAACACTTTTGAAGCTTAGTGTGTATGGATATGATCTAGTACACATATAAGATGAAATATCTATATTTTTGACAATAAGCTCTAAAATAAGTTTTAATAAATCCAAAACTCAAACACATGATATAGAAAACATCAAATAAGTTTCTCTAAATATTTGAACCAACAATGTGTATGGATAAAATCTAAAACACATATAAATCATATAAACTTGTTTTGATGAACTCTATTCATGAAACACAAAGATGTATACTTGAAGCTCAAAAACTAAAACGGTATTTTTCAAAATCAAAACTGTTTTATGAAAACACATATAAATTTGTGTGTATGTGTGTGTATATAAACTTGAGCAATCCACAACTAATCTATCCTTTACATTTTATCTAAAAATAAAGCTTAACACTTACAAACATGACTCAAGTCTTCTTGAAAATCTTCTCATGAAAATCTTCTTCTCCTTCTTGACTTGGTCCAAACCTTGATCCAATGAGCTAGACTCCTCTTGAGTACTTGATGCGATCTTGATGCGCGAGCTTTTGAATCAACACGTGCTAGCTTTAAAACTTAACTTCAAATCTTTTTTTGAAGATAAACACCTACTAAGATCTTGATCAAATATCTGAAACTAAATAAGCACAAATCATTAGTACAATAACCACATAAGTTAATCATCATCAAAACTAGAGTGATAGGCTTTTGGGCCAACAATCTCCCCCTTTTTGATGATTACAAAACTCATGGAGTTATATATGTACGGATTAAAGATAAGCATCATAGAAGCTCCCCCTTAACTCATGCATAGCAATAAACATAAAGATATATTCAATAAAGTGCATAAACTAAATAAATATATATATGCATAAACAAGGAGATAATCATGCATAAATTCACTAAATTCTTTTCCCCTTTTTGCATAAACAAGAAAATAAACATGCATATATAAACTCTCAAAATTCTTCTCCCCCTTTTTGTCAATTCTTCAATAAAGGGGTGAAAACAAATCAAACAAAAAAGATATATATGTGATATACATTCATGAAGAAGAGAGACGTAAAGTTAGCTCCCCCTGCATACATGCATTATATGAAGAAAGGATGACAAGACCCTAACCCACATAAAGAATAATATACAATATATAAGTGGAGATGTTAAGCTCCCCCTACACACGTGTACCACAAAAAGAAGAGATGTCAAGCTCCTCAATGTGAGATACACTCAACATGAATTTATATATAGAGAAGATGTTAAACTCCTCTTGCATATAGACAATAAATGTCAACAAATTTTGAAAAACCACTTTTTAAAACAAATTTTGAAATTTCTTAAGTTAACAAAGTAAATTTTGATACCAATGAAATCAAATTGTAGTTGACAAAACAAAAGTTGGTACCATTTGTAAATAAGCAAAATTTTAAGATACCAAAAGTAGATTTTCGATACCAATTGAAAAATTATAAATTTTGATACCAATAGAAATATCTTGTAGGTTTTGATACCAATTGAAAAGTAAAATATGAAGTATATATTGATATCAATTAAAAGTCAATTGAAATACCAATTGAAATAATGCATAAGCTTATTAAGCATTTAAATTTAAGTCAAGCTTAGCATAAACATTATTTGTGCTTTAAATATGTAAATATTGTAAAACAAGCACAATCAAATCATATATATGCATGAAAATGGAAATACTAATTGAAATTGATATTAAGTGAAATTTGAAGCATACATATATAAGAAACACATATGAGTATACAAAAATAAAATTCTATGAAGATCATGTGTATAGCTCATAACTATCCACCCTATTCATGCACATGTTTAAAAGATTTTCAATTTAGAGCATACAAGGCATGGTCGCCCAACTATCCGCCTTTAAGCGTAGAAGTTTTCAAAAATAAGATTTAAAAATAGTTGTAAATGAAAAACACTACCAAATGAAGAATAAATAACTAGTTTGAAGTAATATTAAAAAAAAACTAGTTAAAGATCCTTCAAATATGAAAACAAATCATATCTTCCATGAAGCATGCTAAATACATAAGAGTTGACACTTGAAATCTATAATGCTCATAAATGCTCATGAAAACAAAGTCATGAGTAAATAAAAAAAATGTGAGTGTACAAGAATCAAGTGAACAGCATATTCATGAAAATAATCAATAAAGCTCAAAATACCAAAGCATCATAAAAATTTATTTTTTATTAAAAACAAACTTCAAGGTATTGTATGTTTTATCAAAAAATTAAAAATATATATACATATCCCAAACAGAAAAGAGTTCATAATAGAATTTGCATAAAGGCAAGTGACTCAAAGGTATGCATGTATATTTAGTAGTTTTAGACAATATAATATATACATGAAGCAAAACATATACAAAGATAGGAAAACGAGTATAAATTAATGAATCATCAAAACTAGATTATACATGTACATATAATGAGTACAAATGAGTATTGAAGCACAAACATATAATAATCAATTATCGCTCACTACTTGTACAGGTATAGACACAAGTTTTAATGAAAACTACATCTAAACAAGTATTCACCTCATGAAGTACAAAACCAAAACATGCTAAAAATATTTATACAAAAGCATGTAAATAGAATAGGAGTTTAGAGCTAGTTACCAAACCATATGAACTATTTTCTAAGTCTCCAAACTATGGTGATCTTCCCACTAAACTTTCTTGAAGGTGATGCAACAATTTGGTATATCCATCTAGCTCATGCATCCACCATCAAGGCACCATAACTCTCACATCATATGAGAGCCCACACCTACATCAAACACAAGAGGTGAGGATTTTGGTACCCATTTCTTTTTGGGTCCACGGGGGTTAGCATCATAAGGAACCCAAACATTTTTATTAGCAAAATTTATAGAATTAATCTTATCAAAACAAAACTTTGCTAAATGGCCTTTGCGGCCACAATGTGTACATTTGTACACTCTAGCATGCATATGAGAATGAGTGTAATTGTGAGCATAGTGTGCATATGTATGTCGTGGGTTATGTGCATGAGCAAGTGGAACTTGTTTCTTTTGAAATAAGGTTTTCAATGTAGAATAGTTGAATGCACAATTGCTCAAAGTTGAGCTCAAATAATCAATTCTATTTTTTAAAATATGAATCTCATTTTTATCAATAGTAGCATGAAAAGTATGAGAATCAACAATCTTTTCTTTTTAGAAACGTTTTCTTTTTCTTTTGAAACAATTTTTCTTTTCAAAGAGTTGTTTTCTTCTAAAGCAATTTCTTTTTCTTTTTCCACCAAAAAATAATTTTATTTTTCAAAGAATTATTTCCTTCACAAATATCATTTAATTTAGAGGACAAGAAAATATTCTCCTTTTTCAAAAGCTCATTTTCTTTTGAAATGCATTCAAATTTATTTTGAAAAGAATATTTCTCTTTTGACATGGAATCATATTTATTCTTTAATCTTTTATTATCCTTTTTGAGCAAATCATATTTTTCAAGAAGTTGCTGACAAAATAAAGCAAGCTCATCATATGACATGTCAACATCCTCATCAAGTTCGGATTCAGAATTTACCTCAAGGGGGTCATCCCCTTGGAACATGTAGCATATGTTGAAAGTATCACTTCCATCATCCGAGTCGCTCTCCGCATAGTATTGCTTTTGTTCACCAAGGGAGACTAGAGTGTTCCATAATACAAAAGCTGAATCAAAGTTAGCAACCCTAGATAGATATTCATCATTTAGGGTAGATCTTAAAGCATGAAGGGCTTTTGCATTAGCCTCAAGATTTTTGTCATTTAATCAATATGAATTTTTAATAGTGGCGAAATAAACTTGAATACCTAGGGCTTTGAGGTACATGGACATCTTAACTTTCCAAGTTTTGATGTTAAGAATGCCAAACATGGGGGTGACATGAAATCCATATGTGTGTAAACAAATACTGTGATTAGTTAAAAATAAGGATCTTTAACTCAAGGTTGTTAGACCCAAATCAAGAGCACCAAGCTGACGACTAAGATCTACCCATCCTCAGAGACCAAGTGATGTCTTGAAACTTACTGATCTAGTGAAGCAGACAGTAAGCTAAGCATCACCTGTAACAAGGCCTAAGCATGACCCAGAGGATAGCTTCGCTTGAAGCTTCATAACCTTATAAAGAGCTAAGATATTAGCTTCGCCTGAAGCTTCTCTTAAGAGCTTCGTTTGAAGCTCTACACAACTTTGTAAAGAGCTAATCTTTAGCTTCGCTTGAAGCTTTATAGCCTTGTTAAAATGCTAAGGTATTTGCTTCGCCTGAAGCTTCTCTTGAGAGCTTCGCTTGAAGCTCTACACAGCTCTGCAAAGAGCTAATCTTTAGCTTCGCTTGACGCTATATAGCATTGGTAAAAGGCTAAGGTATTAGCTTCGCCTAAAAATTCTCTTGAGAGCTTCGCTTGAAGCTCTACATAGCTCTATAAAGAGCTAACCTTTAGCTTCGCTTGAAGCTATCTACAGCTTCGCCTGAAGCTTTCTTAGAGCTTCGCCTGAGGAGCTATACTAGCCTCGCGCGAGGCTAAAACCAGCCTTGTACGAGGCTTCCTACGCCCCTATGGATGGTTGGCCCAGTCAAAAATTTGACCTAGTATTTTATGGGGTTAATGCCATTTTAAGTGGGAGGTTACACCCGCCAACTTCGCCCCATGTTCAGCAGAAGAGGCGGATCAATAGGCGAGTCATAGGCTCACCCGTCTGTCTAGCCTCACATGCGGCTCAGTTTTAGCTTCGCGCGAGCGTTATAACCTCGTGCGAAGCTCAGAATAGTGTCTGGCACGAGACTAACTGACTTTATCAGTTATGACTAAATTTTAGGGGCAGATACACCCCTCAAGAGCCTATAAATAGCTCATATGAGAATGAGCTCAAAGGAGGAAGCATCAGAGCTAAAGGCATGGGCACCAGACATCAAGAGAGCAGGCAAGGATCAGGCATCAAGTTGAAGGCATCGAGAGAGCTAGCAAGGCTAACTTTTTCTTGTTTTTCAGAAGTTCCAGAGAATTATTTCTCTAAGTTTAGGGTGTTAATACCCTAAGGCCTTCCCCCCTTTCAAGGAATCTCTGGAACCAGGCGAGAAGGAATTTCCAAGCAGTAGCATTTGAAAATCGATCGCTTGCATCGTCAACAGGACAAAGTGATCGCACGCTGATCAGACTCTCACCGGCACACTTCTCAAGAATCTCAGAAGAGATACTTGTAATCTTTTTCTTTTTTTTTTTGTTACTTGTAATTTTCTCTTCACAATTTTGTAAGTTTTTCGGACTGCCAATAATCAATGGAAAACACACACAACACATAGAGTGAGAGAGTGGTAGAGAGAGAGAGAGGAAAGGGAAATACCCAAATCCCCACACACAAAACACACACACGTTCACACATGCACAGAGCCTGAAATTAATGAAATCACCTAGAGGGGGTGAATAGGTGATAATGCTAATCTATTGAACTTAATGCGGAATTTAAAAACTAATTGCAATTACACAATATGCAAGCAACAAGTGATGCACACAACCAAGCCAAGCATATAAGTATGAATGATCAATGTAATATGATGCAAGGCACAAAAGTAAAGAGAGAGAGAGATAGAGTAAGAGTCAAGGGATCAAGCGCAAATAACAAGATATGTTTCGAGGTTCGAGCACCCAGCTCTACATCCCCGCCTTCACCCAGAAGGATTTCAACTCCACTAGCTTGTCCACAAAGGACTCCCACAAAGGGAACCTCCATCGAGGATTTGGGGCAATAACAATTACAAGGAGTACCCAACTCCTCTCTTTACAATCACGACCTCCTTCTAGAGGCAAAGCACCAAGCCAAACAAACAATCACCTCACAACTTGAGGGATTAGCACAAAGCTTACACAAGGATCACCTCACCACTTGAGGGATACAAACAAATGCACAACCTCCTCAACACAATGAGGGAAAGGCACAAAGCCAAGTAAAGATTGGGTTTACAACTTGGTGGTCTAACAAACAACCACAAATAATTCTTACCCACACAATGATCCTATAGAATGAGATAGTAGATGTAGCTCAAGTGTGGAGAAAATCAATGGAATGGAAATCAAAATCTCAAAGAAAATCTTTGGAAAAAACTAGAAACCAAAAGATGAAGAAGTTGAATCAAAATCTTTTCCCAAAAACTCTTTCTTGATTTTCCAAACCCTAGCAAAAACACCAAATGGATTGTTCAATTTAAAGCCCAAAAAAACTTTTTGATTGCTATGAAAACACTAGATAAAGCTCAGAAAATTCGTCCAAAAACTCTTTAGAAAATAGGCCATTAATGGGGTATTTATAGCCCCCAGAAAAATATAGCCGTTGGCAGCAAATTCTGCCAGAAATGAACTACCGGTCGACCGATCGGTCGACCGGCCAACGGTCACATTTGACCGCTGGCAGCTACCGTCGACCGGGCGGTCGACCGGGCCCAGATACAGAGAGCAACAGCTCTCTGTCCGGTCGACCGCTCGGTCGACCGGGGGCAACCCGAGAGCAAACTGCTCTCAGTCGGTCGACCGTGCGGTCGACCGGCTAAAAGGGTAGCAGCGTGCACGTATCCGTGCACGTCGGTCGACCGCTACGGTCGACCGGCTACTTGGTCCGGTCGACCGTCCGGTCGACTGACCTAGCCTGGCAGCAGCAACAGTTCAGGGACTGAAAAACATGTAATTTTTAATCCTAAAAATCCCATAAAATCTCTAAAATTACACAAAAATAGTTTTATCATTTTATATTGAAAATAAAACTTGTGTTAAAATTTCAACACAAATTTCAAACATTATGAACCATTTTGTGTTATAGAAATTTTGCCAAAAACCAAAAACCGTATTTTTCCAAACTTGAATTTTCCAAATGAAAATCCGATTTTTCCAAAACTCATTCAAATACAAAAACATGATATTTAAACACTTTGAAGCATGTTGCATATGGATATAATCCAATATACAAGAAACATATATATATTCATGTTTTTGACTTTAATTCCAAAAATATGTTTTGTTAAAAATACCAAAACATAAAACACATGAAATAGACTATCAAGCTAAGTTTGTTTAAATAGTTGAAGCATGCATGTATATAGAACAAATCTAATATACATTAAACCATGTAAACTTGTTTTGATATAATATCTATTCATAAACCAAGATCGGTTAAACCGAAAACCGAAAACCAAAACATGAAACGTGTGTGTTGTGAACTTGAGCATATCATACTATTCTAATCTTTACAAATTGGATCTAAACACAAAACTAAACTATGGTACCGATGTCTTCTTGTAGAGCGCCGTCTCCAAGCCGACTCGATCCAAAACTCCGTGATCCACCGAGCTAGACTCCAATGAGTGCTATATGTGATCTTGATGCTCGGGTTCTTGAATCACCATGTGGATAGCTTCCAAAACATCTTGTTGAAGCTAATCACCAAATAATATCTTGACTAATGATCTGAAATTAAAATCACAAGATTATTAGTACACATAACTACATGAGTTAATCATCATCAAAACTAGAGTGGAAGGCTTTGGGCCAACAATCTCCCCCTTTTTGATGATGATAAAAATCATGGAGTTATATATGCATGGATTAAAGTTAAGCTTCAAAGAAGCTCCCCCTTAACTCATGCATAAACAAATAAACATAAATATGCAATGAGTATGAAACACGAAACATGCATAGATATGCATAAAACAATAAAAGGCTCTAGATACCAATGAAATTTTCAAAAACAAATAAACATGCTCTAGATACCAATTAAACTTAATATATGCAAAACAAAACTAATGATCTCTTTTACAAGCTCTTGATACCAAAAATAAACATGTTCTATAAATAATGCTTTGATACCAAATGAACTTAATAAAAACATAAAACATGCATAATATGCATATATAAACTCAAATTCTTCTCCCCCTTTTGTCAATCATCAACAAAGGGGTTAAAAACAAAACAAAACAAATAAAAACATATTCTTCTCCCCTTTTTGTTCAAAACAAAGAATCAATAAAGGGATGTATCAAAAATAAAATGTTCTCCCCCTTTTGTCTAAAACAAAAATAATATCAATGAGGGGTCAAATCAAATATGATACCAATTAAAAATGTGTCAAGGAAGTGCATATTGATACCAATTAAAGTGAAACTATACCAATTGAAAAACAAAAATCTTGATACTAATTGATAAGTAAACAAATATCACATCAATTGTAAATAAACAATCTTGATACAAATTGAAATTAAACATTACAAATTTTGAATTTCTAAACATAAATCTTAATACCAATTGAAATTATTATTCTTTTTAAAGATATAAACAAATTTGATTTTGATATCATATGCTTTAAATAAAAACTTTAATCATAAAGTGTGGGAGTGGAAAACAAAATACCAATTGAAAGATAAAATACGAGTTTTTCTCCCCCTTTATGAAATACCAACAAAAACAATGTGTAGGCTCGAATTAAGATACCAATTGAAAGCTAAATCAATTGAAACAAAGTTGAAGCTCAAGCCTTAGCATAAACAAGTATATATGTATGGAATATTAGATGCCAATCGAAATTGATACTATATGAAATGTAAGCATACATACATAAAAATATATGAGTATACAAGAAATGTCAATATTGATACCAATTGAAAGAATCCAATGATACCAATTGAAACAACAATAAGATCAAGTGTATATCTCATATTCCCTATCCTCCCATTCATGTTCAAGTTTAAAATGATTTTCACTATAAAGCATACATGAGCATGATCACCCATCCAACCGCCCTTTGAAGGTAGGGATTTTCAAAAATAGGATTGAAAATATAGTATGTTTGAAAATCTCTACCAAAATGAAGAATACGAACTAGTTATAGGAAAAACTTTTATAAACTAAAATGAAATCCTTCAAGTAAGGAATAAAACAAAATGATTTTCATGAAACACATGTAAATCACATGATCAAAAACACTCAAAATCCATAAAGCACATATCATAGTCTCATGAAAACAAATCATGAGTAAACTAATAAAGTGAGTGTACAAGTGTTATGTGACACATATCAACATGAAAATATTCAATTAAGCTCATGTGAAATTCCTTAAAAACATTAACACATGAAAAACTAAATTTTTATTTCCAATTGAAATTACCTAAAAACCTGAAAATCATCAAAACGATTTAAACTTCAAGACATATGTATGTCATGTACAAACTAAAGTATATATACATATCCTAAACATAATGAGTCCACAAAAGTATATGCATGAAGGCACGTGGCTCAAAGGATGTATATGTATAATCAATAATTTGGACAAGATAGACATATACATGAAGTTAAAACACATGATCATAGAAACATATCCAAAATGGGAATATAGGTTAAAATGCATGAATCATCAAAACTAGACTATATTAGCACATCTAATGGGTACAAATAGGCATTCAAGCACAAACATATATAAAGATTTATTTGTGGCCCACTATATGTACAAGTATAAATCCTAGTCTTAATGAAAACTAACATCTAAACGTATATCCAAAACATGAGGCATAAAACTAGACATAAATCAACACGATAATCATAAAAATGATCATGAAGTAAATCCACATGCTATTAGAATCATGATATACATAATAGCTAAATAATGGTGAGAACACAACAAATGGGTCTATCTAAACATGGGTGATCTCAAAAGCTATACATGCATGTCAAAGGTCTAATAAACATGGCATTCAACATACTAAACAAAACATGAGTCATCAAAACAAAATATCATAAACATTCATATGATCATTACGAAGATGCATGTGCATTAGATCTAGTGCATACATATTAGTTAAAAACCAAGTGAGAACACAAAGATATAAATCCATATAGGCATGAAGTGTCTCAAATAACTAAACATGTATAACACTAAACTAATCAACATGACATTAGCATAATGAGCAATAAGACATGCTATAGAATGATGAAAATGAAAAGCATGCAAATAAAAACGGGAGTTAGAGATTGATACCAAAACCGATGAAGGCACTTCTCTAGTTCTCCAAACCAAAGGTGGTCCTCTCCACCAAACTCCCCGTGAAAGTGATGCATCCAAAATGTTTCCTTTAAGCACGGAACGCATCCACTTCAAGGCACCAACACTCTCACGTTATGCGAGAGCCCACTTCTACATCAAAAATCAAAGGGTGGTCTTTGGTACCCATTTTCTTTTGGGTCCATAGGGGTTAGTACCTTTCCTAACCCAAACAAGATTATTTGCTAAATTTTCAATATGTAAACGATCATAGCAAAATCTAGCAAGGTGGCCCTTACGACCACAATGTGTACACGTGTACACATGAGCATACATGTTATGGTTGTGTCCGTGATGAGCATGTGTATGCCGTGATGGGTGTACATGTAAAGATGGAACTTGTTTCTTGCGAACCAAGGTTTCCAAGCGTGTATGATTCAAAGTACATTGGCTCAAAGTGGAGCCCAAACATTCAACACTTTTCTTCAACACATTTATGTCATTTTAATACTAGAAGATAAAGTGGAGCATGCAAAAAATGTGCAAGAAGAAGAAGCTATACTAGCATGGCACACATGAGAATCAATATCAATTTTCAAAGATTCATTTTTCTTTAAAACTAAATCCAATTCTTTTGTAATGAAATCAATTTCATTTTTCAAAACAAGGTTATCTTTTAAAACAAAATCTAATTTAGAAAATAAAACCTCATTGTTTTTCACAACATCATCACAATCATTTTTGCTTTTCAAAACATCAATCTCTTTTAGGGCAAGGTCTAGTTGAGATCTTAGTGAGTCACGTTCACTAGTAATCTCTTCCTTCTCTTGCAAAACTAATTCAAAAGTTGAGCACAAATCCTTCATTTCTTCTTTTAATTCAAAATGTTTCTTTTTCAAAAGGTCATGTTTTTCCACAAAATTTTCAAGCTTAGAGGCAAGTTCTACATTTAAATTTTGAACTTCAAAACACCCATAGCAATATGAACTAGAGCTATCATCTAGTTGAGATTCCGATTGTACCTCAAGGGAGTTCTTCCCTTGGACCATGAGGCAATGTTCGTCGGACATGTCTCTCCTAGATCTCCTCAACTTGTTGATAATCCTTGGTAGCTCGGGAGAAGTCAATATGCTCCAAACTGCAAAAGCCGAATCATAATGATCAAACACATGTAAAAGATCTTCATTAAGAGATGCTCTAAGTGTTTTAAGTGCTAATGCATTAGCCTTTCTATGCTTGCTAGCATTTGGGTAGGATTCTTGAGTAGTGGCTTGATAAACTAGATGTCCTAGGCTTTTTAAATGACTACTCATCTTGGCCTTCCAAATATCATGTCTAGAAAAATCAAACATAGGAGGGCTATCCATGAGTGCAACTATATGTGTACAAATGAAAAATGCAAATGAAGATTAGCAAACCAAGATCTCACTCCTAGGTGGTTAAACCTAAATATCAGGAGCGTAGGCTCTGATACCAATTGAAATCACCTAGAGGGGGGGTGAATAGGTGATAATGCTAATCTATTGAACTTAATGCGGAATTTAAAAACTAATTGCAATTACACAATATGCAAGCAACAAGTGATGCACACAACCAAGCCAAGCATATAAGTATGAATGATCAATGTAATATGATGCAAGGCACAAAAGAAAAGAGAGAGAGATAGAGTAAGAGTCAAGGGATCAAGCGCAAACAACAAGATATGTTTCGAGGTTCGAACACCCAGCTCTACATCCCCGCCTTCACCCAGAAGGATTTCAACTCCACTAGCTTGTCCACAAAGGACTCCCACAAAGGGAACCTCCACCGAGGATTTGGGGCAATAACAATTACAAGGAGTACCCAACTCCTCTCTTTACAACCACGACCTCCTTCTAGAGGCAAAGCACCAAGCCAACAAACAATCACCTCACAACTTGAGGGATTAGCACAAAGCTTACACAAGGATCACCTCACCACTTGAGGGATACAACCCAAATGCACAACCTCCTCAACACAATGAGGGAAAGGCACAAAGCCAAGTAAAGATTGGGTTTACAACTTGGTGGTCTAACAAACAACCACAAACAATTTCTTACCCACACAATGATCCTATAGAATGAGATAGTAGATGTAGCTCAAGTGTGGAGAAAACCAATGGAATGAAAATCAAAATCTCAAAGAAAATCTTTAGGAAAAACTAGAAACCAAGATGAAGAAGTTGAATCAAAATTTTTTCCCAAAAACCCTTTCTTGATTTTCCAAACCCTAGCAAAAACACCAAATGGATTGTTCAATTTAAAGCCCAAAAACTTCTTTTGATTGCTGTGAAAACACTAGATAAAGCTCAGAAAATTCGTCCAAAAATTCTTTTAGAAAACAGGCCATTAATGGGGTATTTATAGCCCCCAGAAAAATATAGCCGTTGGCAGCAAATTCTGCCAGAAATGAACTACCGGTCGACCGGTCGGTCGATCGGCCAACGGTCACATTTGACCGCTGGCAGCTACCGGTCGACCGGGCGGTCGATCGGGCCCAGATACAGAGAGCAACAGCTCTCTGTCCGGTCGACCGCTCGGTCGATCGGGGGCAACCCGAGAGCAAACTGCTCTCAGTCGGTCGACCGTGCGGTCGACCGGCTAAAAGGGTAGCCAGCGTGCACGTATCCGTGTACGTCGGTCGACTGCTACGGTCGACCGGCTACTTGGTCCGGTCGACCGTCTGGTCGACCGACCTAGCCTGGCAGTAACAGTTCAGGGACTGAAAAACATGTAATTTTTAATCCTAAAAATTCCCATAAAATCTCTAAAATTACACAAAATAGTTTTATCATTTTACATTGAAATATAAACTTGTGTTAAAATTTCAACACAAATTTCAAACATTATGAACCATTTTTGTGTTATAGAAATTTGCAAAAAATCAAAAACCGTATTTTTCCAAACTTAAATTTTCCAAATGAAAATCCGATTTTTCCAAAACTCATTCAAATACAAAAACATGATATTTAAACACTTTGAAGCATGTTGCATATGGATATAATCCAATATACAAGAAACATATATATATATATATATATATATATATATATATATTCATGTTTTTGACTTTAATTCCAAAAATATGTTTTGTTAAAAATACCAAAACATAAACACATGAAATAGACTATCAGGCTAAGTTTGTTTAAATAGTTGAAACATGCATGTATATAGAACAAATCTAATATACATTAAACCATGTAAACTTGTTTTGATATAATTGTTGGCCCAAAGGCCCATCACTCTAGTTTTGATGATGATCAACTCATGTAGTTATGTTTACTAATGATCTTTGTTTAATTAGTGACAGATTCATGATCAAGATCTTAGTTGGTGCATAGCTTCAACAAAGGATTTAAAGTCAAGTTTTGGAGCTAGCACGGTGTTTGGACCAAGTCAAGAAGGCTTCAAGTGAAGACTTCAAGAAGATGAAGACTTAAGTCTAGGTTTGTTTTATAAGATTTATTTTTAGATAAAATGTAAAGGATAGAGTAGTTGGTGGATTGCTCAAGTACATATACACACACACTCTTGATTTAGTTGTTTTTTCATAAAAGAATTTTCAGTTTAGAAAAGACTTTCATTTTGGAAAAATATCATTTTGGTTTTCGGTATTTCATTTACATATGTTTAACCCAAAACCATATTTAGAGCTTAATGTCAAAAACATAGATATTTCATCTTGATTGTGTAGTGGATCATATCCATACACACTATGCCTTAAAATGAATTACAATATCTTGTTTTTGTATTTGGTGATGTTTTGGAAAAACAAGTTTTTGAAAAATACTGTTTTTCATTTGAGCCAATATTTCCAAGTTACAAAAATAGTCCAAAACATTTGTAACATGCCTTGATTTTGTGCAAGTATGTTTGATTATCAAAGTATAACATTGAAACTATTTCTGTAGATTTTCTGTGAATTTATGCGATTTTATTTGAGCCAAAAAGACCAAGTTTTCAATCCCAGTTTTCTGTTTCAGCTTCAGCAAGTCGACTGTATAGTCGACTATATCTGAAGTCGGTCGACCGGACCGGTCGACCGACGTGCACAGACGTGCACGCCTTGACTGGAAGATGGCCGTCGACCGACCCGGTCGACCGTCCAGAGAGCTCTGCTCTCTGGAAAGGCCCCGGCCGACCGAGCGGTCGACCGGACAGAGAGTCTGCTCTCTGTATCTGGCCTCGGTCGACCGACCGGTCGACCGATGGCACAACGGTCTGAATATGACCGTTGGCCGGTCGATTGGGCGGTCGACCGACAGGCCTGACAGACCCCAACGGCTAGTTTTTGGCAGCCTATATATTTGGGGGTTTTGGTCATTGTTTTGGAACAAGATTTTCAAGTGGGGTTTCACCAGTTTTTCCTGAACTATTTAGAGGTTTTCCTCCACTTGATTTAGAGCAAATATTTCCAATCAAAAGGAGAGATTTATCAAGAGTGTTTTAAAGAGATTCTTTGAGTTTTCCTCCACCATCTCTTTCCTAGTTTTCTCACACATACACTTGAGCTATCCATTGATTACTCATCTTATAGGAGTGTTGTAGTGAGATAGTTTTTAGGTGATCAAAGTGTTGTGATCACCAAAGACTTGTTCTTTGTTTCTTGAGAAGACGGACGAGTGCGTTCACGGTTGTTTAGAGTTCGTGTGTGAACTCTTGGTTTGAGGTGCGGCTCGGCGAGCTTGTGGGGCTTGCGTGTGTACGGACTAGAGAGAGTCCAAGGAGTTCTAGTGGGAACTCGTTGTAGGTGTTGCGGCACCGGGTGATCCAGTGTGATCGTTTATAGTGGAAATCCTTCGTGTGTCGAAGGCGGGGATGTAGAGCAAGTGTGCTCGAACCTCGAAACAAATCCCTTGTGTTTGCGATTGCTCACTCTCTCTCTCTCTCTCTCTTTGTCTTTATATCTTGCATACTTTTATTGTTCATCTTTATATGCTAGATATACCTTGTGTGCTTTATTGATATACTTGCTTGGGTTGTTTGCTAACACTTGTATTTAACCAAGAGAGCCAACGCGGCACCTCAACCCTTATCTAGGGGAATCTCGAGGATTTGTCCAGAGCCCTTCACAGGGAATTCGGCAACACTCTTGTGTTATACGTGGTGTTTAGTGTAAGAAGTTTAATTAGGTCATAATAGTATTTAATTCCGCATTATTTGGCATTAAGTGACCATTAGATTAGCCATCACCTATTCACCTCCCTCTAGGTGAACTTACAATTGGTATCAGAGCCAAGTGCTCTTGATTTGGGTCTTACAACCTAGAGTTAAAGATCCTCATTTTAGGCTAATCACAATATTTTGTACACACACTATGGACTTTATGGCACCACCCACCTTTGACATTCTTACATCCAAATTTGGAAAGTTAAGATGTCATTGTACCTCAAAGCCTTAGGTATCCATGTTTATCTTGCCACCACTAAAATGATTATTGTTTAAATGGCAAAAAAATGAGGCTAACTCAAAAGCCATTCATGCTTTGAAATGTACCCTAAATGATGAATATCTTTCTAGGGTTTCTAATGTTGATTCAGCTTTTGTAGCTTGGAACATCATCACCTCCCTTGACGAAAAGGATCTATATTATGCCGGGAGCGATTCGGACGTTGGAAGCAACACCTCCAACGCATGCTATATGGTCCAAGGGGATAACCCCTTGAGGTAACTACCGAATCCGAGGTAGATGAAAATGATATGTCATATGATGAGCTTGCCACTTTTTGTCAACTCCTACTTGAGAAATATGACATGATTAAAAGGATAATAAAAATTTGAAAAAGAAATTTGATTGCATGTTTAAAGAAAAAGATTCATTAGTAAATAAGGTTGCATGCATTGAAAAAGAAAATGATGATTTGAAAAATGAAAATGTTTCCTTGTTTTCTAAATTAAATGATTTATGTGAAGGGAACACTATTTTGAAAGATAAAATTGTATTGGTGGAAAACCAAAGAGAAATTGTTTTAAATGAAACTCTTGTTTGAAAAGAAAAATGTTTAAAAAAGAAAAAGAAAATGTTTCTCAAAAGAAAAGAAAAATGACTCTATATCTCACCTTTCTTTACATGCCACCATTGATGATAGTGAGATAGAATTTTTGAAAAATAAAATTGATAGTTTGAGCTCAACCTTGAGCTCTTGTTCATTTAACCACACTAGATTGGAGTCTTTGTTTTCAAAGAAACAAACTCCACATGTTCATGCACATCACTCTCATGCATATGCTTATGTTGCACACCACGATCATACTCACACTCATAAGCATCCTAAGGTGTACAAGTGTACACATTGTGCCGCAAAGGCCATTTAGCAAAGTTTTGTTTTGATAGATTACATCATGTAAATTTTGCTAATCATAAAATGTTTGGGTTCCTTACAAGACTAACCCTAAAGGACCCAAAAGAAAATGGGTACCAAAGTCCCCACCTTTTATTTTTGATGTAGGTGAGGGCTCTCACAAGACGTGAGAGATTTGGTGCCTTGGTGGTGGTTGCATGGACTAGAAGGACATACATTTGATGCACCGCTATCAAGAGAGTTTTGGTGGACAACCACCATGTTTGGAGTTTCGGAACATAGTTCCTAGTTGGTAACTATTTCTAAACTCTTAATTTTTACATGCTTGTTCATATGTCATATTTTTAGCATGTTCATGTTAATGTGCTTCATGTGGTAAAAACATGCTTAGATGTAGTTTTTATCAAAACTTGTATTATACATGTACAAATAGTGAGAACAAATTGATTCATATATGTTTGCACTTCATGCTCATTTGTACCCACTATATGCACATGTATAGCCTAGTTTGATGATTCTTTCATTTATACTTGTTTTGCCTATTTTCATGTTTTACTTCATGTATATGTATTTTGTATTCAAATCTAATAAATATACATGTATATCCTTTTTGAGTCTCTTGCCTTCATGCAAATACTATTAATAGACTCGTTTTATGTTTGGGATTGTATGCATATTTTTAGATTTAGATAAATCATACATATACCTAGAAGTGTATTGTTTTTAAAGAAAAATGAATTTTCATATTTTATTTGATAAAATGTTATCCATGTTTGATTTAAGCTTCATGTCTATTTTCATGAAAATGCTATTTACATGACTTTTGAACACTCACACTTTATTTATTTTGTCATGGACATATTTTTGAACTTTATAGACTATGAGTGTAAATTTTGTGTATTCAGTTTTGATTTATGAAAAACATATGATTTCATGTTTTTGAAGGATCTTTAACTAGTTTTTCAAAAATTAATTTAAACTAGTTATTTATTCTTCAAATTTTTAATGAGATATACACTTGATCTTACCTTGCTTCAATTGGTATCATTGGATCATTTCAATTGGTATCAATATGATTATATTTGTATATACTCATTTGTTTTCTTATATATGTATGTATCAATGTCAATTGGTATACTCTTTTTTTTTCATACATATATATGATCTACAATGTGCTTAACTTTAAATTGGTTCACATTTGTTTAAAGCACAAAGTTTTTAATGAAAAATAAAAATATTTGATCATTATGTTTACTATTGGTATCAATATGCTTCAACTTCATATTTGTTAAATTTCAATTGGTATCAATATGATTTACAATAATGATTATTTTCAATTTGGTATCTTAAAAAATTTGTTTGCTTTACAAGAGCTCTGATACCTTTAAAAAAAAATTCAAAATTTGGTTTGAATAAGAAAAATTAAAATGTTTTGATGTGTATTTTCTATATGCAAGGAGAGCTTAACATCTCTTCTACATATAAATTCATGTTGAGTGTATTGTATATTGAGGAGCTTGACAACTCTTCTTTATGTGGTACACGTGTATAGGGGGAGCTTCACATCTCCTCTTATGCATTACATATTATGCGTTATGTGAATTAGGGTTTGTCATCCCTCTTTCATGTAATGTATATGTGTAGGGAAGTTACTTAACCGTCTTCCTCTTCATGAATGTATATCGCATATAATCTTTTATCGACTTATTTGTTTGTACCCCTTATTGGTCTCTTTGTTTATGACAAAAAGGGGAGAAAAATTTTGTTTTTACTTTAACCCCTTTGTTGATGATTGACAAAAAGGGGGAGAAGAATTTGAGGTTTATATGCATGTTTTTCTTGCTTTATTATTAAAGGGGGAGAAGAATTTATTGTTTATGCATATATGTTTTTTTTGCAAATAGGAGAAAAAGAATTTGATTTGTTTTTTATGCTTGTTAGCATGTTTATCTCCATACATTTGCATACATGTTTATGTGCTTTCATTGCATATCTATTATTTATTTGTTATGCATGAGTTAAGGGGGAGCTTCTTTGAAGCTTTACTTTAATCCATGCATATATAACTTCATGAGTTTTGTCATCATCAAAAAGGGGGAGATTGTTGGCCCAAAGGCCCATCACTCTAGTTTTGATGATGATCAACTCATGTAGTTATGTTTACTAATGATCTTGTGTTTAATTAGTGACAGATTCATGATCAAGATCTTAGTTGGTGCATAGCTTCAACAAAGGATTTAAAGTCAAGTTTTGGAGCTAACACGGTGTTTGGACCAAGTCAAGAAGGCTACAAGTGAAGACTTCAAGAAGATGAAGACTTGAGTCTAGGTTTATTTTATAAGATTTATTTTTAAATAAAATGTAAAGGATAGAGTAGTTGGTGGATTGCTCAAGTACATATACACACACACTCTTGATTTAGTTGTCTTTTCATAAAAGAATTTTCAGTTTAGAAAAGACTTTCATTTTGGAAAAATATCATTTTGGTTTTCGATATTTCATTTACATATGTTAAACCCAAAACCATATTTAGAGCTTAATGTCAAAAACATAGATATTTCATCTTGATTGTGTAGTGGATCATATCCATACACACTATGCCTTAAAATGAATTACAATATCTTGTTTTTGTATTTGGTGATTTTTTTGGAAAAACAAGTTTTTGGAAAATACTGTTTTTCATTTGAGCCAATATTTCCAAGTTACAAAAATAGTCCAAAACATTTGTAACATGCCTTGATTTTGTGCAAGCATGTTTGATTATCAAAGTATAACATTGAAACTATTTTTGTAGATTTTCTGTGAATTTATGGGATTTTATTTGAGCCAAAAAGACCAAGTTTTCAATCCCAGTTTTCTGTTTCAGGCTTCTGCAAGTCGACTGTATAGTCGACTATATCTGAAGTCGGTCGACCGGACCGGTCAACCGACGTGCACAGACGTGCAAGCCTTTGACTAGCAGATGGCCGGTCGACCGACCCGGTCGACCGTCCAGAGAGCTCTGCTCTCTGGAAAGGCCCCGGCGACCGAGCGGTCGACCGGACAGAGAGTCTGCTCTCTGTATCTGGCCTCGGTCGACCGACCGGTCGACCGATGGCACAACGGTCTGAAATATGACCGTTGGCCGGTCGATCGGCGGTCGACCGACAGGCCTGACAGACCCCAACGGCTAGTTTTTGGCAGCCTATATATTTGGGGGTTTGGTCATTGTTTTGGAACAAGATTTTCAAGTGGGATTTCACCAGTTTTTCCTGAACTATTTAGAGGTTTTCCTCCACTTGATTTAGAGCAAATATTTTCAATCAAAGGAGAGATTTATCAAGAGTGTTTTAAAGAGATTCTTTGAGTTTTCCTCCACCATCTCTTTCCTAGTTTTCTCACACATACACTTGAGCTATCCATTGATTACTCATCCTATAGGAGTGTTGTAGTGAGATAGTTTTTAGGTGATCAAAGTGTTGTGATCACCAAAGACTTATTCTTTGTTTCTTGAGAAGACGGACGAGTGCGTTCGCGGTTGTTTAGAGTTCGTGTGTGAACTCTTGGTTTGAGGTGCGGCCTCGGCGAGCTTGTGGGGCTTGCGTGTGTACGGACTAGAGAGAGTCCAAGGAGTTCTAGTGGGAACTCGTTGTAGGTGTTGCGGCACCGGGTGATCCAGTGGATCGTTTATAGTGGAAATCCTTCGTGTGTCGAAGGCGGGGATGTAGAGCAAGTGTGCTTGAACCTCGAAACAAATCCCTTGTGTTTGCGATTGCTCACTCTCGCTCTCTCTCTCTCTCTTTGTCTTTATATCTTGCATACTTTTATTGTTCATCTTTATATGATAGATATACCTTGTGTGCTTTATTGATATACTTGCTTGGGTTGTTTACTAACACTTGTATTTAACCAAGAGAGCCAACGCGGCACCTCAACCCTTATCTAGGGGAATCTCGAGGAGTTTGTCCAGAGCCCTTCACGGGGAATTCGGCAACACTCTTGTGTTATACGTGGTGTTTAGTGTAAGAAGTTTAATTAGGTCATAATAGTATTTAATTCCGCATTATTTGGCATTAAGTGACCATTAGATTAGCCATCACCTATTCACCCCCCTTCTAGGTGAACTTACAATAATATCTATTCATGCAAACCAAGATCGGTTAAACCAGAAACCGAAAACCAAAAAATGAAACGTGTGTGTTGTGAACTTGAGCATATCATACTATTCTAATCTTTACAAATTGGATCTAAACACAAAACTAAACTATGGTACCGATGTCTTCTTGTAGAACGCCGTCTCCAAGCCGACTCGATCCAAAACTCCGTGATCCACCGAGCTAGACTCCAATGAGTGCTATATGTGATTTTGATGCTCGCGCTCTTGAATCACCATGTGGATAGCTTCCAAAACATCTTGTTGAAGCTAATCACCAACTAATATCTTGACTAATGATCTGAAACTAAAATCACAAGATTATTAGTACACATAACTACATGAGTTAATCATCATCAAAACTAGAGTGGAAGGCCTTTGGGCCAACAATTAATACACACATTTTGAGAGAGGGGAAGAAAATTTCATAAACCCACATGTTCATGCACAACACACACACACGCGTACACACATGCACACAATTTATCACAACTCACACATACACAAAATGAGAGAAAATCACACAAACACACACACATTCACAGAGATAGAGAGAGAAAAAGACAGAAGGACTCACGCATGGTGCAAGGGAGAAGGCAGCGCGCGTGGAGGTCCTCTTTTTATGTCGAACCTAGCTCTGACACTAAGAAAATCCTGTCATGCCCCGCTTCCAAAATACGCTGGAGCGAAGACGCGACAAGAGTCGACAACATTTATACGCGAGGAAAATACCTCACGTATACACGCTAAGACTAAAATGACCTAAAGATAATTACAATTTTCATGACTTAGTTATTGCATGATTGATTACACATCTTGCCCAAAAATGTCCTCCTTGTGATTACATTGTATCTTATAAATGTTAGTAATGAGCTGTTAATTTCTAGAGATTATGTTGTTTGGATGATTAACTATTTATTAATTGCAAAACATTTAAGAATAATCATAAACTATTATAAGCGCCAGAAATCATATTACTAATTCTGAATATTTTGATGACCTTATTTAGAAAATATTTGACATATTCGTGTTACTAAAATTATTGGGAATTATTGTTACATGGTAACATCATGAAATTGTTACGTTGTTATATTGTTATTGAAAATTAATGGTTACTGTAACTGTATTGCCCTAGTGATTCAAGTAGTATAGATAATTGATTGATCAAGGTAAACTAAGTAATAATATAATTAAACAACTTAAACTAGGATTGGGAAATGGATGAAGGAGACGACATTTGTATTTTGGATGAACCAGGATACAGGTTGCGCAGCTGAGATACGGTTCCACTGCAGGGTTCTGGGGGATGACTGGCATCCCATATTATTTATATTGTTATTTTTATTAACTACCTAGTAGTAGGATTTGATTCAGTGCCAGGTGATTGCGCCGTGGTTCCGGGTATGTACGGAACCCACCTAAAATATGGACAATGTCTCCAGCCAATCAGTTTCAATAACATAGGACTTCAATTGACATGTGTGATAGGTGTAGTATAGGATACGCCTACTGCATGTGGCAATTGGTGTTCGTTAACATAATTAATAATATAATTGAACCTTATATATGATATCGTAAGCTGATTGTGTGTTCTCTTGATTGTATATGCATGCTATTGTAGACACCTGTTTGTGATAGACTGATCCCTTTACTCTTTAAGTTACTGCATACTGATTGACGTTATATAATGCTATACTATCTTCTAGTTTCAGTCCCATTCATGATATTTCTTATTCAGTATATTTTATGGTAGTAGCATAGTATACTCACACGTAACATGCATGTACACCATCTCTTATTCTACGCACTCATTGAGAGTATTTTGACTCTCTTGGATTTGCGCATCTAGGTCTAGAGATGCTTTTATGCTAATCAATGGAGAGGATCACCTGCATTCAGTATATTTTATACTAGTAGCATAGTATACTCACACGTACATGCACATGCGCCTTCTCTTATTTTACACACTCATTGAGAGTTTTCTGACGCTCTTGAATTTACTCATCTAGGTCTAGAGATTCTTTTATGCTGATCAGATGTCTGGGGAGGATCACCCGCATTATGATAAGTGTTAGAGTTCTCTTTTGCTCGATCACTCGGTCTTGGTATCTATTCATGCTTTCTTTTCATCCTGTTGATTTTATTAATTCTCTATAGCCTGGACTTTATATTGTTCTACTTGATTTATTTATAGAATATTGTTACCATTATGTAGGAATTTATATGTTTTATTGCAGTGATATTAATGAATATAGTTGATTTATATAATTTGCTCAGGTTACTTTAGGCTTAGAGTGTATACGTGGGGTATTTTCCTCGCGTATATACTCGCCAACACTCGTCGCGTCTCCGCTCCAGCATATCTTTGGAAGCAGGGCGTGACACAATCAAATTAGAATTCTAATTAAAAGGGTTGTGATTATAATAAAAAATATTAGACTTATTCTGTTTTTTTCTTTACCTATGGGTCATCATATATAAGTTCTTTCTATACTGGTATTTTATTACTATTTAATATTTGTTCATATTAGTTCAAGGGTTCCAGCATATATATCCTTTAGTTTTTTATAATATTTCATATTTCTCTTTATCTTTATTTTCTTATATGTCCTTATAAATTTGAACTAATTTGCATATATATGCTTTTGAGGTTAACTTGTAAGAGACCTTTGCAGAATAAGACAAATACAAAAGTGCTACTTTGCAATTTATGAAATGCTTTTCTAGTTATAAACACCACGAGATCTCTTTCTTTATCCACCCGCTCTCTCTCTCTCTCTCTCTCTCTCTCTCTCATTACACACACACACACACACACTCTTATAAAGATCTCGCAGTTATAGATTGCAAACAGGCTCATCGCAGTTATAGATTGTAAACAGGCTCGCAAAAGTGAAAACAAATTATGTAAATACCTAACTTGCAAGGGTAAGGTGCCCCTTGTGCTCATCGATGTTCTCAACCTTATAAATATTATGAAAGGGCTTTGTCTGTAATAAATCTAAAGCTCGTGCTCCTAGTCGCATGGCTTTCAGTTGCCATGTCAATTGTACACACGGATATGATTCTTTGTGAATGCATCGATATCGATGCCTTGATCATCTTATTTCTTTTCCTCCATCTCACTGTTATTATTAAAGAAGATTTTCATTCAGAATGTAAAGGAGAGAATTGTCAAGAATCCTCTAACGATACCCAAAACTTGTAAGGCTAGTACATATCAGAATAATTCTAGTGATGTGTTGAGACTTGACAACATGACCAAGATTAAAGGGAGAATATTAGGCATAGACTCGGGCAAAAAAAAGGAAGCCAGAGAAAAATACGTGTTTTTAAGAAAATCCTTTTAAAATTATTTTAAACACATTTTTACATTTTCTTTACGTTGTTTTGAAAAGAAATTAATTTTATAATTATTTAAGATAGTTATAAAACTAATGTCAATTCAAAACAATAAATATTATTTTCTATTGATTTTTTTAATATTAGATGTATATATTTTCATAGACTTTTGTAGAAAACACTTAATTATTCATCAGGATATCTAAAATTAGCGAAAATTAAAAATACGAGCGTTTGTAACTTTATTACTACAAATATGTTTATTGAATATTATAAATAAACATAACAACATATAATTTCGACATATGGATGATGTTTGTTATTCATTTTCTTAGAACTCAATCGTTTTAAACATGAGTTACTAACTATCTATTTTTTATATGTTTGAACTAGTTTTGCCTTTTTTTATATATAATTTTTTTCACATGGACCAGTATAAACCATTGATGTTTTTCGTTCCTTTTTTTCGTTTCCCATTTTGCTAACAATTTTGGCCCCGCCTTATGCATATTTTCATATAGTTTCAGACACAAACAATTTAAATGTAATGAAATAAGAATTGAATTTACGCTTGCATGTTGCATTTGAAATAAAGAGAAATTAGATAGCAATTCAAAATATTAGTTATGGACATTGAAGATCTTGATATAAATTTGATAAAGGGTAAATTCTTCAAAACTATCATTAAGTATTAGAGTTATCCCCAAAGCTACCCTCAAATTTTTTGCTCTCGAAATTACCATGAACTCTATTTTTTAGTTAAAAACTTCCTACACCGTTAATGATGCAAGTAAAAGGTCCTAATTGTCCATATTTTATAAAAAAATTATCTTTTTGAAAAATTTTATTTACAAAATAAATTTTCATGTCATAAAATACTACAAGGGTCTGTTTACAAAAAAATAATCTTCTTCCCCATATTGAATTTTGGTATTTAGAGAGTTTTTTGTGACTTTTTAAATATTGTCTTCATCAAAACTTATATACATATATGACTAATTTTTCAAGGGTATTTTTGTCATAAAAGTATCATATGCTACACTGTGACATGATTTTAGAAAGAGAAGTTACGAAATCTATGTTTGAGCAAATATGGGAAACTTCATGGTAGCTTCAAGAATAAGAAAAAATTGAGAGAAGCTTTGAGTAAAATTCTAAATGTTCATGGTAGTTTTAGAGAACTTATCCTTTGTTATATATATATATATATATATATATATATATATATATATATATATATATATATATATATATATATATATATATAACTTTTATTTTGAAATTTACTTATGAAAAAAATAGTTATTACTTTTTTTTTCGAAGTTAATAATTATGGTCATAATTTAGTGTCTTTAGACTGTTAAATACATCATAATTATTTTTAATAAGTAATACAAGCTAGCTTTTGAACTAAAATAAAATTTATAATTTAAATTTATTCCTAACTATATCTACTATAAAATTTAGATTATCCACATTTGTCATTGTTTATTTGCCATCTAGATAATAATAATTTAATTTGTTATGTAATGGTAATCTAAAAAGAAAAAGATAATAAAAAAGTTGTGATAATAAGACTTAAACCTTGGGCCACCTTAAAAGGAATTTCACAAACTAACCAATAAAGCTAGAGGTCAATTGTGTCATTTTCTTGACCCTAACATAATTTAAATAAAGAATCATTGTATGGAAATTTACCAAACTTTTCTATAAAGTTTAATGCCCACATTGTAACCCTCCAGTTCCTTATGTACTTGTGTTAATACTGATATCTGATACCTAATTTAACCATCATGGTAGTTGGATTGAGGCTGTTTCAGCACAAAATATTATTTTCTAATATTTTGAATTTTTTATATATTTTTAAAATTTTTGGAAATATTGGAGAATAATCTCAATTCGGGATTGATCAGTGTCACAGACTGACTCTGAAATTTGTAATTAGCAATCGAAAATGAATTTCAGAGATCCGGCTTCAGAACGATGTTCAGGATTACATCTTCTATTTTTGAGAATTTTTTAAGATTTTTTTGAATTAATAAGAGTTTAATCTAATAAACTAATAATTAAATACTGGTTTATATAAAAAAATGCTATTAAAATAAAAAAATAAAATAAAAATAAAATAGAAACAATCATTATAAGGCTTCAGGTTTTGAACCAAGTCCAATTCATATGAATCAAATGATCTAACCACCAGGCCACATTGGCGTGCGGTTGTGGAAGTAAACCCAATATTATTTAACCTTTTATCCACATACAAAAAGAAAACCATTTTATTGTGATCACACAATTTCAAACCCGTAACCCCCGGCTCCCAACTCCAATGTCTACACCACTTGACCACTTGGGTACGTGGTTGTAAACCACACATATTGTATTTAAACACCAATTAATTCATTTTCTCCTTCACCTGCAAACCCATGTCTCTCACCCGCTCCCCTCCTCTATCCCATGTTTCCCTCTATCTCTCTTTCACTTTCTCCACCTGCTCCCCTTCTCTCTTATTTTCTTCATCTCCCCACTCACCCTCTCACCCCCCCGAGCGCACGCGCACACACTCTCTGTCTTTCATATATTATTCTTTCTCTCCCTTTCTCCTATCTCTATAAAATGATGGTCGTGCCTCCTTCTCACCCGGCCGCACCAACCCCGCACCATTACCGGAGTGCCTACCTCATCCCTGGCACACACACCCAACCACCCCCACATGCCGAGCCAACCTCCGCCGGCGACCTCCTGCAGATCCTCGTCGACCTCCCTTCCCCAACACATACGCGTACTCCCCATGCCGGCTCTTCCTCTTCCTCGTCGAGCTCGCGGCAAACCACCCGGCTACATCATCCCCTCCGTTTGATATTGTCGCACTCCATCACCATCCCCGAAACACCCTGGCGAGCCCTGCATTCTACTTTGGTCGAGTCCTCCACGACCTGCTCTCCCATCTTGGCCGCGCATAGCCCCAAGGCCGTGCCTTCTCTCCTTCCTCTCCGGCGAGCGCTGACAACACTTCGGCATCTCCTTCGTGGCTTCTCTGCCTTCCTTCACCTCCGCGGCCTCCGTCGACGAGCACACCAGGCCGCCACCCTTGCGGGCGTGAGTGCTCCTTCTCACTGGGTTTCACTCTCAAGTTCTTTCTTCCCTCTTAGTAAATCTATAATGTTTTGTGTGTGTGAGTGCGTGGGCAAGTTCTTGCATGGTTGTGTAAACATAATGATGAGGGATGTGCATCAATGCATGGATGTGTGTGTGTATGTGTGTGTGTGTGTACACACAACAAACAACAACAACAACAACTAAGCCATATATCCTAAGTATTTGGGGTAGGCTACATGAACCAAAAGAGAATTACGCCAGATCGGGCACAGGGATCAGCTTTCTCCACTCATTCCTATCGAGCAATATGCCTTCACTAAGACCTTTAGCCTTTATATCTTGTCGTATTACCTCCATCCATGTTTTCTTCGGTCTCCCCTGCGCTCTTTTAACTTGCCCTTAATTGATACGCTCTACTCGCCGGACTAGCGCATTACGTCGTACATGACCAAACCATCGTAGGCGGTTTTATCTCATCTTCTCTTCTATAGAGGCTACACCGATTTTAGTACAAATATCCTCATTTCTCACCTTATCTCTCCGCGTGTTACCACACATCCAATGAAGCATGCGCATCTCTGCTACATTCATCTTATGAGCATGATGTCTCTTTATAGCCCAACATTCTGTGCCATATAACAAAGCTGGCCTAATAGCAGTCCCATAAAACTTTTCCTTCAGCCATAACAGAATGTTATGATCACATAAAACTCCTGTTGAGCTCCTCTATTTCAACCAGCCAGCTTGGATCCTATGATTGACATCACTATCAATCTCCCCATCCTTTTAGATAATAGAACCCAAATACTTAAAATGACTGCTCATCAATATTTCTTATCCATCTAATCTCACAATACTATAATTTCAGATTCTCTGTTTACAGAATTCATACTCCATATACTCTGTTTTGGGCCTACTTAATCTAAAACCTCGAGATTCTAGAGTTTGCCTCCATAACTCCAATTTGGCATTTACCCCAGCTCTCGTCTCATCAACTAGGACAATATCATCAGCAAATAGCATACACCATGATAACTCACCTTGAATAGCTCTAGTAAGCTCATCCATCACTATGGTAAATAAGAATGGACTCAATGCAGATCCTTGATGTAATCCAATTGTGATAGAAAAATCACCTTTTATGCCTCCACAAGTTCTGACATTTACCACTACTCTATTGTACAAATCCTTAATTATGTCAATATATTTGTTGGGGACTCCCTTTTTCATCAATGTCCACCATAATACCTCTCTTGGTACCTTATCATAAGCTTTTTCTAAATCAATAAAGACCATATGCAAATTTCTCTTTTCTCTCGAAATCGCTCTATAAGTTAACGAAGCAAATGAATAGCCTCTGTTGTCGATCGCCCCGGTATGAATCCAAACTGATTCTCTGATATTGTAACATTCTGCCTTAACCTGTGTTCAATTACCCTTCCCAAAGCTTCATGGTGTGACATATAAGTTTTATTCCACGATAGTTTGAACAACTCTGGATATCACCCTTGTTCTTATAGAGAGGTACTAAGGTACTCTTCCTCCACTCATTGGGCATCTTTTTAGTTAGCCAGATATTGTTAAAGAGGTTTGTCAGCCATCTCACGCTCACCTCTCCTAAGCATCTTCATACCTCAATAGGAATTCCTGTCTGGGCCAACAACTTTCCTTGACTTCATCCTCTTTAAGGCCTCTTTAACTTCAGATTCGCTAATTCTGCGCATATAACTATGGTTCATATCCTGGCACTGAATGGTAAGGTCATCCAAATCTTGAGTAGAATTACCATTGAACAATTTGTCAAAATACTCTCTCTCCATATTTCTTTGATTTCTTCATCTCGAACTAAAACCTTCTGATCCTCATCTTTGACACACGTCACAGTACACAAGTCTCTAGTCTTTCTCTCCCTTATTCGAGCAATTCTATATATATCCTTTTCAATCTCTTTGGCGTCCAACTTCTCATACACTTCTTTGTACACTTTAGCTCTTGCATTCTGAACAGCTTTCTTAGCCTCCTTCTTGGCTAGCTTATACCTCTCAAAACTCACTCCATCACAATGTTTCTTCAAATCTCTATAAGAGTCTCGTTTGATCTTAATGGCAACTTTTACCTCTTCATTCCACCGTGATATGTCCTTACATGGTGGAGCAGCACCCCGTGACTCACCAAGTACATCTTTAGCTACTCTTTTAATGCAGCTAGCAATTTTGTTCCATGTTGTATGGGGATCATCTTGGGCTTTCCAATCTGCTTCATGTACTACTCGATCTACAAAAACTCCTTGGTTACCTTCTTTTAGCCGCCACTACTTAACCTTAGGATCTAACTTACATTTAATCTTTCTAAATCTCCTTCTAATCCGGACATCTAAAATTAAGAGTCTATGTTGGGTTACAACACTCTCATCCGGTACTACCTTACAATCCATACAATAACCTCTATCTACTTTTCTAGTTAAAAAGAAATCTATTTAGCTCGCACTTGATCTACTTCTAAAAGTGATCAAGTGAGAATCTCTCTTCCTAAATCAAGTATTCGCTAAGATCAAATCATATGATAAAGCAAAATCTAGAATCGAGTTACCTGGTTCATTTCTTTTCCTAAAACCAAATTCTCCATGTACATTATCAAACCCATAACGACTAGTTCCTACATGCCCATTGAGGTCGCTACCTATGAAAAGCTTTTCTCTAATGGGTATGCCTTGCACAATCTCATCTAAATCCTCCCAAAATTGACGCTTACTAGACTCATCAAGTCCTACTTGTGGTGTACAGACACTAATAACATTAAAAATCTCCCCACCTAAAATAAGTTTAACTAGCAAAATCCTATCACTCTTTCTCCTAACCTCCACTACATCCTCAAGCAATTGTTTATTTATGATCACACCCACCCCATTATGATTTCTATCTCTACCAGTATACCAAAGTTTATAACCCCAAGGCTCTATAATTCTAAACTTTTCACCTACCCACTTAGTTTCCTGCACATACAAAATACTAACATTTCGTCTAACCATAGCATCAACTAACTCTGCTAATCTACCTGTAAGAGAACCTATGTTCCATGATGCTAACCTAATCCTATATTCATGAGCTACTTTTTTTACCTTCACCCGCTCATAAAAGTGTGGGAACCCTTACTCATTTGACACCACATTCGGGTGCCGATGTGGCGCGTCATTTCTGAACGACGACCTAGCAACCCTTGCCCACTTTTTGCTACACCTGGACTCCGATGTAGCGCGTCGCTCAGTAGGGAACGCCCCAACGAATTTTAGTTCTTGGTTCATGTTCATAGTATGTGACAATGTTTTACGTTAGCTGTCACAGGCCTACCACAACCCTCCTCCTTTATCCTGGCTTGGGACAGGCAGTGAACGGTGCACTGGCGGAGTTTATATATATATGTGTGTGTGTGTGTGCGCGCGCGCGCGCGCGTGTGTATGTATGTATATATGTATGTATGTATGTATGTATGTATGTGGATGTGTATATAAGTCTATGTATGTGTCTGTGTGTATACTCTTATGTGGGTGTACACACGCGTGTATGCATTGTAGCATACATGTGTGGGTATATACATATTTCATGTATGTGTGTTAATTCCTCTTCCTCTCTATATATGATTTCGTGTTATAGTGATTTCGGACTCATTCATGCGATCCGAACTCGGTACCAAGAGATTCGAATTGTGCTCGTCGTGGCCCAATACACTGGCGATTCGAAGGCCGACCCATGAGATGATCCGTGATCTGTACTTGTTCGTGCAGTGCAGACCTGATGGCGATTCGGACCCAACGCGTCATTTCATGCAAGTGTATACGATACTCTCCTCGTTGACTTTTGTATTGATTTTAATTCTATCTCTTAATTATAAATTCTGGATATCATATCTCAGATCGTCGATATCATCCTGTGGTCACGTTTGCATATCAGCTTTTCCTCCTCCAATTATATGACTAGTTATTGTATTCTTGATATCTTTACCGGTACTGTTCGTGATCATGTTACATTGCCTTACAGATCATGTTTGCATCTCGTTCTTGTACGTGCATGCATCCAACTTGAATTGACATTATTGTTTGTGTATGATAGCCTAATTTAGTGATACGAAATTTATACTGGTCGTGACAAATATTGTGATTTGGATCTTGAGGATAACTGGATAATAATGAAATGAATATTATGAAATTAATCTTGAAGAAATCAATCAAAATATCTTGTGATTTATTATTAAGGATATTTTATTAGATTATGTTATATATGATCATGACCGATTTACTAAGACCATTGGATTATATATTTGCCTTTGTCACTTGATATTGCCCCGTTTACATTGTCCCATAATCTTGGTATACAATGTATTCACTATTTGACACTGAAATTCTTGATACTGATTCATGATTCTATTACACTGAGTCACACACTATCTTACACTTGCAATGATTAATGAAATTAACCAAGTCAGGGTAACTGGGGGAGAATGGTAGCGGAGGAGTCAGGGAGGTGTGCTTGGAAGGGCGGCTCCTCCGAGGGCCTTGTCACATGTGATCTTGTGTTCTTGTGGTTTATGTGCGCACTTGTTATTACATGTAACATAATACTTGAGTACAGTAAACTGTTTCTCCCTGCTATCATGATCCACTAACGCATCACTTGTTTGATATGCAGTTGTCCTGTAGGATGGGAAACAGGATAGTTGCATTAGTATAAGATTAATAAAATGCTAGACATATGCACTTGCATCATATCCTGCATTGTCTTCAGTGATCTAACTCGTCCTGTACTGTTCTTATTCGTGATCTAGTACCTGACTTGTGTTCTCGTGGTTCTGATACTTGAGACACCTGTGACATGCATTATTTTGATTACATGATATTACTGGACTGACCATGTGATTTTAACTTGTGATCTCATGTTCTTGTGACCTTGTGATTATGTTACACGATAGTTACTCGTTCAGGACATCTCATGTTCATTATATTCATGTCACCACATGCATGGCGGTCTTATTGTACATAATCTATCGTCCTGATTATTCCTGTTATTGTTATTACTTTCAGTTCTCGATATTGCAAAATATATTATTATTCTTATTTCAATACCCTACTTGTACTGTTACTGCATTTTCATATTTTCTCTTCTACTATTTTTTTTTTCCCTTCGTGTACTCTCACTGGTTCGGTTCTGATGGACCTTTATTATTTTTCTGTATCTAAATCCGGGAGCTAGTATAGAGAGTTGATCATAGAACATATTTTGGTTCAGTCGTTCTCCGGTGAGTTCAGTTCCTTTCTTGACTTGCATATGTGCTTTTATCTCTACGCTTGGGTGTATATGCATATATGTGTGCTTTTCTGCTCATTATTGACAGCTTAAGGTATTCATGGAAGAGAATTCACTCTTCGTGAGTATCTTCTGGCCATCGTCACGTACCCGTACTCCATATTTTGGGAAGCGGGGCGTGACACACACTCGGCTTGACGTGGGTCCGCCCATTATTAGTCTGTAGTCATATATACTTTTGTTTTTGAGTATATGCAAATACGTCCCTTTATCAAATTTTTTTTCTTTGAAATATACGTCGTAGTCTGGTGCAAGTAGGATTTGAGCCTCATACATTGTTCCTACTATAAAGAGATTTTACTGTTATGCTATTGTTACACTTGCTCCTTTTATCAATTATAAGTCAATGAAAATTGAGTAAATAACTTTTAAGAAATTGAAATATGGTTTACTTAATTTTTGGAAGATAAGAAAATAACTAAGTTATCGAGCTCAATGCCATTTCAACAAGAAATATTTGCACTAGTTAATTAAACTAAAAGTAATATGGATTAATAAGAGGAAAATTATTAATAAAATAGCAATAATATTGATAAAATAGATCTAAGATATCATGTTGTAAACCTAAGAATTAATTCAAATATGATTAATTTGTTAAAATTCAGCATAAATTCATTTTTCATTGAACAATGGTTAATAAAAGAGTATTTTTGCAAAACAAATCAAAAACACAAAGGCCATATAAAGAAATATGCAATACTCAAAAGAAAAAGGCGTGTATGTGCTAAACCCCAAAATAGAAAGTCAAAAATAACCGTTGGGCGCGCCGCTTTGCAATCTGTCCGAGTCCGAGTCTGATTCGATGACAGAGAGATTGTTAGCTTAACCATGAAGCTAATTTAGCTCACCGTTAGATAAATACATCCCCTTTTTAAGCAACACCCCCTTCACCCGCTCTGAAACCCAAAACCCAAAATCCTAAACCCTAACCCAAATCAAGAAGCAACCAACCCCTTTCTCGAGATCTGGATACAAGGAATTAAGGCGTCGGTGATCGCCATGGATCTGGAGATGGGAAATTCTGCTAATTACCCAATGGTTCTTGTCCAAATCCCTATGGACAACGAAAAAGAGGTCCTTTTTCTCTTCTTTCTTCTTCCGATTTCTTCTTTCTGTGATTTCATTTTGATTTCGTCCTTGTTTGCGATGGGTGTGTTCCTTTTTTGGGGTTCGATGTGAACAGGTGAATGCGGCCTCTCATGGCCATCCGATCGGATCATTATCCAAGTGCTTGATGTTTCCAACGACCCAATTGTTAATTGGAGTAATAATCATGGTTTAAATGAGTAAATATTGAGAATTCCATTTCTTTTTCTCTTTATGTCATGTTTTGTTCTTTTCTTTTGTTTTCACATTGGGGTTGTCTTCTTCATCTTCCCCTTGCAATTCTTGCGTTCTTGATTCTCAGGGAGGTTTTTTTTTTTTACTTTTTTTATCTCTTAATTGGTTTGATTTACACGTATTCCTGAATCTGATCCGGGTGTCATCTTTTCTTGTTCCAAATCCAGCAATTGAGGTGTTTTTGGTAGCAGTGTGTGCAAAAGAACTTAATTCATGGGATTTAGTTGTAATTCAGTGCCAAGGTCAGTTTTTTATTATGTGTCTATGCCCTCTGTTTATTATAGTCAATTCTATTTCCCCAATTTTAGCAAGTAGTAATGGATGATCAAGAAAGGTTGTGCATCACTTTTATGCTATGTTAATTTTTATCCTTCCTGATTAAGAAATTCTGTCTATAATTAATAATAACCATGGCATTATTTCATCACTTTAACATCTGTCAGGATACCATTGTGGGTTATGATTTTAACTTGCCTATTTTCATATTCCCGTCTTATTACTTGAAAGAAATCATCATCAGTAGTTTGTTACATTTTGAAAACTTGAAATTTGCTTAAATGTTTTTCTGTGATTTTAAGTGTTATATTCTGTAATTTTGTTACATGTGAATTTTTTAGGTGTCTGTAGCTAGGAGCCACTGTTAAGGGATGGTGCTTGGTAATAATGGTAAAGGGGAAGATTGGTAAAAGAGAGTACATCCATAGATCTCTTTCAGATGTTTGATAGCTGTACAAATTGATTGATTAGTCTTGTTTCTGATGTCAATAATGATAATATACTTTGTTATTACAGATACATATTAATGCCTTGTAGAACCAGGATACTGTAAATAATGTTGGTTACCTTAGGAAATTATTTAGAATTGAACTCTCCTATCTTCATCATTGTGTTGTTATTACTGTCTTTATTATGGTATTTGTATTCCAGCGTGTGAAAGAATTGGAGCTTTTAGTTATTACCTATGTATATTAATAAAAGAACAGTAACTGTTATATTCCATAATGGGCATAATCCCTCCCATGATATGCTGGAAGTGAATGGCTTCTACTTAGATCACAAAAAATGTAGGCAAACTTTCTATTTTAAATGATTGTTAGGTCCTTTGTTTCATTTTGATGTGTTATTAAGTATATGATGTTTCACCAGAATGCACTTCTGTAGTTAAATTAACCTAATATGATGACCAGTAACAATTATTGACACTCTCATAACATTACTTCCTAGTAGTTTGCACAACTAAACCCACTAATTTAACTTTCTATGATATGGAGTAGGGTTCAAATCCTAAGTAGTAATTTAGCAACAAGTAAAAACATGGTTTTCCGTAGATGGCTGGAGAAATTTTTTGTAGTTAGCCATACCATGTACATGTACCCTGTAAAAGAAATCATCACCCATCCACTGCCATAACTTTCCCACCAAATTGGCCATAGTTTCTCAAAATCATCCATCCTGGAAAAAAATTGGTAGTCTTTGGCAAGTGGCTGCAGTTTAAAAGTCAAAAACTCGAACATTTTTAGGGTTATTTAGCCAACCAAATATCCTCCTATTGAGATAAAGAGATGGACGATTAAAGATAATGATGACAATAGATATGACAAGTGTTGTTAATTGAGAAGTTTTAAGAAGTCTCTTATCTCTCTGGAAGGCATTGCATGTGTAAGAGGGTTCGCAAATTTCAGACATGACTTGAACAACAGATAATGAGAGCAATTTATCTCTATTGATTAGGGGAGAGAGCTGAGCAGTTTCAAGTAAAGTAGAAGCATTAGAGATTCAAACAGCTAGTGCACTTTCCATCCCAAGCAGACTATTAGACTTGGAAACATGGACAAGGCCCTAGGAGGCACCTAGAATGTCCAACTATTTTGGCAATTGATCTAAATCAAGTTGTTCTGAAAATTTAGAACGGGGAGCATTTACATTTCACGGAAATAAATGAGTATATATTTCGCGTGCATGCATAGCTTGATGGGGGTGGGATCGGTTATTACAGAGAATCAGTCCTGCAGTCCTTTATTGTGTAGTGGGGTTGGTGGTAGGATTGTCAAAGGAATACCAAGTTGATCTAAATGCCAATGGTCAGTCATTTCTTTTATCTTATGTTCAGTCTATTGTGTGTTTCAGTCTCTTGATTATGATCTTTCTAATTATGATTTTATGCTCTTGACCAAAACTGTGACCATTTACATTTTGAGGGCATGTACTTAGCCATTTAGGACTGGATGGTTTATTCACCTTTTATTTTTTATGTCACACAATTTTGTCGCTGGATTTTTTGTTATTATGATTCTCTGAATATATTTTCTTTATTTTCTAATTAAGGAGCATAACCTCTCTTCCTTCATCCTTTAATATTTTTGATTATTCTTTTTGGAACCCAGTTCACCTGAATCTGAAAACATCTACTGTGCATTTTATTGTTGTACAATGGTTGGTTCTTCTGGCTCAATAGGCTACACATATTTGAGAGATAATTCTCATGGGAGAAATATTATAAATAAGTCCATAAAATTTTGGGAAGCATTTTAAAAGTGAAGGCATTATACTGATTGATCAAGTCGCGTCTTCCCTGGAGCTTGTTACCCTGCCCATTGCAATTCCCTACCTTAAATTTTCACTTATTGCAAATCCTTTTTTGGAGTCGATGTTAACAGGTAAATGCGGCCTCTCATGGCCTTTCGATCAGATCATTATCCAGGTGCTTGATGATTCCACCGACCCATTAGTTAATTAAGGTAATAATCATGGTTTAAATGAGTAAAGAGTGGCAATGCCATTCCTTTTTCTCTTTATGTTCTGTTCTGCTCTTCTCATTTGATTTCACATTGGGGTTGTCTTCTTCATCTTCCCCTCATAATTTTGCGTTCTTGATTCTCATGGAGAGGAAAAAAGTTCACTTTTTTATTTCTTTAATAGGTTTAATTTTCACGCAAATGCTTTGGGTTCTTGAATCTGATCTGGGTATCATTTTTTTCTGTTCCAAACTCAGATACTGAGGTGTTTTTGGTACCGGTGTCTACAAAAGAACATAATTCATGGGGATTTAATTGCAATTCTTTGACAAGTTAGTTTCTGATTATGATCTGTGTTGATAATAGTCGATTCTATTTCCCCATTTTTAGCAAATAGCAATGGATGATTAAGAAAGTTGACGCATCACTTTTATGCTATGCTAATTTTTATCCTTCTTGATTAAGAAATCCTGTCTATAATTAATAATAACCATGACACTATTTCATCACTTCAACATCATTAAAGATATCATTGGGGGTTTAGATTTTAACTAGCCTATTTTGTATTCCCATTTTATTAGAGGAAAGAAATCATCAACATTAGTTTACTACATGTTAATGATTTTTCAGTTTTTCCCTTGTGACATCAACTAGTAATGTAATTTTACATCAATAAATTTATTATTGTTATCTCGCATTGCCAGATTCTCGAGTCTGAGGTGGTACAATTGTCATGAGGTTGTGTGGGGCAAGTAGTATTAGGTTGATACCATGTTATTGATTTTCTATTTTTTTAAATTGTTCTACTGACCTACATAAGACTTCAGCATTTTAGTGAACCTAGATTACTGTGATAGTGCTAGTTTAGATTGTAATATGTTTTCTCATGGAAATGCTTTATGATTGTTGTGTGGATTCTAAATCTCATATTCTTATTTCATAACATGATTGTTTTTATAATCTCTGGCTTTTAATTTACTTGGTGTTTTCTTCTAATTCAGCTGCAACCAAAGAAAAGTACAAGATAATTGATAACTTGTTTTCTAAACACGTGGATAAGACATCCCAAATAATCAAGTTTCTATGAAAATTTCATATTCCTGACTCTTCACTTTTTATGGCACTGTCAAACACCACAATGCCACTTGATTTTTTTAGTGACTTATTTGGTGTTTTTTTGAATATGTATTTACTGTTTCCTGACTATATTTCTGTGATATTAAAATTGATTTTCAATAGATCCTGTTCAATCTCTAAGTCGTCAAGCAACCCTTGAAACCAAATTGCCTCTTTCATAGCCTCTATCATGGCCATATACTCAGCCTTTGTAATAGACAAAACGATAGTAGACTGTAGAATAGAGCGCCAACTCATCGGTGCTTGGGATAATGTGAATACATACCCTATCGTAGACCAGTGCTTGTCAAGGTCTCCTGCGTAATTATGATCAACATATCCAAGACACTTTTGCTTACTCATAGTATTCTTTTCGAACACCAAACCAACATCTGTGGTACCCTTTGATGTACCCTAGAATCCACTTCACTTACCTCCTAATGACCCCTATCTGGATCGTGCATATATCTGCTAACCATCGAGACATCTTGTAACAAATTAGTACCTTGTACACACCATCTTGTTGACTATTCTCGACCATCTCTCCCAACAAATGTAACAAAGCAATGCGGAAACAATAAGTGAAAACAAATCTAAATAGATAAAGATCGGATCTTTACCTTCAAATGAAACTGCCGACTAGTTTCCATGGTGATTTGCTCCACCCGAGCGAAACTCCCTAACGAAACTTGGAAAGCTCTGATACCACTTGTTGGAACCTGCCGGAGGTCTTGTGCAAACACCAGAGTATACCGCAGAATAATCACAAACACAATAAGAATAAAATAAATGAGAAAGAAAGCAAGAAACACAGATTTAATGAGATTCAACAATTGCCTACGCCCTCAAGGCAGAAGGGGAGAGATCTTATTAATCAATCAATTTCGATTACAGTCAATGGGGACAATGCTTCTCTTTATATAGTCAGAGAGCCCACGAAGAAAAGAAAACTAACTCTGAATCAGATCAGAAATGAAATCAGAATTCTATTAGGAACATTGTTTTAAATATCGGCCGATATACCGGTATATCGGCTGAGATACCGGTATTTTATCCAAAACGATATGATAAATGCAAAAATTTATCGGATATCGTTTTGGACCGATATTTGCCGATATATCGCCACGTGGCCGATATATCGGCCGATATCCGAGATGAAATATCCGATATATCAGCCCTTATAGTTACTTATTTGGATAATAATTATTATTTTTTGCTTGAGAGATTGTTTTATTTTATTCTATGTTCATTATGGTATGTCAATGATGTTTTTAAATGATGTTTGGATAATAACTTATTTCTTTTAATAATCTCTTATATGTATTTACTATTGATATATCAACCGGTATTTAGTACCATATCGCGATATATCACCCGGTATCCGGTACATAATTTTACCAACCGGTATATCGCCGATATCCGATATTTAAAACACTGATTAGGAAACTGCCAGAAACTCGTGACTGTTGACAACCATGATGGACCTGTCGACAGGCTGCACAAACACAACTCTCAAGTTGGACAACAGACTGAGATGTGCATGTCGATAGATTGAGCTACAGCTGTCGACAAGCCTCAAGTGGCTGTTGACAGACTGTCTATCTTAACTCTCTGTTCGGCAAATCCACGTATTTGTTGTCCTCCGCAATGATGGGCCTCTCGACAACGGTCTTCTGCACTTGTTTTCTGCTGCTGCTGCCACCATCAATCTAATGGGTTAAAAAAACCTACGAACAAGATTTTAAACTCTCTCCCTCATACAACCCTCACTGTCACGTGTGAGCATGCAGTTTCTCTCATACGCTCATACATATATGTCAGGTGCGTATATTCCCACAGAGAATTCCCCAGAGCCACAACCATCCACCCAGCCACATACAAAAACACACCCCTGCAAAGGGGGTCAACAATTAAAGTCGGATTGATTTCTAATCTCAAAATGTTGATATGGTGAAAAGGCAGATTGATTATCCTAAAATCATGTCATTGAAGAAGTTTGCACATCATCTAAATGAAAGTACACCTAGAGGGGGGTGAATAGGCGTAAGGCTAATCTAATGACAAATGATGTGGAATTAAAAACTTAATGCAACACACTTAGTGTAACCAAAGAGTGTAGCCGAATCCCGGTGAAGGGCTCTGGACTATCTCCTCTGAATTCCTCTAAATAAGAGTTGAGGTGCTATATGAAGCTCTCTTGATTAAACACAAGTATGGGCACACACAAACAAACCAAGCATATATGAATGATATGACAATATGAATCAATGCAAGGTAAATAAGAGAGAGAGTTAGAGAAAGTAGATCAAACGCAAACACAAGGATATGTTTCGAGGTTCGAGCACCCAGCTCTACGTCCCCGCCTTCACACAGAAGGATTTCCACTAACTCGTCCACACAGGACTTCCCACACAGGGAACCTCCACTGAGGATTTGGGTAAATACAAACTGGGAGTACACAACTCCTCTCTCAACCAAATATAACCTCTCACTAGAGGCAAGGCATAAGACAAATCACCTTTACACTTAGAGGGATAGGCACTTAGCCAAACAAATATCAACCTCACACTTGAGGGATAAGACACTTTGCCAACACACCAACAATCACCTCTACACTTAGAGGCTTCCAACACAACCTCCACAATCACCTCTCACTAGAGGGATATCAACACAATCACCTCTCACTAGAGGGATGTCACAAAGTAAGGAGGGTTACAACTCTTGGTGGTCTCTCTCAATCACAGACTAATATTTTCCACAAAATAGATCCTAATAGATAGGATAGATAGATAAGCTCAAGTGTGAGAAAATAAAGTGTTTTGAACAAAGTAAATCACTTGGGAAAATCTCCAAATAGATATAGAAATTTAGATCAAAAACCAATTCCCAAAAGACTCAATTTTCTTTTAAATTCCAACACTTTAAAAACAAATAAAGAATGATCTTTTAAACTCAAAAACTCTTTTGAAAACTTGCTGTTAAACACTTGTAAAGATTGAAAATTTTGCTCTCTAAAAACTTGTTTAAAATAGCCAAGGAATGGGGTATTTATAGCCCCAATCCAAATCTGCCCGTTGGCAGCAGGTAAGGGCATTTTTGTCCTTCTGGTCGACCGGGCGGTCGACCGGCCAACGGTCAAATTTATGACCGTTGAGCCCACCGGTCGACCACTCGGTCGACCGGGCCTGGATCCAGAGAGCAACGGCTCTCTGGCCGGTCGACCGCTCGGTCGACCGGAGCTGGATACAGAGAGCAGAACTCTCTACCGGTCGACCGGTCGGTCGACCGTGGCCTTTTCTAGAGAGCACAGAAGCTCTCTGGCGGTCGATCGACCCGGTCGACCGGCCCACCAGCCTGGCTGCGTGCACGTCTGTGCACGTCGGGCGACCGGACCGGTCGACCGACTTCTGCCTCGGTCGACCGTCCCGGCAGACAGCCAGTCCAGCCATTATAGGATTTAAAAAATAGGATTTTTATCTTTAATAAATCCCATAAAATCACATAAATTCTACAAAAATCAGTTCTTATTAGATCTTTGAAATACAAATATGTGTGACAAAAATTCAACACATATTTTAAACAATTTGAACCATTTTTGTGAGATTGAAAATTTTCCTTAAACCAAAAACTGTATTTTCCAAAACTTGGATTTTTGAAATGGAAATCCGATTTTTTCAAAACACATGTAAATACAAAAACATGATATTTAAACAACTTTTAAGCATGTTGTATATGGATTGAATCCAATATACATGTAAAGAATTATATCTATGTTTTTGACATGAAATCCAATATTGGTTAAACCGAAAACCAAAACAAAACATGAAACTTTTAAACTTGTGTGTGTATTGTGAACTTGAGCATATCAACACTATCTACCTTTACACAAGATCTAAACAAAATCTTAAACTAAACACAAATCGATGTCTTCTTGTAGAACTCCATCTCCTAGTCGACTCATCCAAACGTGATCCACCGAGCTTGTCCGATACTAGATGTGAACTTGACGCTCGAGCTCTTGAATCACCATGTGAAAGCTCCAAAAACATCTTTGTTGAAGCTAATCACCTACTAATTTCTTGATCAAATATCTGAAACTAAATATCACAAGATTATTAGTAAACTATAACTACATGAGTTAATAATCATCAAAACTAGAGTGAAGGGCCTCTGGGCCAACAATCTCCCCCTTTTGATGATGACAAAACTCATGGAGTTATATATGCATGGATTAAAGTTAAGCTTCAAAGAAGCTCCCCCTTAACTCATGCATAGCAATAAACAATAAGATATGCAATGAATGCTCAACATAAATATGCATAAACATGATATTTGATATCAATGAAATAAACATGCTCTTGATACCAATTTTAAAATAAACATGTTCTTAAAAAATGTTGTTCTTGATACCAATAAAAACTCTTGATGCCAACAAACGATGCTCTTGATGCCAATGGTAAAAGATAACAAATTTAAACAAACATGCATATAAACAAACATGCATATATAAAACTCCAAAATATCTCTCTTTTTTGTCAATTCATCAACAAAGGGTACAAACAATAAAGGGCATAAACAATATTTTTCTCCCTTTTTGCATAAATCAAACAACAAAGGTATATATGCTATATACATTCATGAAGAGGAGAGACGTGAAGTTAACTTCTGCATACATGCATTTATATGAAAAGAGATGACTAAATCCTAACCACATAAAGCATAATATGCAATGTATAAAAGGAGATGTGAAGCTCTTATTACACACGTGTACTACATACCAAAGAAAGGTCAATCACTTCAATATGACATAAACTCAACATGAATCTATATGTAGAGTAGATGTTTAAGCTTCCCTTGTATATAAGCAATACAAATCAAAACATTATGATTCCAATTGAAAGAATATATCAATTTAGTATGAAGGTATACATCATGATACCAAATTATGATACCAATTGAAAATAAACAAAACATTTTGAAGAAACCAACAAAAATTTTGATACCAATCGAAAAGATATAAACATATAGGAAATCTTGAAACACATTGAAAAACATAAACCAACTTTTTTGGTTAAACACTAAAATCATTTTGCAATAGAGATACCAAATAGAGAATAATATCAATTTAATATTCTTGATACCAATATTAAAAATGAAACATATACCAATTGAAAATAATTTTCATTAGGAGCATAGAAAACTAAATAAAAACTAAGATATTATTTTTCAACATAAAGAGTGGGAGTAAAACACCAATTGTAAACAAAACCGATTGAAAAGTAAAACATGAATTTTCTCCCCTTTATGAAATACTAATGAAAATTATGCATAAGCTTGTATAAGATACCAATTTAAAAATAATTGTCATTAAGGACTAAATCAAGCTTAGCATAATAAAATTTGTGCTTAAAGATATAGAGATATAGTAAGCACAATCAAAACACATATATGTATGAAAAGTTAAATACCAATCGAAATTGATACTATTTGAAGTTTGAAGCATACATATATAGAAACAAATATGATTATACAAAATAGATATCAATTGTGATACCAATTGAAAACATAATAAGGATCAAGTGTATAACTCATACTCCCAACCACCCATTTCATGCACATGTTTAAATTGATTTTCAATTAGGCTCACAAGGCATGGTCGCCCATCCAACCGCCCATTAATGGGTATAGGTTTTTAAAAATAAGTTTGAAAATAATTATAACATGTTTGAAAACTCTACCACATGAAGAATACGCAACTAGTTATGTGATAAAATTGTAAACTAGCACGAAATCTTTCAAGCAAGGAATAAAACAAGAATATTTTCCATGAAAACATGAAAATCACATAATCAACACTCAAGGTCTATATAGCACATATAATACTCATGAAAACAAAGTCATGAGAAAACATCAAGTAATATGAGTGAAAGAATCATGTATTCACAAAATCATGGAATAAAGCAATTAAGCTCAATATGATATTCCTTAAAACATGGAAAACATGAAAATCATTTAATTTTCAATAATACAACTTCAAGGCATATGTATGTTTATCAAAACTAAAAATATACATACATATCCAAACATGAATGAGTTCACAAAAGTATATGCATGAAGGCAAGTGGCTCAAGGTAGTATATGTATAACTATTAGTTTAGACAAAAATAGACATATACATGAAGCTAATCACAAACATGAAAACATGCACAAAAATAGGGAATACAAGTCAAAATATAAGAGTCATCAAAACTAGGCTATACTAGTACATCTAATGGATACAAATGAGCAATCAAGCACAAACATATAATAATCTATTTGTGGCTCACTTAGTTGTACAAGTATATACTCAAGTTTTAATGGAAATTAACATCTAAATATGTAATCAAATCATAAAGCATAAAATGAAACATAAACCAACATGATTAATATTTACATGCACATGATTTAGAATTATGATATACACAATAGTTAAACTATGGTGAGAACACAAAAGTAATAATCCATATGAACATGGGTGTATCTCAAATACTATACATGTATGTCACAAATCTAACTATCATGGCATTTAACATAATAATCATAAAAACATGACATGCTAAAAATTAATAATCTAAAAGCATGTAAACATAAATGGGAGTAAGAGATTGTTACTAAAACCAAGAGGGCACATCTCTATGCTCCAAACCAAGGTGGTCCTTCCACCAAACTTTCCTTGAAAGTGATGCATCCAAAATAGTCAACATTAAGCTCGGAACGGATTCACCTCAAGGCACCATCACTCTCACGTCAAGTGAGAGCCCACACCTACATCAAATAAAATAGGAGTGGTCTTTGGTACCCATACTCTATTGGGTCCATGGGGGTTAACACCTTTCCTAACCCAAACAAATCTATTTACTAAATTTACATTATGTACTCTATCATAACAAAACTTAGCAAGGTGGCCCTTACGTCCACAATGTGTACATGTATACACATGAGCATACATAGTGTTGTGTGTATGAACGTGGGAAGCATGTGTATGCCGTGATTTGTGTGCATGCATAGGTGGAACTTGTTTCTTACGAAACATGGATTCCATACGGGAGTGGTTCATGGCACATTGGCTCAAAGTGGAGCCCAAACAATCAACATTCTTCTTTAATAAATTTATATCATTTTCAATGTTAAAAGAAATGGAGCATGCAATAGGTAAGCTAGATGATGAAGTTATACTAGCATGGCAAACATGTGAAGACAAATTATTTTTCAAAGATTTATTTTCATTTAAGCAAACTTCCAATTCTTTTGAAATCAATTCAATTTTGTTTTTCAAAGAATTATTTTCTTTTAAAACATTATTAAGTTTTGAGGATATAACCTCATTTTTCTTCAAAACATTTTCACAATCATTTTTATTTTTTAAAATTTTGTTTTCATTTAGAGCAAGTTCAAGTTGGAATTTCAATGAGTCCCTTTCATTTGAAATCTCAACCTTCTCTTGCAAAGACACATCAACTTTTGAAATTAAATCCTCATTTTTTTATTTAATGCAAAATTTTTCTTTTTCAAAGCTTTATATTTTTCAAGTAAATTTTCACAAACAATGGAAAGTTCTTTATTTAAAGCATCGACATCAATATGATCATCGCAGGAAGAACTAGCACTATCATCTAGTTGAGATTTCGAATATACCTCAAGGGAGTCATTCCCTTGGACCATGTAGCAATGTTGGTCGGACTCATCTCCACTAGATTCCTTCTCCACATGATTCGTCGGTTGAAGCTTGGAGGAGGTCCAAGTGTTCCACACTATAAAAGCGGAATCACAATGGGAAACCATCAAAAGATATTCTTTGCTAAGCGTGCTTCTAAGTGCCTCAAGGGCTTGTGCATTGGCCCCTATATGCTTGCTATTACCAAGATAGGATTTCTTGGTAGTGACAAGGAAAACATGCAAACCTATGGTCTTGAGATACATACTCATCTTAATCTTCCATACGTCGATGTTAGAAACATCAAACATAGGAGGGGTCATGAAATTCATTAGTGTGTGTAAACAATATAAGTGTGCAAATGCAAATCTAGATTAGCAACCAAGATCACACTCATAGGTGGTTAAATATAATATTAGGAGCGTAGGCTCTGATACCAATTGAAAGTACACCTAGAGTGGGGTGAATAGGTGTAGGGCTAATCTATTGATAAATGATGCGGAATTAAAAACAAAACACACTTAGTGTAACCAAAGAGTGTAGCCGAATTCCCGATGAAGGGCTCTGGACTATCTCCTCTGAATTTCTCTAAATAAAAGTTGAGGTGCTATATGAAGCTCTCTTGGTTAAACACAAGTATGGGCACATACAAACAAACCAAGCATATATGAATGATATGACAATATGAATCAATGCAAGGTAAATAAGAGAGAGTTAGAGAAAGTGGATCAAACGCAAACACAAGGATATGTTTTGAGGTTCGAGCACCCAGCTCTGCGTCCCCACCTTCACACAGAAGGATTTCCACTAACTCGTCCACACAGGACTTCCCACACAGGGAACCTCCACTGAGGATTTGGGTAAATATAAACTGGGAGTACACAACTCCACTCTCAACCAAATATAACCTCTCACTAGATGTAAGGCATAACACAAATCACCTCTACACTTGGCGGGATAGGCACTTAGCCAAACAAATATTAACCTCACACTTGAGGGATAAGGCACTTAGCCAACACACCAACAATCACCTCTACACTTAGAGGGCTTCCAACACAACCTCCACAATCACCTCTCACTAGAGGGATATCAACACAATCACCTCTCACTAGAGGGATATCAACACAATCACCTCTCACTAGAGGGATATCACAAAGTAAGGAGGGTTACAACTCTTGGTGGTCTCTCTCAACCACAAACCAATATTTCCCACAAAATAGATCCTAATAGATAGGATAGATAGATAAGTTCAAGTGTGAGAAAATAAAGTGTTTTGAATAAAGAAAATCACTTGGGAAAATCTCCAAATAGATATAGAAATTTAGATCAAAAATTAATTCCCAAAAGACTCAATTTTCTTTGAAATTCCAACACTTTAAAAACAAATAAAGAATGATCTTTTAAACCCAAAAACTCTTTTGAAAACTTGCTGTTAAACAGTTGTAAAGATTGAAAATTTTGCTCTCTAAAAACTTGTTTAAAACAGCCAAGGAATGGGGTATTTATAGCCCCAATCCAAATCTGCACGTTGGCAGCAGGCAAGGGCATTTTTGCCCTTCCGGTCGACCGGGCGATCGACCGGCTAACGGTCAAATTTATGACCGTTGAGCCCATCGGTCGACCGCTCGGTCGACCGGACCTGGATCCAGAGAGCAATGTCTCTCTGGCCGGTCGATCGCTCAGTCGACTGAAGCTGGATACAGAGAGCAGAACTCTCTACCGGTCGACCGGTCGGCCGACCAGGGCCTTTTCCAGAGAGCAGAAGCTCTCTGGTGGTCGACCGACTCGGTCGACCGGCCCACCAGCCTGGCTGCGTGCACGTCTGTGCACGTCGGTCGATCGGACTGGTCGACCGACTTCTGCCTCGGTCGACCGTCCCGGTCGACCGGCAGACAGCCAGTCCAGCCATTATAGGATTTAAAAATTAGGGTTTTTATCTTTAATTAAATCCCATAAAATCACATAAATTCGACAAAAATCAGTATGGTTATGTATGTCTAAGCTCATTCTTTCCCCCTTCAAAATCTAGTTAAAATGCATGCATGTATGCTATGTATGGATATGTATGTCTGTATACATATATGTAAGTTTGTATGTGAATATCTGTGAGTACTTGTCTCTACATGTATGTATGTATTTTTTATATACATTGTGTTTATAACTATGTATTTATCCATGTATGTGAAGATGTATGTGTATGTGCATATATGTCTGTAATATGTTACTACATATGTGAATATATATGTGCATGTGCTAATATAAGTGTGTGTTTGTATATGTGCAAGTGCCTATATATGTGTCTGTATATAATATATGTGTATGTGTCTATCCGTGCATGCATCTATATATGTGATTATATTTATGAGTATGGATCTGTATATGTGAATATGTGTATATCTCTATATTTTTGTATGTATATATAAATATATGTGTATGTGTCTGAATCTATGTATGCATGCAACTATATATGTAAATATACATGTGAATGTGAAGGTGTCAATATATGTTGATGTATATATAAATGTGAATATATTTGTGTATATATTTTTATCTATATATATACGTAGAAATATGCATACGTCCTTGTGTGTTTTTTTGCATCGGTGTGTAAGTACATATGTATTTATATATGTAAGCACGTATTTATGTACACGTATAATTATGCATGTACTGGGTATGTTTGTAAATGAATTAATATAGGCTTGAATGTGCAAAGCTTAGTTGTGCATGTTTATCGAGGAATCAGAATTAATATGTTCGTGCCTTTCTATCCTTTTTTCTTTGCCAATGAATACATCTCTAAGTTTAATAAAGTCATGGGCTGTAAATGCAAACATCGACGAAGAGTGATCAGGTTCTTTTGTCGAACAATGTTTCTAATATTATATTTTCTTTATAAAATTAACTTTGCTAGTGCAGGTAACTTGGAGACAATCCGAACTTTTTCATCATTCTCAAGCTTGGTTGACATTGATGTCTTTATAGGTTTGTTTTGTTATTTTCAGTTATTATCTTTACAAGAGGTTATTATATATATTTTTCTAGTTTTTTGAAGGTTGATGTGCAATTGGTCTTTCATGAACCATTTTCGAAACATGTATAAGAGGTAAATTATATGTTATTTATGATTAATGTGTTATATTTTCTTTTTTAAATTTATTTTTGCTACTGTAGATCACTGGGTAACAATTCAAACTTTTCAATGTTCTCAAACTTGTTGTCAAGACTTGAAGGTTAACATTGATGTCCTGATAGGTTTGTTTATTTATTTTCATTTATTATCATTAGAAAATATTATTATTTATATATTTTTAGTTTTTTAAGGTTGATGTGCGGTTGGTTTCTCGTGAAACATTTACGAAACATGCATTTGAGGTTAGTCATGTGTTATTTATTATTAATATGTTACTTTCTTTTTTTAAATTTAATTTTGCTAGTTCAGATCACTTGGAGAGAATCCATACTTTTTCACCATTCTGAAGCTTGGAGTAAAGACTAGAAGGTTGACATTGATGTCCTTACAGGTTTGTTTCATTGTTTTTATTTATTATCATTACTAAACATTATTATGTATATTTTTTCATATTTAAAGGTTGGTGCTTGGTTGGCTTCTCGTGAAGTATATGTGAAACATCTACAAGAGGTAATTATTGTTATTTATTATTAATATGTTTTATATTAAATTCTTATCGCATATTATCATTAGTACTTATATGTTTATTTATTTTCAGTTGAAGTTTGCAAACAAAGCTATGCCCCTTCATCGATATGACAATCGAGGTATGTCTACTAGAATCATGCAAGTGTTTTTTTAAAAAATTTACAACTCTAAGCTCATTTTTTCCCCTTCAAAATCTAGTTAGAATGCATGCATGTATGCTGTGTATGGATATATATATCTGTGTGTGTGTGTTTGTCAATATGTGTGTGTGTATATGTGTGTATGTATGTATGTATGTGTGTGTACTTTTGTATGTGTGTATATATGAGTGCTTGTCTCTATATGTATGTATTTTTGTACATACATTGTGTTTATAATTGTGTATTTATTCATGTATGTGAAGATGTATGTGAATGTGTATATATGTGTGTATGTAGTATTTAACTACATAATATATATGTGGATGTGCCAATATATGAGTGTATGTGTTTGTATATGTGCTAGTGCCTATATATATGTGTGTATATATGAATATATGTGTATGTGTCTATCTGTGCATGCATCTATATATGTGATTATATTTGTGTATCTGTATATGTGAATATATGTGTATATCTCATATGTGTATGTGTCTGAATCTATGTATGCACACAACTATATATGTAAATATACATGTGAAATATTTCTATATATGTGGGTATATGTGAAGGTGGCAATATATGTTGATGTATACATAAATGTGAATATATATATATGTGTGTGTGTATATATTTTATCTATATATATATATAGAAATATGCATACATCCTTGTGTGTTTTTATTTGCACAGGTGTGTTATGTAAGTACATATGTATTTATATATGTAACCACGTATTTATGTACGCACGTATAATTATGATGCATTGTGTATGTTTGTACATGAATTAATATAAGCTTGAATGTGCAAAGCTTAGCTGTGCAGCGTTCATCGAGGAATTAGAATTAATATGTTCGTGCCTCTCATTCTTTTTTCTTTGGCAATGAATACATCTCGGAGTTTAATAAAGCCATGGGCTCTAAATGCGAACATTGATGAAGGGTGATCAGGTTCTTTTGTTGAACAACTTTTCTAATGTTGTATTTCTTTATAAAATTAACTTTGCTAGTGCAGGTAACTTGGAGACAATTCGATCTTTTTCACCATTCTCAAGCTTGGTTGACGTTGATGTCTTGATAGGTTTGTTTTGTTATTCTCATTTATTATCTTTACAAATGGTTATTATGTATATTTTTCTAAATTTTTGAAGGTTGATGTGCGGTAGGTCTCTCAAGAACCATTTTCGAAACATGTACAAGAGGTAAATTATATGTTATTTATGATTAATGTGTTATATTTTCTTTTAAATTTATTTTTGCTACTGTAGCTCACTTGATGACAATTCAAACTTTTCAGTGTTCTCAAACTTGTTGTCAAGACTTGAAGGTTAACATTGATATCCTGATAGGTTTGTTTCTTTATTTTCATTTATTATCATTGCAAAATATTATTATGTATATATATCTAGTTTTTTAAGGTTGGTGTGCGGTAGATTTCTCGTGAAACATTTATGAAACTGCACTTGAGATTAGGCATGTGTTATTTATTATTAATATGTTTTATTTTTTTTTAAAATTTAATTTTGCTAGTTCAGGTCACTTGGAGACAATCCATTCTTTTTCACCATTCTCAAGCTTGGAGTCAATACTAGAAGGTTGATATTGATATCCTTACAGGTTTATTTCATTGTTTTTATTTATTATCATTACTAAACATTATTATGTATATTTTTTCAAATTTTTTAAAGGTCGGTATGTGGTTGGTTTCTTGTAAAGTATATGCGAAACATCTACAAGTGGTAGTCATATGCTATTTATTATTAATATATTTTATATTAATTTTTTACTGCGTATTCTCATTTATAGTTATATGTTTATTTAATTTCAGTTCAAGTTTGCAAAACAAAGTTACACCCCTTCATCGATAAGACAATCGGGGTAAGTCTACTAGAATCATATAAGTGTTTTTTTTAAAAATTTTAAACTCAGCTCATTCTTTTTCCCTTCAAAATCTAGTTAGAATGCATGCATGTATCTATGTATGGATATGTATGTCTGTATACAGATATCTACGTTTGTATGTGTATATATGTGAGTACTTGTCTCTACATGTATGTATGTATTTTTGTATATACATTGTGTTTATAACAATGTATTCATGTATGTGAAGATGTATGTGTATTACATATATGTGTGTATGTAGTATGTAACTACTGGTGAATATATATGTGGATGTGCCAACATGAGTGTCTGTATATGTGAAAGTGCCAATATATGTGTCTGTATGTATGAATATACGTGTACATGTCCGTGCATGCATCTGTATATGTAATTATATTTATATGTGTGTATCTGTATATGTAAATGTGTATATTTCAATATTTTTGTATGTATGTTTATATATAAATATATGTGTATGTGTTTGAATCTATGTATACATGCAACTATATATGTAAATATACATGTGAAATATTTCTATATATGTGGGTATATGTGAAGGTGTCAATATATGTAGATGTATATATAAATGTGAAGATATATGTGCATATATTTTCATCTGTGTAGAAATATGCATACATCCTTGTGTGTTTTTATTTGCACAGGTGTGTTATGTAAGTACTTATGTATTTATATATGCAAGCACGTATTTATGTACACACATATAATTATGCATGTATTGTGTGAATTAATATAGGCTTGAATGTGTAAAGCTTAGCTGTGCATGTTCATCGAGGAATCTTAATTAATATGTCTATGTCTCTCTTTCCTTTTTCTTCTGTCTCACACTCGGTCTTTCTCTTTCTTCTCCTTCCCTCTGTTACGCCGGGCCACTCATGTCATTTCCTCTTTCCTCTTTTCCCTCTTTCTCTTTGGGCGTGTTTGGATGTAAGGAATCCGAGTGAAGTGAGGAAGTGGGGAAGTATAATTGCTCATTTCCCTATCTATCCAAACACCGAAAAAGGAAAATAAGAAAACTCCCTTTTCCCTTTTTCATCTCTCTTTTACACAACCATTTTCTCACTTCCAGAGTGCTACAGTTAATTTTGTGGTCATGTAAATCTCATTTATAATAAGTTATAGCATAAAACAGTTAATTTTTTGGTCATGTAAATCTCACTTGCATTCTAATTACAATCTATTTTTTATTTTTCTTAATTAATTTTTATTTTAATATTATTTTGCGGTCAACTTTGTGGTCAACTTTTCCATTTCCACTTTTCATTACCATCCAAACACCGGAAACGACAAAACATTTTCCAAACCACACTTCCCAACAACCATCCAAACACCAGAAAACTTACTACTCATTTCCTTTTTTCCTAAAGGAAATAAATCTTACTTCCTACTTCCTCACTTCACACCAATTCCTTAAATCCAAACAGACCCTTTAATACGCCTCACTCCTATCTCCCACAAACAGTCTCTCTTCTTCCCTCTTTTACCACGGGCCACTCATGTCATTTCCTTTGCGCTCTTCTCTCTTTCTCCTTAATGCGCCTCACTTCTATGCTCTCTTCTCCGCATTCAAGAAACTAATGAAAGACCAAGGGAACAGTGTTACCAGTTGTTTTACTTTCCTGCTAATTTCATAAAGCTCATAGGGTCCATCTCTTTAGTAGAACAAACTTTATAACTTGAATCTCCACAATGCCCTTCACACATGATGTATGCTCTCAAGATCGCTAAATACATGTCTTTTCACTCATGATGCATGCTCTCACGGCCACATTCGACCTCTTTGAACCTTCCTCACGTATCCTCTGAGACGTGCATCCTGACTGTCTACTATGAGTTTGTATAGCCATAGGCTCCAAGGTCTGCCAAACTTTTAAGCATCCATCAGTACCGCTTTATGCATGCTCTCATGACCGCTAAATACATGTCTTTTCACTCATGATGCATGCTCTCACGACCACATTCGACCTCTTTGAACCTTCCTCACGTATCCTTTGAGACTTGCATCCTGACCCTCTATTATGAGTTTGTATAGCCACATGCTCCAAGGTCTGCCAAACTTTTAAGCATCATCAGTACCGCTTTCATCGCCTTCTACCACTCTTAGTGTTGTTGGACAAGTTTTTCTACAACTGTCTTTTTCTAGACTGCATGAGATTACCCTTCAACATCCTCGTCATCAAGACTTTCTGTTGGGATCGAGACCAAATATATGATTTACCTATAGTCTCTCACGACAAGAAAATGGTACAGTGGGTTATCTGGAGCATCGCTCTCCGTCGACATTGAAGCAAAGCTGCGAAAGTCGACGGCCATCAACTATGACAACCGTAACTAGAGCTGGTTGTTGCATCCTAACTGGCCTCTCGTGTCCCCAGTTTCTCCCAAAGATAGCGACTTCGAATAAAGCCTAGTTTCAGCTAAGAGCTAGCCAACCGTCAAATTTTGGAGGCCGAAGGTCTGGGGGTGAGTAGTCCCTGCTAAGAGGAAGAGGGCCCCCGGCGCAGCCCCCAAACCTCAATTCCCTGCAGAGGTAAACTCTTTTAGATGTGTGTAACTATCCTTTCGATGCTTGCTTATTTTTTCTTTTGCAGAAGAGGAGCATGCTTGGCTTCGAAAAGTTTTACAAGGAGTTGCTTGACTTATTGGCGGCTGCTCCTACCGACCCTATCGTTGCTGGTGGGCAATTCCTCGTGGCTGGAGATGCTTGGGTTGGATCCTCCGAGCCCATGGATTTCGGAGCTCAGGGAGATTCATCAGCCGCCAAGGTTCTCGAGGAGAGCGTGGACGCACGCCTCAGGTAGGTGGGAATGGAGGTTGAGATGTCGGAAGAGCACCCCATACTATTGATGTGTTCTCCGAAGAGGACGTGATGGTGGCATCTCCAACTTCGGTTGAGACTGGGCCCGGGCCCTTGCCTAGGTTCGAGGAGGCGGGAACTACAGATGATCCGCTGGTGGAGGATGGCGCGAGAGCCATTGGTCCCATTGGGGCCTCGGGTTCTGCCGCTCAGCCCCCGACGCTGACCCCAGGGCGGTCCGTCGCAAGCTTCCTATTCGGGTTGTTCCTCCGAAGGGGCAATCAAGAAGAGGCCCTAGGATTCAGAGATTTCCTAGGATGGGTGGAGGAGTTTAAGGCTTTGCCCCTGAAGGATCAATGATGGCACTTAAAGAATGAGGTCTTCAGGGCAAGCATCACAATGATTCTGTCTGAACTTGTATTTATTCGTCAACTAACTTCAGTTTTAATTTCAGAATGTTGTGCTTACTTTTGAGTTGCTAGATGCCCATCGAGACGCCCTGAAGACGGAAGGCACAATTATCGAGCTGCTCCGAAGGGTGGAGGAGATTAATGCTACAGGGGAAGCGGTGTCCGCCAAAGTCACCTAGCTCCAAGCAGACTTGGACCTCAAAGTTGTCCAGCAAGGTCAGGAGAAGGAGCTAGAGCGGCTTCGGGGGGAGTCGAGAGAGGGAGACCTGTCAACTCAGTTGTCAGAAGCTAGGGGAAGTTAGAGAAGATGGGCTCGGAGTTGCAGGAGGCGAACACGGAGTTACGTCGCAAGGACTCTGAGTTGCAACAGAAAGAGACGGAGCTGCAGGCGACCCAGCGGGAACTGGTGGAGGTATGTGAGCGCGCTGAAATGGCGGGAGGCCACCATAGGGTCGAAGAGACTGCCTTTGAGGAGGCAAAGGGGTCCCTCAAGGATGACCTAGACCAAGCACTGATTGCTAAGGATACTGCAGAGCCGCACACTAAAACAATAACAGATCAGTGCCAATGGGAGATGAAGGTCTTCAAGTTCAAGAAGTACAATGATGGATATGAGGATGAGAAGCGAGGAGCGGCCCTGAGATATCTGCTTGAAGTTAAGGCCTTCTTCAAGAGCCAAGGCTTGAGATGTCCTGCAGAGCGTGGTGCTTTAGTCGTGGAGGCGAGGATCTCATTGGGTGCTCCGTCTGGCAACATTGCTCCCCAACGATGGGTCTCTCATTCGGTGCTTCTATAGCGGAGACGAGAGCTTCCTCGAACGCTCCAACCAGCAGTGTTGCTCCCCTAACGGCGGGTCTCCCCTTGTGTGCTTCCACTGTCGAGACCTCGACTCGTGGCGCCTCTGAAGGCGCGAATTTTTGACTCCACCCTCCGAGGCCTCTCAGAAAGGCAAAGTGTCTGTTTGTGAGTTTTTTCTTCTTTTCTTTGTAATTTGACCCCGATGTAACTCTTTTTTCAATAAATAAATGAAAGTTTTAATTCCTTTGTTGAACTTGTCCTAATTTTTGGTTATTTCAAGGCCGTTATGGGTGCCGACTTGGTGGTTGGGTCTTGCTTTGACTTGGCAGCCTCCGTAGGCTTGGGAAGGGGAGTCCTTTGGGAACCACAGGTGTCCCGTGCACGCTTAGGCTCCGATGGAGCTGGTCTCTCAGGTCTGCGCTTCCTCAATGGAGCCGAAGCTAAGACTGAGGGTTCTGATCCCGAGGATGGCGACGAAGGGGTGGAGATAGATTTGGATGATGAGCCCAGATTGTTGCTGGACTTCTTGAATGCTCGGCAAAGAAGGGACGCAAAGAGTCTGTACCGGATGCTACCTGGGCTTACCCGCCGCATAAAGCTCTGGCTGCTCGACTTCCTCACCTTCCTGTTGGACCGCGAACTAATTTCCTATAACATGAGGGTGAGCGATCTTGAAGAAAGGGTGAACGAGGTGTTCTTGAATCGCGTGATATGCTGGGGTTGATGGAAGGATTGAGGCGGGGGAAGGTGGCCCTAGAAGTAAGGCTTCTGATTAGACTCGAGGAGTTGAAGAAGTTGTTGGATGAAATATCTGAGTTTTAAGGGAGGGTCACCTTAGATCAATCGAAGATCTCTTCGCTTCGGGACCAGATCGATCGAGAGCGTGCCGAGAAGGTGTAGCTCAAACACAGAGTTCAGAGACTGGAGGACTTGGAGCACCATGAGGATGACGTGAAGGAGCGAGGGCTGATCCATCACGTCAATCCAAGCGCTATAATGAACTCTGGAGTTCCCACGGAGAGCTACTCATGGAGGCGCAAGCACTGCATTCTCAAGTCTTGATCCTAAGCTCAAGTATCGAGCAGATGGTGTAGGTGGCTGGCTCGAGAGCTTAAGCTCTGAATCCGAGGGTCCGAGCAATCGAACCAGAGGTATGAGCCGTTAGTCGGAGAGGTCGAGCAATCGGGCCGGGAGCTCCGGCGGCAGCCTGATAGGTCTGGTCTGAGAGCCAAGGCAGCAGAGGTAGGCAGAATTAGTTGAGTCCCCTTGTATTTTTCTTTTTGTTACAAAACTGATGTAATAAGAAATTGTATCACTCCTTTATTATGAATAAAAGTGATTTCCTTTATCTTTGCTATGTGGTCTCTCTTGCTCTCGATGTGCTTGTATAGGTGTCATGGCGTAAACCCAACCCGATTATACGTTGCTTGGCAGTTTATGGAGGCATGACGTCCGTTGTCTGGGTTGTCAGATGTTTAGGCAGACGTCAGGGTGGGACCCGATATCGACTGAGCCCAAGTAGTCATTGTGGGCGAGACTCCATTTTTCAGGAGACTCCCCGAGGGGTAGCCATCAGGGTAGGACCTGATATAGGCTTTTGACTCGCTAGGGTAGGCATCAGGGTAGGTTCCAATGTAGGCTGAGCCTAAGTAGTCATTGTCGTCAAGACTCCATCTTTCAGGAGACTCTTCGAAGGGTAACCATCAGGGTAGGACCCAATATAGGCTGCTGAAGTGTTTGTGGTACTTGGAGAAGGTGTTGACATCAAGATAGGGAATTAACAAAATAGTCTTTTCATTGGATATTACGTGATTCTACACGTAGTATCATTTCAAATGAAAAGTGTTACAATGCTTCTTGAGGATTTTCTCATCCTGATCAGCCAGAGTGTCTGACCCTTTGCCTTCCTGAGCGATAATGGTGTAGAGCCCTCCCAGTTGGGCCCAATCTTCCCTTGATCTTTCTGTCGGGTAGTCTGAATCATGTGCTTAAGGACAGAGTCTCCGACTTGAGATTTCTGGACCTTACCTTGTGATGTGCGGTCCGGATCTGCTGTTGGTATGCTGTGATATAGATTTGGGCTTGCTGCCGCTTTTCTTCTGACTGATCTAGGATTAGGCATAGTTGCACATCATTCTTGTCCTGATCAACCCCCTCCACACAGAGTGTCGGCGTGCTGATATCGATAGGGATGATCGCTTTCGTCCTATATGCTAATGAGAACAAAGTTTCACCCGTCAGGATTCGCTTGGTGGTTCTGTAGGCCCAGAGGATTCCGGGGAGTTTCTCATCCCATTTGCCCTTTACTCTATCCAAACTTTTGCACAAGCTGTCGATGATAGTTTGGTTGTTGATCTCAGCCTGACCATTGCCTTGAGGTAATAAAGAGTGGAGAATCGGTGGGTAATCTAGTACTTAGCATAGAAGGTGGTTACTTGTTTGCTGGCAAAGTTTGTCGTGTTGTCAGAGATATTGGTGTGGGAGAGCCGAAGTGACACACGATGTTCAAGAATTTGACAACCTGTTGTCCAGTGATCTCGGGGAGTGGCGCCGCCTCGACCAATTTGGTGAAGTAGTCAATGGCTACTAGGAGGAACCGCAAGTGAGGCTGAGCTCAGGGAGTGGACCAACTACATCCAACCCCTATTGCATGAAGGCCCAAGGACTCTGTAAAGTGTGGAGGTCTGTACTTGGTCTGTTCGATGCTGGGGCGAATCTCTGGCACTGCGAGCACCTCTTCACATAATCCTTGCTTCGTCGAACATCTTGGGCTAGTAGTACCCTTGATTGACGACCTTATGTGCCAGGGACCAGCCTCTCAAATGATTCCAATAATCACGGTCATGGATTTCTTGCTTCACTCTTCGAGCTTCATCTGGTCTGAGGCATCTCAGATAGGGATCGACATGCAGCTTGGAGTAGGATTTCTTGTATAAGACATCCCGAGGAGCGTGTACCTGGTAAGTGTTGGAACTTTCGTGCCTCCGCCCGTCATCGGGAAGTGTCCCGTCTAAGTAATGATAGGATCCCTCTATCCCGGCGAGGTAGCAAGACGAAGGACCTCCCTAGTTGGCTGTAGGACACTAGGGTTAGTGATATGCTCAACGAGAATCTCTCTCCTGAACTGAAATTCTTTGGCTGCCCCACATTGGCGAGTGAGTCCGCGTGGTTGTTTTCAGATTTGGGGATCTATTTGAAGTCACATTGGGAGATTTTAGAGTTTAATCCATGAACCAGTTGTAGGTACTCTGCCATCCGAGCATCCCTTGTAATGAATTCCCCACTGCCTTGGTTGACCACTAGTGAGGAATCGCACTGAAATTCGAGCCCTGTGACCCTAGGTATGATAGCTATTTGGAGTCCGGTTAGGACTGCCTCATATTCAGCCTCATTGTTGGATGCCGAGAAGTCGAGGGTAAATGACTGTTCAACCTTCAGGAGTGGTGAGGACAATCCCAATGCCTGCCCCATTGTTGTTTGATGCTTCATCCACATTGAGAATCCATCTTTTCATTAAATCACACAGCTCTATGGCTCCCTGGTGAAGTTACTGATAAAATTGACCAAGAGCTGCCCTTTAATTGCTGTCCTCGGTTCAAATCTGATATGGCCTTAGTTTTGACGCCCATTTCAGTACTCGTCCCGTTGCTTCTGAATTCTCTGCAACGCTTCTCAGAGGATGCTCTGTGAGGACCGTGATCGGTAAAGTTCGGAAGTAGTGCTTAAGCTTCCTTGAGATGATGAAGAGAGCAATCACCAACTTTTTTAACCTTTGGTATCTGATTTGTGGTCCATTCATAGAATGGCTGATATAGTACACGGCTTCTGGACGCCATTGTCTTCACGAATCAGAGCTCCGCTCACGGCTGATTCCGAGACGGCCAAATAAGAAATAACATTTCTCCCGAGGTGGGCTTAGACAAGAGTAGTGGTGAAGCCAAATATCTATTCATACCTTGGAACGCTGTCTCGCATTCTTCGTCCCAGCAAAAGTCGTCCCCGTTCTTCAAGTCTTGAAAGAAGGGTTTGCATTTGTTCGTGGATCGACTGATGAATTAGTTCAAAGCCTCGAGGCGCCCGTTCAAAATCTGGACCTTTTTCACACATGTAGGTGACTTCATGTTTAAGATGGCAGATATCTGGTTGGGGTCGACCTCGATGCCCGCTGGGTGCCTAGATACCCTAAAAACTCCCAGACGCAACTCCGAATGTGCACTTCTCAGGGTTGAGCTTCACCTTGTATTTCCACAGGAGATCAAAAGCTTTGCCTAAATGTTGAAGGTAATTTGTGTACAGGACACTCTTCATCAACATGTCGTCAACATGGACTTCCATTGTGCTCAGATCAGATCCTTGAAAATCTTGTCAACCATGCGCTGGAAGGTAGCCCCGGCATTTTTGAGCCCGAAAGGCATCACCTTGCAGAAATAAATCCCCCGACCGGTAGTGAAAGCGGTATTGTCTTCATCTGGTGGGTGCATCTTGATCTGCTATATCCAGAGTAGGCGTCCATGAAGCTGAGGAATTCGTGGCCCGTCGTTGCCTCTACCAACTGATCGATCCTCGAGAGTAGGAAGTTGTCTTTTGGGCAGGCTTCTTTGAGGTTAGTGAAGTCGATGCAAACCTCTACTTACCATTCTTCTTAAATAGGACGGGATTGGAGAGCCAGTCGGGTAGAATGTCTCTCCGATGAAGAAGACCTGTAGCAAGCGGTTAACTTCGTTGCTGATGGCGCGATTCCGTTCCTCGTTCGTTCTTCTTGGCTTTTGCTTTACTGGCTTGATGTCCGCCTTGGTGGAGAGCTTGTGGCAAATGATATTGGGATTAATTCCGGGCATGTCGGTGGGAGTCATGCGAATACGTCCAAATTATCTGACAAGAACTTTTTAAACAAGGCTTTTTCGTGAGGTTGCAACTTCGATCTAATTCAGAGGGCCCATTCTGGATGACGTGGATCTATGAAGAATGACTTACTGTCCTCGGTCTTGCTATCGTGTTCGCTCGACTCGCGGGTAAGTCGAGGTTTTGGCTTTCGCCGATCTGTAATTGCTATTGGTTAGCAATCCTCTTTTAGCTTATTCACTGGGGATTCCTTATCAAAGACTACCCGGGAGGTCTTTGTTATCTAACCGGACTTTTTTGGGCTACTGCAACTGTGGTTCTGGCCATCTCCTAGTCACCCTTTGTATCGGCCATTCCAGACGGTGTGGGGTACTTCAGAAGTTGGTGACGAGTGGACAGGATAGCTCTCATCATGTGAATCCATGGCCTCCGAAGGATAGCATTGTAGAAAGATTCGACGTCAAGGACGCAAAATTTGTGACGACATTGTATGGATCTGTTCGGACTGGGAATGTGACTGTTCGGGTGAGCGCGCCTCGCTCCTGTCAAACCATAGAGAAGTGAAAGTTTGAGGGATACCAATTTTCGAGCCAATTCGGGAGTGTCCATCCGATCTAGGGGGTGTCCGTATAGGATGTTGACGCTACTCCCCCATCGACCAATATCTTCGACACTCGACAGCAGCTGATATGCATTGTTACAACCAAAGCATTATTGTGCGGGAAGTGGACGGCGTAGGTGTCGACCTCTAAGAAAAAAATTGGCCTGCCCAGTGGTGAAGGCGGGCGTGTCAATATTGTCGGGTAGTTATCCCTCTAGGCTTCATGATATAAATCGTTCTTCCCTTTTTTGTGGTGCCCTCTATCGGGGAGGTGCTGAAGATGGCATTCACCTTCTTGTACTGGATGAGAGCGTTGCCTGCCTGCCTGTCTTATAGTAAGAGTTTCTTTTGCACTTTAATCTCCAAGGGCTGTCGAGGTCGAGGAGAAACTCTTGGAGGTATCCCTGATTAATGAGATCCTAAAGTTGTCGTTGGAGGAATCGACAGTTGATGGTGAGATGGTCCATCCTATCATGGAAAGCGCAGTACTCCGTGGATCCGGGTCCCTTCGGGTTCTGTGGGAGTGGTCGACTTGGGTGCTTAAGGCTGGTATTTGATGGCGTCAAAACACATGGTCAATGGAATCCTGAATGGAACGAGGTCGGGCTTTTTCAGCGCCATCCTTGTTCGTGTCGGCGCGCCTCTGGGTGGCTTTATAGACAATGGTAGAGTTATGGTTTTGGTTCTTCCTCAGAGGGACTGCTGCTTCGGTTTCTCCCCCTCGAAACCTTGTCTGGTGGGGCGATTGGTCGCGCTCGAGTCGCCTCTTTGATCTGCATGTACTTTTGTGCTCGGACTAGAATATCTCTCATCTTGGTGACGTCATTCTTCACCAGATGATTGTAGAATGAGTAGGTGACTTGCAACCCACTTATGAATGCAGCGACAGCTACGTCGTCATTGTAGTTGTACACTAAAGCCATCTGGCTTTGAAAATGGTTGACGTAGTTCTTCAGGCTCTCCCCTGGCTTCATTCTAACCTTGAGGAGATGGTTTTTCTATAACTTTCTCCAAGAAGCAAACTGATTGTAAAAGGCGTCAATTACATTATCAAAACTCTGAAGCGAGTTCTTCGGGAGCGAGTAGAACCAATGGTAGAGCGGCGCCCTTGAGGCTAGAAGGGGACGCTCGACAGAGGAGAAGGTTGTCGTGGGAGTGCACAACCATCTTGTTAGATATGTAGAATGTGTTGGTCATTCCTGAGTAACAGTCGAAGAAGGGCATCACAAATTTTCTCAGGAATCAAAGCGTGGTGATTTCCTCCTACAGTGGCGAGTCAGAGGACCTAAGGCCACTATGCTCCACTCCTTTCGGAAATTGTTGAGTCGATTGGTGAGACACTTTTGGGCCAAATCTGCAATGTCTTCAATGTGAGGGAACTTCGGGTTGCATGGTTGTTTTGAGTTCTTAAAGCGCTCATCATCTTCACGAGTCTTAACCTGTTGCGCTTCAGGTTACCAGGGTTCCCGTGGCTTCCCCGTCATGCTGTGGTGAGGGGGAGTTCGAGCTTCTTATGCGATCCGAGGAGACAGCTATTTCTATAGTATGTCGACTTGCTTGAGGAGGTTGGTTTGGACGCGAGTCACTGCGTCTTTTTCGAGGGCAACCGTGTTGCGGAGTTGACCTATCTCTATTTGCTTTCAGATGAGATAGGATAGATGTTCAGATAGATGAGAACTCTGTAATCTTATCCAATTGAAACCCACCTATACAAATAGTAGACCCCTTCCATTGAGAAGGGAGACGATCAACAAACCCAGAAATCCTAGCGTGTGAGATTGGAGTGATTACCATTGTAATTTTCTGTGAATTTTAGTGAAATCCTCTCTCCCTCTTCGTGATTTTCCCTTTCAGGTTTCCACGTAAATCTCAGTGTTAGTTCTGGTTCGATCTTTTTGATTCCATTATTAATCTCCACATTTTGGTGCGTGGATAAATTCCCTCGGAATTACCCAGTATATTTGATGCTTTCATTGATATCTTTCAAGTTTGCACTCAGAGTTATCCAAACTCCCTACCATTTCACGTCCTGAAAAAGGCTTCAAACAACCATGGCGCATAAGAGCGCTGCCCACCATGATGCCAACTCCTCTGGCAAACTCGAGCTGTCAACACTCTCTCGAGGACAACTTATCTAGTGAGTGGCCGACCTGTGACGATAGCTGTGTGAACAGCGGGCCCAAGCATACCACGAGCGCGAACTAGTCGCCATCCATCGTGATACCGCCGAGTGCGAGTAAGAAATGGTAATGCAAATCAACCACCAGCTACTCATGCAGATAAAGACTCCACGAAAAGTGCGGCAAAGCGTCATCGAGCTAAGCGCCAGGGGAACCCCAGTCAACACCCCTTGAAGTCATCTTGCACGTTCGACCGATTTACATTTCAAGTTGAACAAAATGCGCTCCCGAACAACTTCACCACATGAAGATCCAGAGAGCGACATAGTCGATCACTCGCGAAAGCGGATGAGGGGGTCACACCCCAATATGCAAGAAGGAAGACACTTCCACGATAGTAATAAAGATCAAGGATGACTCATTCTTCACTCTCCTGAAGTTAACAATTGATTAGATCTTCTATGTCATCAAGCATCTGCCCGCGGTGAGACTCCTCAAACCAAGCAAGCACGAACCAGATCTCCTAGAAGTAGGGCACTGTTTTTTCATGGCAGTCGGGGGCACGCTACCCTGCATTGCTGGGCCCTCAAAAGGCACCTCAAGGACCTAGTTCAACGCAGTACCTCAGAGAGTTTGTCCTTGACCAGGAGGAAGATCGAGAGGTCAGAGATACCCCAATTGAGTCCATCGACTAAAGCGCTCAGTCACCAGTATAATTCGGGACTGGAAAGCTCCAGGAAGTAATGGAACTCTTTTCACTTGAAACGATACGGTGTAGAATCATGCAATATCCAATGAAAAAGCCATTGTGCAAGTTCTTTTAATCATGGTAACATTTTTGCAAAATTTCAATAACCTCTCCGAGCACAATAACATTCCAATAGCCTGTATCGGGTCCTATCCTGATGGCTACCCATCAGATAGTCCCCTGAAAGATGGACGCTCGCCCGCAATGACTGTTCAGAGCTCAGCCTTTATGAGGTTTTCACTCTTATGGCTACCCGAGCAAGTCAACAACCTATATCGGGTCTTACTCTGACGGCTATCCTTTGGAGATTCTTCTAAAAGATGGAGGCTTGCTCACGATGACTGCTCAGAGCTCAGCTTATATCAAGTTATTACCCTTACGACTACGTGAGCTAGTCAACAGCCTATATTGGTCCTAACCTGACAGCTACCTCTCGGGGGACTCTTGAAAGATGGAGGCTCGCTCACAATAACCGCTCGGAGCTTAACTTACATCAGGTTTTCACCCTAACGGTTACCCAAGCCAGTTAACAGCCTATATTGGGTCCTATCCTGACGGATACCCTTCGGAGGTTCTCCTGAAAGACTGAGGCTCACCCAAAATGACTGCTCGGAGCTCAGCCTACGTTGAGTTTTCACCTGACGGCTATCTAAGCCAGTCAACAACCTATATCGGGTCCTACTCTGATGACTACTTCTCGGGAGTCTCCTAAAAGACGGAGGCTCACCCACAATGACTACTCAGAGCTCAGCCTACATCGAAGGATTGAGAGATTTTGGGGTTTTCTTTGATGGGTTCCAACAGATGAGAGACGAAAAGAGATGAATGAGGGATTATTTCTCACCCCATTTGCACAAAACCCCTCCCATATTTATTTATTTTTCAAATTAACAATATCTTTCCCATTTGCACAAAACACATTATATATTGTATATGGTATCACACTTCAAGTACTGCATAGATTAGCCCGTTCACCTTCACACATCATATAATATTTCATTATCTCTTATAATAAAACAAAGTTTCATAATCCTATATCAAGGACAAGCATACTACACTATTCATTTTGAATGAAAAATTTCTTTACTCTATATCATACAGACCACCTCATATCCCGTCTTTGTATCCACTGGCTCCCACTGGCCTTTTCCTTTGTATCATAACAGATAATGTCAAACCCGTCTTTGCACTAACCGGCTCCCGTCAGCCCCTTCTTTCGCATCACAACACACAATATGAAACCCCATCTTCGCACCCACCGACCTTCCTTTATGCATACATAAAATAACAAAACATACATGCACATCACATGCACATCAACCATCAAAATAACAAATAGTGTCGGTTACATTGCGATATACTTTTTCTAATCACCAATAATATGATTATGTCACACACGATCAAGTTTGTATAAATTTTTAGTGCATACACGCGTCAAACATATATACCACTTACATTTATATCAATCATTGGACGACGCATAAAACAATTAATTACATTCTCAGTACTCGTCCTTGGGTCATATGATTAGTTCTTGTAAGTAGTTATGGCTCTTATCTCATGCATTCGATATTTGATTAATGGAATTGATTACACTACTCATCCATGACCAGAGTCTTAGCATGTTTGAAGTTTATGATAGTCCACTAGATCCATACTTACATGCATTATTTATTTTTTTAGAAATTGTTACTTGTAATCGAGAGTACATACTCCACTAATCATCAAGCATACCAGTCAATAAACGATTAACAAGTTATCAATTATATATAGTTATTTAATATATCACAATTGTATATGTACAAATATTATACACATATATTCAAGGCAATTAGATAATAATCACAATCGACATATATCAGTTATATTATAGGTCCCTTGATTGTTAATGTAACCTAGTCCATTTCCATTTCTACTTACTATTCGTAATCGGACATCAACTCGTCCATCGCCCTATAATCTCACAACTAAATGGTTCAAATTTATAGATTTAATTATCCTAGTTTATGTTAGCTAAAGATAGTTCATCCATCACCTTGATGAGATATGTGTGTGTGTGTAAACATGAGTTGGTCACCATTGCTTAATTTCTAGATTGGATGAAATTTCTAACTTTTATACATATACTCTTAGCACCTCCTTGTCTAAGAGTGGATTATAACTAGTAAATCCACATACATACATAATTATTAGTCATCGTACACATCATAATAGTAGAATTTAGTTATGACAGAATTAAGCCACATGCTCAACTTAATATAGGATTTGTAATTCTACACTCGTGAATTTGACTTATTCCGTCAAAATTTAATGATGACTCTCTACACAAGAATCGAATAAAGACACAATAAGAATAATTGGAAAATAGACTCGATTCTCTTTCCAACGATATATTACATGATATAATTCCATGTCGAAAACCCAGACGAACTAATCTGAACTTTTCAGGTTACAGAATTTTTACAGATTTTAACAAGTTTTCACCTTCAAGGTTATATTATTAATTTTTCTTCCTATTATTATACTCATTGATAAAACTTAATTTATCTCAAAACATGATCTTATGTCTCTTTTATTCCAGTGAGGTCGAAGTTGGATCACTCACCATCTCCGAAATACATCATCAGATTCTCTAATAACCTATAAGCTTTGCAAGGATTACTAATTCTCAAGTTTACTTATCATTTTTTATATTCTATAATAGTTAATGCAACATTCAATTAGCCATCCAATTTATATAAAATTTTTCTTTCAACAATTAGAAATGGTTCACTAACTTTATGATCTTATCCATGGCAAAATTCTGATCACTCTTGCATTTATTAAATTAGTGAATTCAATTTACTCACAATCAATCTTGTATACTCAGTACATGATAGTTTAATATTCGAGCTCGTATACATGATAATTTGGCAATAATCTATCACATATAAAATATTTTCCCATGATAAAATATTTCGAGTCCGCACCATGTGCCGAGTTCACACATGAATACTGTCAAGTTATACGTTAGGAATATTTCACAAACCGGTATATTCTCATGTACCATCATTAGATTAAGTTTTCATGCTCATTTCATATAAACTAGAAGTTGGGTTTACGTTACTCATTAATTAAGCAATTTATCACAAAATTTTTTGGCTCATAAGGCATATAACCTCTTTTGCTATCATTACATATGTGTTTGAAGTACATCAATTACCCGATTCGAATTCTTGTAAAATTCTTAACTTGTATACTTAATAGTATTTTGATGATAACTCTTATCACACATGCCCGATTGCGAAACGGTGAAAATCACAAGAAAGTAGACTCTCATATTTTTCTAATGGTATATCATATACTACATGTAGTTCAATTTAACAATGGTAATTAGATGAAAATTTACTGTTTAAATAATATTCTACAGTTCTGTCCGTCAGAACAACTGACTGTGTTTTTATCATAACTTTTATTTTTGACATCAGAAGAAGACATGAAAACTCCCAAGAATTTAGAATTAATTATCTGTCTAATGATATATTACATGACCTGCTCCACTTATATAAATAGTTCTAAATAAACAGAAGCACTTTTGTTATGCATAGCAATACAGCAATTTAAACCAGTCAATATTATTTCAGCAATAACTCTAAGTTCAAACCTCCAATAAGTACACGGTAAAAGCCGTTGGAAAGTAGACTCGATTACCTTTTCAACGGTATAATACATGATACTTATTGTTCTTAATATAGTGACGAACTAACTCCGGATTTCTAGATTTCAAAAACTGGACAGATTTGCACATATATTCTTATCGAACTTTGGGTTATTCGCAAATTCCTTTAATCTCTTCAATTAAATTAAATTCATAACTAGAAATTCTCTTATTTAATTACTCTACTCACAATAAATTATTTAGATCATGAATTATTTTTGTAAGAAAATGTGAAAGAAGTAGATCAAAGAGGCTCCTTACCCCCCCTCTTCTTCTTGCTCAATGACTAAAATCCCAACCACAACAAAATTCATTATTATCATTTGAAATTAAGCAATATAGCATGAGATCTAAGGCTATACCCTAACAATTTACTTCATAATTTTTTTCAAAGCATTTAGAGAAATTATCAAGAAAACTCCCTCACCATAGATCTCCTCTTCGACGTCGCCGCGCCTCCGCTTTGCTGCCGATGCCATGGCCGGCCATCACCATAAAAAAGAGAAGAATGAATTAGGAAGAGGAAATCAAGAGAGAGAGGAAAAGAGAAAGATCTCCTTACCACGCAGCCGCTCGCCACCGCGCACCATCGGCGCGGCCTGCCGATGCGCGTGAACTGAGTTGCTGCCGCCTAGTGCCAGAGAGGGAGAGAGGGAAATGGGAGAAAGGGATTGAAGGATTGAGAGAGAGATTTTGGGAGATGAAATTTTTGAGGTTTTCTTTGATGGGTTCCAACAAATTCAGATGAGAGATGAAGGGAGATGAATGATGGGATTATTTTTCTCCCCATTTGCACAAAACCCCTCCCATATTTATTATTTTCTCAAATTAACAATATATCTCCTTCTCTCCTCATGCCATCTATGCACACATTTTACTAGAATATCCTAGCCCTTCATCACCCCTTCTCATGCGCACCTACCCCATCCGCTAACCACACATTAATAATATATTATGGTATTTCATTAGAGTTTGATTGTATTTCTTTGTGTTTATACAATATATTCATTCACCAACTTAATGCATATGATTACATACACAATATTGTGTAAATTTATATATACCTGTATTCATACATGAATGATCGTATTATACAATTTTCAGACATACATAGCATATATATTCAAGTTTCCAATTTATTCTACTCTCAAAATTTCCCAAAATTTCTAAAAATCCATTTTTACATCAGATTAATTCGATCATCACCTCAGATAATCTGTATAACCTCTTAAATCAAGAATTATAATATTAAATCATGATTTTCAATAACTAGGGTGTTACAAATATTTTCATCTTTTATTTGCAACTTTTCAAAGTTATATGTATTCTGGTCTACATGGAGCAGTTCTGAAAATAAACCCTCTCAATTTGTTCTTGTTGAGTGTTAATTGCATAATATATTGAATACTGATTTATAGGGGTGCTATCGGATCGGATACGGATCGGATATTATCTCTACCATATCCATATCCGCACCCAACCTTCGGATACGGATACGGATACGGATATTGGCGGATGTAAAAAAATGATATCCGTATCCGCCAAAATCGGATATCAGATATATATCGGATATTAGCGGATCGGATGCGGATACTAATCAGATATGTTAAAAATGGATATGGTTAAAGATAAATTAAACAGAAATACTTATATTACTTTTTATCTCATCTACTACAATATTAAATGTGATACATACTATGATATTATTGTGTACATATCAATACATTCATCGTATTCATTGTCATTTGACTTCTATAACAATAGATTACACGTCCTCCGGTGCTAAATACCGATTCGGATGACATGGTTGATGTCGAAATACTCAAAATATTATGTGGTGCTCTTGCAAGAATCGAATACTTTTCACTATTACTTTTCACCAGCTCAAAATATCAAAATTTAATACCTTATTCCATTAAAGAATAGTCTTCTCCATACCGATATCATTATGAAGCACACAACATTCGGATATCGGATCGGATACGAATAAGATATTACTTTTACCATATCCGTATCCGCACCTACCTTTCGGATACGGATACGAATATTGACGGATGTGAAAAAATGATATCCGTATCCGGATTGGAGGCGGATTCGGATGCGGATATCCGCGGATAATCCGTATCCGGTGGCACCCCTACTGATTTATAATTCCATATATTCATTACCAGCCTAGTTATTTTTGGTGGGAACATTTATAGTGGTAGCAAAAGGTTGTTCCATGTCGGTAACTCCCTAGATCTCTATAGAACTCCAAATTTCCCTTGTTGGCATAATAGAGCAGATGTTCTCTTATCATACATATTTGAAGATTTTGAGCTCGTCTATCCATCCATTTGAAGTAAAATGCCATTTTATCTTTTGGAAATCAATTTATATAAGCGTGCTCGTAATAGAACGTGGTAGGAAATGGTGCTCAGTCCAATCTTTGAAGATTACATGTAAATTAGATGAAATTTTTAATTAGCTTTCAACTTGATGCCAGCAGCTGAATTGATGCCAAATCTCTAGCCAAGTACACCATTGACACAAGATGGACTTGTGATGACGTGGTAGGCCCGTTAGAATTTACCTTCTGGTATGTCATTTAAGTTCATGTTACAATGACAAAAATTTGAAATGAAGGATTCTTATCCTTACTAGATGGCATAAGCTATGTGGTTGTGCTTGTTAACATGGTGAGTGTTACTGTATACTTCGCCTTAATGGCCTTTAATGTTACCGTATATTTGCATGTAGCTTCTTATCTCTACTTGGGTAGGTCTATATATGAAGACGCAAAATCTTCTTAAGATGTTTATTCTATGAAGATTTGTTTTAAGGTATACCTAATAAGACAAGGTTTGCATTTTCTTTTCAATTTTTTTTGAACTCTGATGACTGATTATTGAAGGACTTTTTGTTCTGTCTTATGATCCTTGCATGCAGATTATTCATCAATATTTTATTAAATCAACTTACTGTATGAAAATGCAAGATCTCTAGCAGATGCTTATTGTATAAGCTGGCAAATAGCACACATTACATGAGGAGATTTTCAATGAATAAGAATGAGAATTTTAATGTTCTGTTGTTAACATGTTAAAATTTTCAGGTATTGTGTACTATAATCAATATATTCTTAGCAATTAGTAAGCTTTGCTTATCTGCTTGCCTTCAGTATTCTTTATCTCACTTCCTTAACATTCAGATATTCCGCGCAACATAAATCTAAATGCCGGCATTTTTGGAAATTTGAAAGTAAATTCAATGCTATTATATTGGAATCAGAATCAAGCTACAGGTATCCCGAATACCTTTGATATTATTGTTGCAAGCGACTGGTATGTTGTTCTTTTGCATTCCTGTAATAACTAATTGTGAACCTTTTCTCGAATCTGCTTTTAGGTTTTAATAACATGCGGACATGAAAACATGACAATCGATTACATAAATTGACAGTGATGATAAGTGATAACTAAAACAGAACAAGGAGGAGACTACGAACCCACACACAGCCACACAAATGCACAAGACACATGTTCTGATAATACAATAGTTTACATATATACTAAAGCTTAACCAATCATATGTTTATATTACTTTGTATAATGACAAAAGTCTTGTTCTTCAAATTTTAGAAAATGCATCCAAAAAGTGCCTGTGAAGTGTCCGAAATGAAAAAAAATATATTTATAAATTTGTGAATGTAATGGGTGTCCAGGAAGTGTGTTCAAAGTTATGGTTTCTTCATAGAAGTGTCCTTACTACATAGATATTCTACATAAATTTTAGTGGTTTAACTGATGAATCATTCAGGTAGGTGACTTCCTACATATGGTTCGAATGCCGGTTTAAATAAATTAGTTATATTTTTTTTTGAAAGAACAAATTTGTTATACCTTATTCCTTGTATTTTCCATGTGGATTATTTGAATGCTAGTATGTCAAGCCTCTCTCAAGAATGGAAGGAAAGAGGAAAAGTAAAAAGATCTAAAAGCTTTAAATCTCGTCAAGTTATTTTGTGCCACCACTTGTGCTATGGGCTTCGTCTTGGGCAGTGGAAGGAAGGCAGTATTTCTTTGTAATAATATCAATTCCTTAAGACGCTATGCTATCTTTTCTTTTCTTTTTTCTATTTGTGTCAAATGACTCAGGGCATGTTTGTTAGCAGGAAAAGCCTCTATGAAAATACTATAGCAACCTCCACACAGCAATTTCCCACTGTGTTTGGTTCATCACTGCTGAAAAAAAAATCATGATGAGTTGGGTCCCCACTAAAAACCCATTTTTGGTTTCATAGTGATGGGAAAAAGAAACCCTGTGGAATCATTGTAGCTACAGTGATCACACGGGTTGTTTGGTGATGCAACAGATCCACAGAAATAAGTTTTTTTTGGATTCGATCCAAACAGCCCTACAATGAAAATCCACATGAGAATGTGGAGATGCAGTGCGAGTGCGCATTTGAAGTTGTCGTGGATCTTCACATGTTGTGTATATATTGTGACTTTTTTAGTTGTTAGCGCCGAACTTTCAGACATATGATGCTTGTCTGACATAAAGTATAAAGTTTCATGCCTCGGTGTTGTTGATTTACTCACTTCCTATACAGAATTGAGACAAGAAGCAAAAGAGGTTAATCAAGTAATGGGCATCAGATTGATGTGCTATCTTCAAATAAACTGAGTAATTGTGAAATTTCTAAGTATGCAAGTAAAAAGTTCTGATGTAATTCTCCCATTGATGTATAAAAATTATTCTCTCTGCACAATTGTAATTTACAGCACAAGAGTGATGTCTGACCCTTTTGCAAGTTTGTATATCTCTTCACTTACATTTTTTTATGTTCATTGCACTGATTGTTTTAAACGGTTGTCATTAAATCTGCAAAACAATGCAAATTTAAAAGTTGAATCTGAGCTATTAAACACGAGTAAAGTAGCAAGACCGAGTCGAATCTTAAGGAGATTTGTGTTCAATTTTTAATCAAAAGTTGCAGAAGAAAACAATTGATTCTCTTTTTTATCATTTCTAAATTGTCAATTAATTAAACTAAAATAAATATCAAGTACATGAGAGAGATCAGTTTCAAATGATTCATAGACTTTTTCTCCACCTAAATCTATGACTTGGAATCATGGAGTCGCGTATGGTTATCTCATTCACCTACGCATATTCTATTTGTCATTCTAAAAGTACCATAGGTATAGACTATCTCGATGATAATGAAAATAATATTAGTTTAATGCATGATAGCATCTCCTAGGCATAGATTATCTCGGATCAAGTCCTAAACATAACTTATCTCGATTCAATTAATCAAACACTAAAATAATAACAAAAACATAATTTCAATCATCTAAAAATCACGATAGTAATTACAGTCATAGACTTAAGTTTCATAACCCAAGAAGATCTTTTTTCTACTTACACATAATTTTTACAATATTTATAAATGAATCAATTAATTTAAATGAATCGATTAATTTCTTTACAAAAATAGTATTGAGTAAACGTTTCAACTAACATGAGAGAGAGAGAATGAAGAGATATAAAGAGATAAAAAGATCTTAGCCTCTAACAATACTCTCTTCGTTAGCTGGTCTCTGCACACGAGCACTCTTCAAGGTCTCTGCTGCTTCATCGTCCAAGCTCTTGTCGACGGATCTTTGCCAAGCTCTCTTTTTTCTCTGGCTCACTAATTCATGTACGATGTCGAGCTCTCCTTCCTTGATCTCAGTCTCTGCTGCCTTTTTATAGAGTTGAAACTCCAATCCCTTTATCCTATCCAGCTGAGGGTTTTAAAATTCAAAAGAGTTCTTGCGAACTTAATCTCTATCACGAATCTAGTGACTAATTTGGGTCAAAGGGGAGATCGACTCAACCTAGAACCAAGTGAATGAATCAGTTGTTATTGGGATTTGTTGTTATATCTTTATTTCACTGATTTTTTGATAAAATCTTCTTTGTTATTTGAAGTCGGCTAATACTGCTTCGGCTGAGTTTTGGATTTGGTTTTCAACTCTTTACTGAGATCTTGTTGGTTGAACTTGATGTTTGCTTTGTTCCGCCAAGTGCTTGTTGATTTGTCTCTTGACTTTGCTTGTTGAATTGCTTCAAAAAACTCTTGATGTGTATGATAAATTTGTAAAGAAAAAGTAAAATTATAATTAGTGAATGTAGATCATAAAATTACTATATCATTGCTTCTCTCACAAATTTAATTCATAAAATCACAAAATTATAATTAGGGAATTAGGATATTGTAGTCTGGAATCTTCATTTGAAATTTCTTAATGGTGGTGATAGCTCTTGCCTAACTATGACGAAGATCACAGCTATCCTTCACTAGTGAGGATCACTTTCTCTCCACAATAGCTTCCCACAGTAATTTCATGTCAGAAGCACTGCAAGGTATGCATTTGATGATCTTCCTCTTGTTCTGGTTTTGTCCATCAACATGTATTGCCCAAGAGAACATTCTCTTTTTAATTATTCTTGCTCTAGGTATTCAATGTACAACAAACTTCTGATGTAAATCATAAGCCTGCTGATTCGGCTGGGCATTTTAGATTGACATTGGATTTCATTCAATTGAATTCAGCAGCAGCAATGGATATGTTGATGCAAGTTATTCCAAGTTTTATTCTCTTAAGTTGAGTTGCCTAGTTTCCAATGAATCCTATGTGTCTCTTTCATCCAAACTCCAAAGTTATGGAAAATTGATAGCATGTTCCAAGTTTCTCAATAATGGTTTTGTTTTGCTAATCATGGAACGATAGACGCTTTGTTGTTTTTCAATAATTCTTTTGGGCATCTGATGCTTTCACGTCTGCCATGAGTTGCTTGACAGGAGAGGGATTTGATATTCTGTAGGTTATGCTACAATTTACATATATTTTTTTTTGTCACTTTTAACAACTTTTATTTGTTTTGAACCCTATGTCATCATGATGAAAGAATAGTTATGAATGTTCTGAGTAGTGATCGAATCTATTTAGCAGATAACATAACTTAGATGAAAAAGTAACATAATTTAGAGGGGAAATATGGTATGGTTGGTAGCAAATCATTGTCAATCTGTGGTATTAATAGTTGTTGACTATGTAGCATGAGGAATTGTTACGAGGTCGAGACACAAAAGTAGCCTGACAAAAAAAGGTAGGATACAAAGACAATAGAAACATGTGTATATATGCATACATCTTGCCTGTATAGATGTGTTTATAATATCCTTAACTTCATATACGTCAAAACTAAAATTGCAGCGAACTCTTCAAGTTAAATGAGAAGATTCTATAAAAGTTTGCAAGCAGCAAGTATTATAAGTTTTTTTTTAGTGTAACGTGTATTTAGTATAATCTTTTATAGCGCACATACAAATACATATATTCTCAACAATTTTTTGATGAAATTTCTATAGTTCGAATTAAGCTAGCAATTGTTTCCAAGAGTTTTCTTATTTCTATTAAGTGTAACTAATTGATAAATATTCATTTTAAGTTTCTCAAACAACAAAATTGGTGTCATATGAGTTTCCCATGCAAGTTCAATACGTATCAGCTAAATGTCAAAAGAATAAAATAAAAATCCTTATGCTATAAATACAGTGTCTGAAATATTTCTCTTGTTTTGGATATGATATGGTGTCAGTGTTAGAATTTAGTTTTTCCACACGCGCATCTCACCCATACATAATAAAGTGTCCGGTAACTACGTGCGGACACATGTTGGACTGACACGAATTAGATACGATACTTCTGTTTTGCGTTACTTTTTAAGTTTGCCATGCATTGGTTTGTTGTCTCATGTCGTGTCCTCTAGTGGAGTTCATTCTAGCTGAGGTAAAGATATGTTTCCTCTGAATGTTTAGAAGTGGGACTTGAGTGTTTGAATTTTTATCTTATGAGTTATGCCTTCAATTTCTCAAGTGAGAATGCAAGGAAGTGTGAATGATAACTTGGCTTAGTAAGTTATATAGATGAGAGCTGGAAAGAGGAAAAAAATGTTCTCATAAATTAGTCCCACTATGGCGACAAATTATAAATTGGTCACTTGCGCTTGAATAAAATCTGTGACTTATCTTCGAAGGCTGAGATCCTAATCAACTAAAATTTTCATCTTTATGATGAATCTCTCTTCAAACTAAATTTAATGCTACTGTTAGTCTTTTCTTTTTTCCTCCAAACTAAAATTATAAATTGGTCACTTGCGCTTGAAAAGAAATTTTTTCTTTTCAGGATACTGACGTTAAAGCCCTGTTCTTTTAGGAGACCTAAACTTATAAATCTATAAAAAATTTCTTTTAGACTATTATGTTTTAAAGTCTAATTTAATTTGGGCCTAATCAAGTCAATTGGATATTTGCACCCGCCCACTTTAACCTATATTATTTGACCCAATAAAGAATTGATCAAGCCTAGATGGTTGGGTCTGACACGTTTTCAATTATACTTAGCCATGAGTGTATTTAAATTAAAATGTGGGACTCATCTACACGTGTGGAATTCGTATTATAAATCAAAGGTCTAGATCTATGATGAGTTGAATTAGGGTTCCTCGATGCTATATATATATGATGGATAGGGTTCCCTCTCCACCACAATGGCTTAATCTCTCTCTTGGAGGCCTCTCTTCTCCTCTAAGGATAAAGAAGAGAATTTGGTGACTGGAGAGAAGAATTATCTCCCTCAACTCAGGCGTCCTCGAGATCGTGCAATCTTTGGCATCTCTTTCGTGATGGAATCATGTATGCCTAAAACCCTCCTTCCCTTTGATTATGATAAAAAGTCTATGCATGTATGAGATCTTGTATGGAATAAAATTAGATCTAATAATTGATATCAGAGCCTCCTCTTTATCAGATCATCGGGATATAAAGTGAAATTTTTTTATCTCGATCTATTGATATCATGAACAATCTCTTCTTTTTTCCCCCTCTAATTCAATAATTTATTTATGTCTCATAATAATTGAATTAAGTTAAAGAAAAATAATTAAATCATGTATATATTTTTTTGAATATTTTTTTCTGGTTATTGGATTTTAATTTTTGTTTTGGTTTAGAAAACAGAATTAAAAAAAAGAAGCAAACTCAAGGCGCCTGCATGCAGGCGTCTGCATGGGCGCCAGCATGCATGTAGGCGTATGCGCGCGCCGCCGGCCACCATGGGCGGCAGCGCACAGTGGCAACATGATTTTTTTAGGGTTAGGGTTTCCTTAATTTGGGATTGTGAGATTGATTAGGATTAATTTTTTTGATATAGATACAAAATATAAATCTAATAAGGAAACTCATTTAATCTATTCTTAATTGGTCTCACATTAGAGTTTATTGGGTTTTATCCAGTTTATTTAAATCCAGCCCATAAGAAGGAAACCAATAACTTAACTATTGCGGGTCGAGTCTGATTCAGACCCGATAAGTATTGCAGACCCGTTTTACCAATAAAAACTTCAATTAGCCGTTACGGGCTCACCGACCTCTGTTTTGGGTGTGCAAATAGCCATTTCGAAGCTCTTGACGAGTACTACAATAATACAGGCACTAGGCATGACAAAACAGTAGTTAGTTGACATAAAGAAGACATTGAAATGTATATTTATCATGGTTATATGTATCCTTACATGCTTCGCTTTATCAATATTAATTATATTGCTTTTATTGTTCTAGCATGATGGATATTGATGTTTAATACAGTAGATAACACACAGAAAAAGATATATACATGTTCGAGTTAAAGAATTTATAAAAGATCTTATTTAATTGCGTATATATTTCATGCAGTAATAGCCAGCTCAAAGGAAGACTATTGTTGGCCGAATTATGTAACGATATCAGATACTTGATGTGGGTAATGCAAGCGGGAGATCCTTGGTGTGTAGTAATCGGCCCCAAAGAAGGCTGTCACACTATAGGCTCATATTGCATTACTCTCATCAACTAGTCCGACGGCGGAACAAAAATCCAGGTGCGTAGATTTGTGTGGCCCATGCGTGTGACAATCGACCCAAAGGAAGGTTGTCATTATGGCCGAGTCATTACATATATTATATGATCAGTGTAGATAACTTAAACTTTGAGAACAATCCTATAAAGGGACAGTCGGCCCAAAGGAAGGCTGTTCTCTTACATAGGACTTAGACTTTAGGGTATCTATATTGCGCCAGTACAATATTGGTATATAGAGACATAACTTGTACTGAAAGTTTGGCCGACAGCTCTATCGGTTAATTGGTTGCATTTTCTGAAATTCAATTTAATGGCTATTACAGTAGAATTTTGATAATGCAATGTTTATGTTAAATTGATGAGAAATTGTATGCTTATAAAGTCCAATTTTTTTCTTCTGTTAGCAGTAAATGCATCTTCAATTTCTGCAAGTCTTAATGGCATTCCTGTGTTGAATGGTACAAATTTTGAGAAGTGGCATGATCAAGTTACCATCGTTCTTGGATTTATGGACCTAGACTATGCCAAAGGACTGATGAACCCCCTATCATTCTGACAAAAGTACAGTAGAAGAAAAAGGCAAATTATGAAAAGAGGGAGAGGTCTAATAGGATGTGTCTTATGGTCATGAAGCACACTATTCCTACGACTATTAGGGGTTCTGATAAGGTTGGTGGTAAGAGTTTCCCAACTGAAGTAGCAGATCGGTTTACTAAATCGGATAAAGTTGAGACTAGCACGCATCTTAGCAAGCTAGTAAACATGCGCTACAATGGTAAAGGAAACATGGGGGAGTATATTATGAAAATGTCCAATTTTGTTTCAAAACTAAAGGCACTGAAATTGGAACTTTTTGAAGAGATTCTAGTGTACTTCATTTTGATTTCTTTCCTCCACAGTATAACCCCTTCAAGATTAATTATAATGCTAAAAAAAAAAAGTAGAGTCTCACTTAGCTCATTAGTCATTGTGTCCAGGAAGAGAAAAGGTTGAAATAAGAAAAGACTGAAAGTGCTCACTTAGCATTTTAGGGTAATACCACTAATAACAAAAGAAAGAAGAGTGAAACTAAAGGGAGGAATATAAACACCACTACAGCAGCTAATTCGACTGTGGCAAAAGTGCAGGAGAAGAAGCCTAAGGTCATTGCATGCTTCTTCTGCAAAAAGTAGGCCATATGAAGTAGGATTGCATAAAGTACCAAAAGTGACGAATCAAGAAGGGTATGTCTCATGCTTATGTTTGTCTGAAATTAATCTAGCTTTAGTTCCACCACACACTTGGTGGATAGCTACCGGTATGACTATTCACATATGCAGTTCATTGCTGGACTTTCAAACCCAAAGCAGGCCCAGTCAAGCTGAGTGATATATATATATATATATATATATATATATATATATATATATATATATATATATATATATATATATATATGTGGGCGATGGAAATATAGCGGCAGTTGAAGCTATTGGAGTTTGTAGGCTTAGATTAGATTCTGGTTTTATTTTAGATTTAGATGAGACTTTATATGTACCGTCTTTTAGGCAGAATCTTATTTATATTTCATTGTTAGATAGATCTGGTTTTACTGTCACTATTGGTAATGAAATTGTTAGTTTATTTTCTAAATCTAAAGTTGTTGGTATTGAAATCTTGATTGATGGCTTATATAAATTGAACATGCTTCATATTCTGAATCTTTGCATAATAATCTAGGTACCAAGCGAACATTAATTAAAAAAAAACTCCTACAGTCTATAGCATAGGCATTTAGGACACATCTCAAAAGAGAGAATTCAAAGGCGTGTGTCTAGTGGAGCTATAGTTCCTTTAGATTACTCCAACTTAAGAGTATGTACAGATTGTATAAAGGGCAAACAAACTAACATTAGGAAGTTTGGTGCTAGACGGAGTTCAAGAGTCTTAGATTTGATGTATACAGACATTTGTGGCCCATTCCTTACAACTTCTTGGAATGATCACAAATACTTCATTACTTTCACGGACGATAACTCTCGTTATGGGTACCTATACTTGATTCATGAGAAATCTCAATCACTGGACATGTTTAAAATCTATAAAGTTGAAGTTAAAAATCAACAGAATAGAAAGATTAAAGCCGTGAGATCTGACCATGGTGGTAAGTACTATGGTGGATACGACGGATCAAGTAAATATTTATGGCCTTTTGCCAATTTTTGGAAGAGTGAGGTATTGTAGCCCAGTACACCATGTCAGGGACACCTCATCAAAATGGTGTTGCTGAGAGGCGAAACCGGACACTAAAGAACATGATTAGGAGTATGACAGCTCACACTAGTCTACTAGAGTCATTATGGAGTGAAGCTTTAAAGACGACAGTTTACCTCTTTAATAGAATACCTAGCAAAATAGTAATTAAAACTTCATATGAGTTATGCACTGGGGAATCTCCCAGCATTCGGCATCTTCATGTTTGGGGTTGTCCAACGAAAGCTCGGCCAAGTATACTACATGAGAAGAAGTTGGACTCAAGGATAGTTAGCTGTTTCTTCATAGGGTATTCTGAGAGGTCTAGAGGCTTTAGGTTTTACTATCCTTCCACTAAGAATATAAAAGAGACGAATAATGCTAAATTTATTGAGGAAATTCAGAACAGTGGGAGTCAACTACATAAGGATTTCACATTTGAGGAAGAATAAATTGTTATACCCATGACAACTGTTCCAAATGATGAGTAGTTATTCTACCCCAGCATGAAAATACAGTTGTACCCTTATAAGGTATGGATATAGTTCATCCTGAAGTAGATCCCGCTGATGAGGTAAAACCTGAAAATCCTTAACCACAAGTGTCTAGGAGATCAACTAGGGAGAGGAGATCAGCCATTGCCAATGACTATATTGTTTATCTCCAAGAGCATGAGTTTGACATAGGGTTAGAGGATGACCCCATATCTTTGAATGAGACCAAACTCATATTCACTCTATTAAATGGTCAAATGCCATGAATGATGAGTTAAAATTCATGAAGGACAATGATGTTTGAGATTTAGTATAGTTGCCTAAAGGTAAGAAACCGATTGGTTGTAAATGGGTGTTCAAAATCAAGCGGGATTCGAAAGGCAATGTCGAAAGGTATAAGGCACGTCTTGTCGCAAAGGGATTCACTCAAAGAAAGGGCATTGATTATAAGGAGACTTTCTTCCTGGTTTTCATGAAGGATTCTTTAGGATTATCATGGTACAGATGGCTCACTTTGACCTAGAGTTACACCAAATGGATGTTAAGACAACTTTTCTTAATGATAACATTGAGGAAGAAATTTATATGGTGCAACCAGATAGTTTTGGAGTTAAAGGTTTACAACATCTGGTTTGCAGATTAAAGAAATTCATTTATGATTTAAAGCAAGCATCCTGTTAATGGTTTTTAAAATTTGATCAAGCAATATCCGATTTTAGTTTTAAGAAAAATATAGTTGATCAATGTATTTATCATAAATTTACAGGGAGTAGATTTATATTTCTTGTGCTATATGTGGATGACATTCTATTAGCAAGTAAAGATATAGATCTTCTACTTGAGGCCAAGATTTTTCTCTCAAAGAATTTTGAGATGAAAGATCTTGGAGATACTTCTTTTGTGATAGACATCCAAATTCAACATGACAGGACACGTGGAATATTAAATTTATCACAAAAGCCTATATCGATAAGGTGCTAGATAGATATGGTATGAAAAATAGCTCTTCGGTGATACGCCTGTCACTAAGGGAGATAAGTTGAGTCTACTCCAATATCTTAAGAACGATCTACAGAAAGAGCAAATGAAAAACATTATATATGCATCGGCGGTTGAAAGTCTGATATATGCTCAAGTTTGTACCCGTTCAGATATAGCATATGCTATTGGAAAACTTGACAAATACCTGTGCAATCCTGGGATTGATCACTAGAAGGATGCCAAGAAAATAATGTGATATATAACAGAGTACAAAGGACTATATGCTTACCTATAGGAAATTTGATCAGTTGCAACTGGTTGGATACATAGATTCAGATTTTTGTTGGATGTACCAATAGTAGGAAATTCATTTCAGTTTATGTCTTCTTGATGGCAGGAGGAGCGGTTTCTTGGAAAAATCTCAAGCAGACACTTGTTGCTTTATCTATAATGGAAGCAGAGTTCGTTGCTTGTTATGAAGCTTCGAATCAATCTATATGGCTCAGAAATTTTGTTTCGGGCTTCAGTTAGTGGATTTAGTCGAAAGGCCATTAAGTTATACTGTGACAATAGAGCTGCAAACTCTATTGCAAAAATGATAAGAGTTCAGCAAGGTCGAGACACATCGACGTCAAGCTTCTTGTCGTTAAAGATAGAGTTCGGAATAACATTGTGTCTGTTGATAATATTAGTACTGATCTTAACATTGTAGATCCATTCAGTAAAGATTGCCTCCTAAAGTGTTCTTAGAGCATGTTGCCCAATGGGGATGACTAACCCTAATGATATCGTGGTTTAGTGGGAGTGAATAATTTTATGTAACAGACATTACTTCTAAGTACACTTTATGTATATTTGATGTTTCCAGTAATAAAGTGATAATTGCTTTCTTTAAATTTCTTTCGAATTTAATTTGCGCATTTGAGTTTGTTAGCAGTTGGACTCGTTGGAGTCATAAAGTTAGACTCATTGGAGTCATAAAGTGAAAATCAGTTGGAATTATACCTTATTTGATCAGGGGATATTTTCATGTCACACGTCCATGTTTAATATATGTTGTTAAGAGTTTTGAAACCTGTGATATGGAAGGTCCTATCTCGATTATACAGAGGGTAACAGCCACCATGTTCGATGGTAGGACACTTAATGGATCAGATTGTTTTAAAAATGTGGTTTGTTGGCGGTTGATGTTTTTAACATCATAAAGTTATGCATAATATCTATTCAATATGATTTGCTTGACCCAAGTAGAAGATTGTTAGACTTATTATATTTTAAAGTCTAATTAAATTGAGGCCTAATTAAGTCAAATGGATATTTGCACCCACCCAGTTTAACCTATGTTGTTTGACCAATAAAGAGTTGATCAAGCCTAAATGGTTTCGGTCTAGACACGTTTTTAATTACACTTAGCTATGAGTGTATTTAAATTAATATGTAGGACTCATCTACTCATGTAGAACTTGTGTTATAAATCAAGGGTCTAAATCTATGATGAGTTGAACTAGAATTCCTTGATGCTATATATATCGTAGGTAGAGTTCCCTCTCCACCACAATGACCTAATCTCTCTCTTGGACTCTTCTCCTCTAAGGATAAAGAAGAGAACTTGGTGGCTGGAGAGAAGAATCCTCTCCCTCAACTCCGGCGTCCTCGGGATCGTGCAACTAATTGTCACCTATATTGCATATATAATGTCACTGTTGGAACATATTTCGATGAAGACATTTGTGAAGCATATCATTTGGAGCTCTAACACATGACGAATCAAGAGTTCTACATGATCAAGATGTCCCAAGGAGAGTTGATATGATGTATTTTGTAAAGATGAAATAGCATGTAAAAAGCCTTGATCTACACACAAATCATGTCTATGTAGTCGACTTATAACTCCTTATAGTCGACTAATATACTTTGTAGTCGACTAATCATGTGTGTCAAAACAGACCCAACTCTCTGTTTCTACATTAGTCGACTGACAGTTTTTACTAGTCGACTAATTGCATTTGTAGTCGACTAATCCCATTTCCTAGTCGACTAATCCCTGGTCCAGTCGACTTGTTGTTAGTTGCAGTCGACTTGATTCAGTTAATCCAGAAAACTGTCACTCAACTAAACTTGGACTAGTCGACTTATAGCCAAACCTAGTCGACTAATAGAAGGAAATTTGCCTTGTATAGTCGACTAACTCCATGGGCAAGTCGACTATAGGCAGTTTCTGACTGTTGGACAGTTTTCGTTATCTGGTCTTTTGTGCAACGAATTTCAAGTTCCTATCATTTGAATTGCACCTGTAACTACCCTAACTTACCCTAGAGTGCAGCTATAAATAGGGTGGTTAATCCAAAGGCCAAATACCAGAAAAATCTTCAGTTTTCTAAAGCCAAAAATTCTGTCAATCTGAAAACTATTTTTCCAACTTCAGTTCTTCACCAAAGTCAATTTCCATTGTGAAGTCCTCTGAAGTTCTTGTCTCCTATACTAGACCTTATCCACATACACATTCAGTATCAAGGCTTATAGGAAAGTTGTAATACTCAAAGTGATCATTGTACACGGGTGGCTTCTTGGTGTAGAGGCAGTTGTACAAGTGAAAGGTGTTCTCTTGGTGGAAGAGAAGGTGTACACATTTGGCGAAGGGGATTTGTCAAGTGGTGTGCATGGTTGTGATTTTGGGTGAACAAAATCAAGGATAAAGGAAAATCTCAAGCAGGTGGCTTGGGGACTGGATGTAGGTCACGAGGACCGAACCAGGATAAATCTCTCTTGTTTGCGTTTGTCTATTTTCTGAGATTTGTTTTCCTTTTTGCAAGTTTATTTATTTGCTTAACATTAATCCTTCTTATTTTTAGTTTTGTGTTGACTTGGGTATTTTTAGATCCATAATTGCCAACAGAGATAGTTCTGCATTTGACATTATCTCGGGACCAACAGTCACATTCCCATATTTATTGTCTAATAAATCATGTATTTAGTCTTAAATGCATGATGTAGACTGTCTAAAATTCACTAAAGACAAGTCATCAGAAAACATAGTATATATTCTAGACGAGAGCTAATCATAGCCACTCGTGTAAATGCCAAGGTGCAAATCATGAAGCCCGCGCCTCTACATCAGTACAGTACCGAGACATGAGGGTGAAAACCCGCGTCCCAGCTGCACTGTAATAACCAAGACGTGACTCGAAGCCCGCGTCCTTACATCACTGAAGTATCAAGACGCGAGGGTTGAAACCATGTCTCGACATCACTGTAATCTCAAGACGCAGAGCCTGAAGCCCACGTCTGGCAGAGTTCGAAACCCGCGTCTAACAAGGTTCGGGTTGGCATCCGAAACGCGAGGCTCGAAGCCCGCGTTCTGACTACAGAGAAGCTCTGCGTCTCGGTTATAACTGCCCTCATTACTGGGTCAATTACTGCCCACGTAATGAGGGGAGTTAACCCCCATTATGAAAATTTTTTATGGGACAGTTTTACCCCTGAAACCCCTATAAATAACTCAGTTTACTACTGAATAGGGGTCGAAAGTTTTGGAAAAATCAGAATCTTTAGCTGATGAATACAAAAGAGTTCAACTCTTTTAACAATTTGTTGAGTACAAGTTTGTTCTTACCTTAAGTCTCTTTGAGATTTTATTAGACTGGAGCTGTGCTACTCCGTCAATAATCCGAAGAGAAGATTTCCAGAAGAATGTGACGTTCACCCGGTCAACGTAAAATAAGATTCACTTTCCATCGCTACATCAAGAACCCAGCATTAAACAAAAAGAAGATTTGAGCTTGAATGTCTTCTCTCTCTTGCAATCGAAATTTTTGAGATTGTTGTAATCTTTTATTGATTCAAGAAAATTTTATTACGATCCCCTAAATATTTCCCGGTCTAAACAAGATATCGTGACTCCGCTGGGGACTACTTTATCTACTGATGAGCAAGTCGTGGTGCAAGGTGACGTCACCTGCATGGGAAGAATGGTTGAATCGCTTGTCGTGAAATTCGACCACGCAAAGTATGAAGAGTTTCTCTCTTCCGGCTCCAAAAGCCTAAGAGCGTAGCAATACCGCAAAGTCTCTTCGGAGATCTGCTCCCGGGTCCCTTCAGAGACCTCTCCAAACACGGCATATGCAGATAGCATCATTGTTGGCCATATCACACGTAACGCCTGCGTCAATGTCTCTCATGAGACTCGCGAGGACAACGTTGTTGACGGTCAAACCGGCCACGCCCGCCCTCTTTCTCAGCTCTAGGTTACTGAGGGTTCCCAACAATCCGTACGGCGTAACCGGAACGCCGAATGTCGACAGAGGCGATGCGTGTTCAACTACCGACACAAGAAGCTGGAACGACCATCTGTCCAGCAGATACAGAATGCGGGCTCAAGCTCGCGTCTCTTCTGAGTTACATCAGATGCGCGAAGTCCGCGTGTGGAGACCAAAACGCGAAGCTTAAAAGGCTCACGTTTTTTAGGCTTCTAACGCCTGCGTCAATGTCTCTCATGAGACTCGTGACGCCAACGTTGTCGACGGTCAAACCGGCCAGCCCGCCCTCTTCCTCAGCTCCAGGTTACCGAGGGTTCCAACAACCCGTACGGCGTAACCGGAACGCCGAATGTCGACAGAGGCGATGCGGTTCAACTACCGACACAAGAAGCTGGAACGACAATCTGTCCAGTAGATACAGAATGCAGGCTCAAGCTCGCGTCTCTTCTGAGTTACATCAGATGCGCGAAGTCCGCGTGTGGAGACCAAAACGCGAAGCTTAAAAGGCTCGCGTTTTTTAGGCTTCTAACGCCTGCGTCAATGTCTCTCATGAGACTCGTAACGCCAACGTTGTCGACGGTCAAACCGGCCACGCCCGCCCTCTTCCTCAGCTCTAGGTTACCGAGGGTTCCAACAACCCGTACGGCGTAACCGGAACGCCGAATGTCGACAGAGGCGATGCGTGTTCAACTACCGACACAAGAAGCTGGAACGACCATCTGTCCAGCAGATACAGAATGCGGGCTCAAGCTCACGTCTCTTCTGAGTTACATCTGACGCGCGAAGTACGTGTGTGGAGACCAAAACGCGAACCTTAAAAGGCTCGCGTTTCTGAGGCTTCAGCTCTCAAACGCGACGTTTAGCAGCGCGAGGTCCGTGCCTCTTCTCAAAGTCACGAGACCCGCATCTCTACAACAAAATGCGAGACTCAGAAGGTCTGCATTTCTCAAGAGTCGCTAGCCAGATGCGACAATCAGCAACACGAGGTCCGTGTCTCTTCTCAGCAGAGGCACGAGATTCGCGTCTCAAAGCCAAAACGCGAAAGCAACATCTGTTCTACAGAACGTGAGCTCTGCATTTCTGAACCTTGCGTTTCCAAATTAAGACGCAAGGATGGCTCTCAGAAGCTGAAAAATCCTCAAAAACCTGAGGCTAATCTCTTTGATCCTCTCCGACAGATCTAAAGGATTATTTGACAAAGAAAAAGAGTGCTAATCAGATTGCTCCATCCTGTTGCTGTGAACGGCTCATCACGACAATGCTCTCTGAATGTCGTTGCAGCTCACATGTAAGCAAGCAGTCGGTATTCAGACGATTAATCCCAACCTCCCAATCAACCAAATAGCGTCGTTCCCACAGAAAGAGAACCTTTTATCGCGAAGTCACTACAAACATGACAGGTCTAAGCACTACGCCAAGTAGAAGTAGGGAATCTGATGAATCTGATGATGAACTTGAGGTGTGTACCACCATACCTACACTCGAACTGGCGTAGTAGCCCCAGTTGACTACAGTGCCCTAGCCTGGGGCCTTGAAGTAAGTGAATCACACTCTGCCATTATGAAATCACAAGCCTCAAACTCTTCTGTAGAAAAGAAAGCCTTCATGTATATGGCAAACACTCTTGAGGAGATGACAAACGATTAGAATAGCAAGCCCAGGTCCAGAGGGAATAATTCGATATGATTCGCGCCCAACAAGAATCTATCGATACCCTCAAGAAGATACTTACACAATTGCTTGAAGAAAAGAAGAAGTCGAAGGCCAAGACTTCTTCTAAGAAGTCTAAAGGCAAGTGAAAAGAAAGGGAGAGCTCATCTTCTATGCATATAGAGGAGGAGGAACAGTCCAACTCCGAGTCGTCTAAGTCTTCATTTGAAGAGGGAGGCAATTCAGAGAATGGGGCACTCATTCTAAAAAAATGAATAAACTAGGGCAGCATCTGGAAGCCCTCACCAATCGGAGTGGTCTGGCCATACCCGGCAGAATGGGATCTTGTCTCGTATCCTCTTAAGTTCAAAGCTCCGACCCTATAGGCCTTTGACAGCAAAGGGTCACCGAACCAACATATCTACTACTTCAAGTCTCAGACAGGGAACGTAGTAGAAAATGATGTCATCTTGGCACGTTTATCATCGGCACTCTGAAAGGACTCGCCTTTGAATGGTTCATGAAACTCCCCGAAGACTCCATCAAGAACTGGGGTGATTTGGAGAAGCTTTTCTTTACACGCATCTTCAAAGATGACTAGGAGGTTACCATGCCAACTCTCCTGGCAACAAAGCAACGAAAGGGAGAGTCGGTCAAATTATTTGTGGAGAGATTTCAGAATATGGCGCTCCGATGTCCTAGCGGTATGACCCAAGCCACCCTCGTGGAAACATGCCGTCACAATTTGTAAACTTCGCTCCTAGCCCAGATAGGAGTTGCTGAAAGCCGCACCTGGAAGCAGTTGGTCCAGCAAGGTGAACAGGCAAAAGAGATTGTCGCCAAGGTTAAGGCAGAAGAAAACAAGCCTAGATCCGAAAAGACGATAAGGCGCGCTAGACGTATCTTTTCAATCAAAAAGGAAAGATACATTGGCGATAGAGACGAAGTCTCCCGTTAAACCTCAGCTGACCAAGGGGAGTAGTTCTTCAAGTCAGCCGCGCTCCAATAGGTAGTACTCCTTCAAAGATGAACATGTCGATTCGTTGTTCAAGTTACTCAATAAGAGCAACAGAGAACTTCCTGAAACTAGACGTCCTGAGGAGGTCGGCAAGACTAACAATCCCAACTACTGCTTATATCATAGGATGCTGGGGCACCCTCCTAGGAGTTGTTATATCTTCAAAGACATCCTTCAAGCTTTGATTGATGCAGAGGCGCTTAAGCTCTGCCCAAAACAGAAGAAAGTGACGACAAACATGATATCATTTCTTTAGTTTGGGGATCAACCTCTGACGCTGGTCGGACTAGTTCCCATCTTAAAAGGTGAACTAAGAATGATCAATACAGTCTCGCATCACCAGCAAGAGAAAGGTCTCGTGCCTGTCCCTACTCCTCAGGGAGGGATCATGTGGATTCATCCCGACCTTGTGGAAGGCCAACAGTGGACTACTGTTACTAACAGGAAGTCCAAAGGCAAGGGAAAAACTTCACCTTGCAATGTGGTGTGCACCTCTTCCCGAGAAGCAGAGACTGATGTCCCCTCACTAACCGATTCAGAGGGGGAGACAATCTCCTTACCGCAGAGCTGAATGCACCACTTATGGCCGAAACTCGTTCGGGTCAGTCTTATTTGAAGAAATACGATGAGTTGGCGGTAAATCCGTCTAAACCTACTTCAGAGCCAACTAAGCCATCCACGAAGCAACCTGTGGAGAAGCAGGAGGAGTTTCAGTATTCTAAGGCTCCCCGAAGGACAACGCAGAAGGATCTTTAACACCTTATCGCTTTGATGTCCTGGCTCAGCTGGCCAATATCCCGGCCAGGATCACCCTTTATGAACTCCTGAGACTATCAAAGTCAACAAGAGAAGCTCTAAGGGAAGCTCTAGCTGATGCTGAGGTCTTCATGACCCAGATCCCGACTGGACCACAGAAGGAAGACGAAGAAGACTGCTTTCATACCTCTCCGCCCCCTGCATCACCTTCATGCTAGACAACATGCAGGTCAAAGGGAAATATGATAGACCCCAGTACTTCACAGGGTATATTGGATAGTCTGAAGTGAGCCGCATTCAGGTAGATTCAGGATCCACATTAAGCATTATGCCTCGCCGGGTCATGTAGCACTTGGGGATCCCTACTCACCGATTGAGAACCACCCAAACCACTATTTATGGTTTCAATGCCAATGGTACGCGCCCAATGGGAAAGATCAAACTCAAGTGTCAGATTGGGGACCTAAATCTGAGGTGACGTGCTATGTGATTGATGCCGACACTTCGTGCAATTTGCTGCTGGGACGACCGTGGATTCATTGTAATTCCATCGTCCCCGTCACTCTCCATCAAGTCATGAAGTATATTGACGGAGATGGAAAAATCCAAACGTTGATCACCAAAAGGTATCTGTTTAAGTGGGTAGAGAACTACTTCACAGACTCCCTCCTATACCAAGATTCTCTAAAGACAAACAAGTATCCCCAGCCAGAGAAACCAGACTCTGGTAATGAAGCTGACATTGAACAAGAGGCAGAGAAAGAATGTCTTTGGGAGCTAAACCCACTTGTAAGGAGCATTAATAAGCTCGATATCAATAACCACGCCAATGATGTAGGCGAGTGGTATATTAATGAAGATTTAGATTTTGCCTATTTTTCTATGTTTGCTTCTGATTCCGTGTCGTCAGATACTAGTACCGATGTAGATGATAACCCCTGGTCGGTAGTAGGTGCTCTGACATCATTGCATGTATCGGTGAGGTCATCCCTCACGGCATATCAAGGCGTCAGTGATGCATAAGGCTCATTATTCATGGTCCCAGCAAGACGCAAAAGCCAAAGACCTATACTTTTTGGAAGAGTCGAGTCCAAATTAATGACTCGTGAAGACTCTAAAAGCGACGATAAATCTCCTCAATTCTCTCATTATGAGCCAAATGTACTCAGAATGATGGAGAATATGGGGTATGACTTAACAAATGGTCCTGGCTTGAACTTCGGCAAAGGAAGAAGAACACTGCTTCGATCCTTCATTCCAAAAGGGAAAGCCCCTGATTATTACCATCTAACTCGCAGGGGGTTGGGCTATGTGTCAACTCTAATCTCGTCGGCCTCTGAGTGTCAGGAAAACCTTTCCTGATATACGTCTGAGCGATGGATCATTCTTTAGGAACTTTGCTAGCCTAGAATAATGATCAGGGACACGAGCAAGCAATTACTTTTTGAGTAGAACTATGATCGGAGCCGAACATCGGTACAATCTGATCGAAAAGGAATGTTTGGCGTTGGTATTCATTGTCAAGATAATGCGACACTACTTGGTGGGCTAACCTATACATGTCATATCAAAAGTCAATCCTTTAAGATTGCTCATGACAAAACCATCATCATTAAATCGTTGATTGGCGAAATGGGCCATATTGCTATACCAATATGAGATGCAATTCCTGCCGCAAAAAGCTACAAAGGGACAGGCGGTGGCAGATTTCCTGGCCGAGCATCCAGATCCAAGGGTGACCAAACTTTATGAAGATCTGCCAGATGAGGTCGCTGAAGTTTGCTTGACCCAGACATCTTTCGAAGGATAGATGTGGCAACTCTTCTTCGACGGTGCATCAAGAACGGGTCCGCGTGGAAATATCATAGCAGGAGTGGGGGTAGTCCTTGTTTCCCCACAGAACTACGTAATCCCTTGTGCATTCTCATTAACTGAGCCATGTTTCAATAATGTAGCGGAATACAATACTCTCTTGATCGGGATGCAATCCGCCGATGAGATTGGCGTTAAAAATCTCGAAGCGTGTGGTGACACAAAGCTCATCATTAATGAAGTTCGCGGAGAATACGAAGTCAGACATGAAGACTTAGTACCTTATTATAATGAAACTATCTACATGGCCGAGTGGTTCAGAAACTTTTACATTGACCATGTACCTCGCTAGCAAAATACGCATGCAGATGCACTGGCATCTCTCGCTGCTTCCTTGGCTCTTTCACCCGGAGTAGTAGAGAAAATACTCGTCTATAGTCAGGACCTGTATTGCCCAAGATTCGCTTTTAAAGATCACCAAAAGCTGACAGGAGACCGTCAAGTCAAAGAAGCTCTAGAGACTTCAACAGGTCCAAAGCTCTAGGATTGGCGATTTCTGTACATCGACTATGCATTGTATGACACATCTCCTAATGACCAGAAAGAGGCGGCCGCCATTAGAAGGAAAGCTCCTAAATTTTACTACAATGTGATCACAAGAACACTGTATCGCCAATCGCATGATGGGGTTCTCCTCCACTGCTTGTCACAAAAGAAAGCACAGAAAATACTCAAAGATACGCATGACGGCATGTGTGGAGCTCATCAGCCAGGTCCGAAGCTTGGAGATCGACTCCGAAGACTGGAGTATTATTGGCCAAAGATGATCCCTGACGCCATCGGTTACGCCAAGCGATGTCACGCTTGTCAGGTCCATGATGACTTCATCCACTAGGCACCAGGACATCTTCGCCCTACAACTTCTTCCTGGCCATTTGAAATATGGGGAATGGACGTGATTGGTCCTATCAGCCCACCTTCATCCAAAGGATATCAGTTCATCTTAGCCATAACTGATTACTTTTCTAAATGGGTTGAAGCTATTCCTTTGAGGGAGGTAAAGACATCTGGTGTGATCAGGTTCATTAAACATCACGTCATTTACCACTTTGGCGTGCCACAATGAATTGTCCATGATAATGGGCCCCAGTTCGTCAGCCAAGCCTTTCAAAGATTCTGCAACAAGTTCAGAATCCAAAATGTGTCTTTAACAACATACTATCCAGCTACTAACGGCCTTGCAGAAGCTTTCAACAAGACTATTGGAAAACTTCTCAAGAAATTTGTCTCAAAAAGCCAACGAGACTGGGATGATAAATTAGGTGAACGCTTATGGGATTATCGCACGACAGTTCGAACCCTGACGAAAGTTCTACCGTTTTCTTTGGCATATGGGTGTGAAGCTGTACTCCCATTAGAAATCTAAATCCCATCTCTACGTGTCACCTTGACAACAGAGATGACAAATGAAGAGAAGCATTGAATGCAACTCCAAGAGCTGGAGGCTTTGGATGATAAACCTCTGCAAGCTTAATAGCGAATTTAGCTCTATCAAGCTCGAATTACCAGAGCTTTCAACAAGAAAGTCAAGGAGCGGACTTTTAAGAAAGATGACCTTGTCTTAGCCGTCAGAAGACCCATGGTAATGACTCATAAGGCCAATGGAAAATTTCAGCCCATATGGGAAGGACCATTTGTAGTGGAATCGGTCTATTTAAATGGAGCATATCGCCTTATAACCCCAGACGGTGATACATTCATGATGCCAATCAATGGCAAATTCTTTAAAAAATACTATCCTTGATAACATTCTTCTCCTGATCAGGTTAATATTATACCTCTGATCAAAATTCCAGATCCAAGGTGTTTGGAAGAACGCCAAAGAATAACTTCTTTCTTCCTTCACTGGATCATATCATGGTCGATCAGTGCTGAGCCGATCGAGCACTGATTTTATCATGATGCATGATGTAAATATTGAAAAAGAAATAAAATGCAAGACTTTAGTTTTAGCCTTGTTATTCTTCTCTAGTGTTTCTATGGACATCTGATGCTTCCGACGGCTAAGGATAGAGGAAAATGTTAGCTTTTAAGTCTAATATAAGTCTTTGACAACTCATCATGCTGAGAGAAATAGCATGGCTAGCCTAACTCAAATGGTAGTTGATAAAGGCACACTAAATCTATTGATAGTTGAGGGTTTGCTAAAAATCCTAAGGGATTTGGTCCCATCCTCTCCTCCAAAATCTCCAACCAATTCTCTTCCATAGAATGGTAGGGCCATAAAAATACATGTGTTTATTTCTCTAAGAAATGAGCTGGGACTTGTCACGTTAACAGTAAACCTCTGATAAGCCAAATTTTTCGATCCCCAGCGGATTCTGTCAAGTTAATATTAAACCTCTGACAACGAAACTCATTTAAAATCTCTGTTATTATGTTAATATTACACCTCTAACGGTGAACCTTCCATGTTCCTAGAAAATCAATGATTATCACGTTAATATTGCACCTCTGATAATTCATTTTATTTTCCACTAAAGTCCCCTACGAATTCTCTCCCATAGAGTGGTAGGTCCACAAGCTCAATCATTGTTAAGTTTAATACCACACCTCTAATAATGGAAAGTTTTAATGCTCCCCAGTGAGTACAAACTTTACTTGTCTCTCCCTTGCATGTAGTCACAAGTCCTCAAAATTGCTCATATCATAAATTAATTTTTGTCAAGTTAATACTACACCCTTGACATTCCAAACTCCACTTGTCAATTCTCATCAATAGAATGACAAGTCCTCAAGATTGCTCATATCACAAATCAACTATTGTCATGTTAACATCACACCTCTAATAAGTTACTGTTAAGTTTAACACTGCATCTTTAACAATGATTAAGTTACTGTCAAGTTCAATATTAAACCTCTGGCAGTCACTTTTCTTCAGGCTTCCATTTCGAAGCTGAGATGAGCGATGCTAAGTTTAACATCACACCTCTAGCATCCAGTTCATTATTAAGTTCAATAATACACCTATGACAATGACTTTTCCTCAGGCTTCCATATCGAAGTTGAGATGAGCGATGCTAAGTTTAACATCACACCTCTAGCATCTAGTTTATTGTTAAGTTCAACAATACACTTATAACAATGACTTTCCTCGAACTTTCATATCAAAGTCGAGATGACTAATGCTAAGTTTAAAATTACAACTCTAACATTACCTCCATTGTCAAGTTTAACACTACACCGATGACAGTGGTATTTTCGGTTTTCCCAAATGAAACTGAAATTCTTGTAGAGCTAAAGTTAATATCACACCTCTAGCTCACATTCTTGTCAAGTTAATATCACATCTCTGACAAGATTTAATTTAACCTGTTCAGTTAATATCACACTTGATCCCTAATGGGTCTAGTTTCACTTGTCATTCTCATCCACAGATTGGCAAGTCCACGAAAATTATTCCACTCTGTCAAGTTAATATCACATCTCGGACAGTAATCTTAAATTACTTAAATGAAAATTTCCAATTTTGACTTGATAAGTTAAATATCACATTTCTAGAAAATCAAGAGTAATCCCTTTTATTTGTCTGATTTTCAATGCAAAGAGGAAGTCAAGACATATAAGAAGACAAAAAAAAGTGTTATTTTTATTGATATTCAAAAATATGAAAGTGATACAAGGCGCTCTCTTATACAATAAGATTGAGTGTTACAAAAAAGGAGCACAAAGAAGTCCCTCTTGCTCAGTGAAAGGTTGCACTCACTCCTCAAAATATTAAAGACACACGAAGTTCGTCCTCTTGACTGCGGCCAGGAATAGTGGATCAACTTCCTCTCCTCTTGAGAACAATGGTGTTTCTCGAGGTCAGAATACAGGGGAGCATTCTGATTTCACCCGACCAACTGTGTGAAGGTCTTCACAAGGCCATATTCCTTCGCTTAATGAGCATCTCCACCACCAAAAAGTCACCCAAAGAGCATGGGTTTTTCGTCGCTATCACTTCTTTAAGTAAAATTGGTGACGGGAGGATCCGAGATCTTACTGGTGATATCCTCTTTCCCGTGGCCTTCAAAGGCGCCATACCCACTGTGATTATGAAGAACCTGGGGCATTACTGGTGCATCATGTCCAGTATGGCCTTGACGGGTACCAGTAACCGCGCGATCCTCCTTGTCCATGGACATGAGCTCTGACTTCCGAGTGCTCGCCAATCGAACAAGCTGGCCGGTCCAAATATTCTCCCATGAACCCGGTACGCCCTTGGACAGGAACTCTGACTCCCCGAATGCTCGCCAATCGAATAGGCTGGCCGGTCCAAATATTCTCTTATGAACCTAGCAAGGACACTATCGACATGGCCAGAACCTGCAAGAAACAAAAACCCAAGGGTTAAAATTCTGTAAAAACAGAAAGCAGGAAGCCAGGAACATAAACACGAGGCTGAAGTCATGAACTCCAGACGCGGATTTAACCGACACAGGGATAGAGAATATGGAATCCAGACGCAGTCTGGTATTAGACTCGCGTCTGATATATGAGACGCAAGGCGTAAATCAAAGATGCAGATGCAGGTCTTAAAAACTGCCTAAGGTAACTCCAAGATGCAGAGTTCGCCATACTCGCGTCTGAGATGCAGGGCTTGTCATGTTCGCGTCCTGAGAGTTCAAAAGAGCAAACTTGAAATTTTCTAAGTCAAGAACCCCAAACGTGAGCTCCATATGCAAAACTCGCGTTTCAAGACCCAAACGCAGAGTCCACCATGCTCGCTCTGAAGAACTTGATACTTAGATTTTGAAGCCAATGAGCTCGTATTTTATCAAGCAATGTGAAAAGCGCGTTTGTAGGGCAGGGACGCATGAATCCCAGGGAAAAAATTTCAAAAAAAGATCAAGAGATGGAGTCTTTTCATGGACGAGGATGAGAACTTCAGAAAGAACGAGCCTTATCATGGCAAAGCCAGTTCCTACCCGAAGAAGAATTCTCTAGAAGTTGGACTTCATTTGTCAAGGTACGGACTAGAAGTTGGACTTCATGTGTCAAGGCATAGCCGTGAGAGCACTTAAAGCGATGCTTTTTAATCTTGAAATCACTTAACAGTGATAATCTTCAAAGAAGATTGAAAGAAAGCATGAAAGCTTTGGGTTCTTTTTGTTCTTTAGAACTCATGCCCTTGAAGGGAAGGTGGACAATCAAGACGAAGTCTCTTAGAGCGCATGCTCGCAAAGGAAAACAGTCGAGATGAAGGACTGTTAAGAGGCTGAGGCCTCTTTATGGCTAGCTAGAAGGCCTATAATTAATGGCATAAAAATCAAAGCCATCAGCCTTAATTCCTACACGAATATCAAATCCAGTGTGGATGAGACACGTGAATTTTTACTCCGGAAAACACCAAAGACACAAATCCCAACCGTTAACACTGACTTGTCATTGAAAGATCCAACAAAATCTTTAAGACGGATTGCATATGACGCTTTGGAGGCTACGTCCTGAAGTCTGCGTCCTTTCACAAGACTTAAAGGTTCCGCCTTGAAGTCCGCGTTCTTGCATAGACTTGAAGGCCGCGTCTAGAAGTCAGCGACCTTTCACAAACCTGAGGGCCACGTTCCCTTTATCAAATTGAAGAAGCCAGAACCGCGTCCTCTCAGCGATCCAGAGCTGCGTCCTCTCAATGATCCAGAGCCGCATCCTCTCAGCGAGCCAGAACCGTGCCCTCTCAGCGATCCAGAACTGCGTCCCTCAATAATTCAGAGTCACGTCCTGAAGTCTGCATCCTTTCACAAGCCTGAAGTTCCCTTTATCAAATTGAAGAATGCAGATTTGCGTTCTCTCAACAATTTAGAGTTGCGTTCTCTCAAAGGGCCAGAGCCGCGTCTTCTCAATAAATCAAAGCTGTGTTTCTCTTTACAAATTAGAGCCGCGCCTCCACTATAAATGAGAGTCGCATCCCAATCACAAACTCAGTGTAGCCTGCGTTTATTTTCTATCATTCATGGCTGCATCTCAACAAAAATGATTAAGGACTGTGTTTCCACAATAGTCAAGGGTTCCGACTATGAAAGCTAAGTTCATCCACGCAACTAAGAGACCGTCTAATCCTCAAAGACAAAGAAAGAGTAAAGACGAGACAAGAATTGATAACTTTTATTATTTGATCAAAAAATGATAAAAGTAATACATACACTCTCTTATTTGACAATTGGAGTGTTATGAAAAATAGGAAAATACAAAAGGGGAAGAAGGCTAATAATCTTGCTCTGCCAAAGAATAGATTCGTTCCCAGAGTCGCTGCATCTTTTGCTGTCGTGCCCTCTCAACTTCCGCCCAAGCTTGAATCCGCAACTCTTCCTTTGATAAAATCTCTTCGTAGCCAGCTGTGTTTGAAGAGACTCCAACCTGGAGGAATGAGCAGCAAGATCTTCTTGGACCTGTTTCTTGGCAGCTCTTCCAGCCTTTTTCTGGCGACAGAAAGCTTCTGCTCTTTGACTTGAATCAAAACTTGCGCCTTAGCAATAGTTGCCCGAGCAATGATAATGACTTGCTCTGCACTCTTGGTGATGATCTCGGATTCCTTCGAATCATCAACCAACCTTTGGTAGTCGGCTTGAAAGTTGTGGAGATGACGGGCCTCTTCAGCCATCTGCTCCTCCATCTCTTTTCGCTCGTGTTCTTGAGCGGCGAGGAGTTTACTCAGTGTCGACTGAGCCTTGTCCATTGAGCTAGCCTTTTTCAGGGTCATTAGTTCTCTCAGGCATATCCCAGCTGTTTAACCAGCATCAGATATGCCCTAGCTTGTTCAGGGCTTCCAGTGTGATGGATGTTCTCGATCTAATTCTTAAGAAGCATCTGAGCAAACTCGAAGTAACTTCCCCCAGAATAGACCAACTTGATGCAGGACTTCGTGAAGGTGAAAACTTGTTGCACCATTTGATGTGCTAATTCTTCCATGATGTCGGTGGCTAGAGATAACCCTGTTGATGCACTCTCAGATCCTCTTTATATGATAGTACGGGTAGTATCCACTGAGACGAGAACCAACTCAACTTGGGCAGGAATAAGGCCAACAGCAGGCTCTTTCAACATTGAGGTCATGGCCAACACCTTCGGAACGGTTGTTGTGGTAGCCTCCACAACAACAGAGGCAGCAACAAACTCCACAGCACTGGGTTCACTGGCTGAAGTTTGAACTGCATTGTCCTCTGTGCCAATGCTCGCCATGGGATCCTCTACTTGAGCTACCCTGGTACTCTCTGCAACTATAACATTAATGTCAGTGATAACGATGAAAAAGAGAGTATACAACACATATTTATTCTCTTACCAAGCTGAGGATCTGAAGATGGCAAATCTTTGGACAAGCCACTTGGGGATGAGGGCTCTCCGATCTCGGTGGTTACACCCTCATGAGGCATTCTGATAGTGGGAACTTCAAGACTCTCTTGCTAGGCCAGCTCCTGGATCATCTCCTCATTGTGAGAAGAAGTTATGGCTTTGCTACCGTGGCCACCACTGTAGAATAAATTTAAAGGAAATGTTAAAAATTTTTCCAACCTGATGGAGAAATAATTAAGGAGGATAGAAGAAATACCTTCAGCGGTAGCAATATCTCCTATCGACGGAATCATCGCAGGGACGTACACCTGCATCTCTTCCTCTGATATATACGAGAATTTGCTGGTATTAGGAAGAGCGGGTTCATCACCAAAGTCAACTTCTTCTCCGGAATAATCTTCGTGCTCCTCAGATGATGAAGACGACAATTGGACCCAAGAAGTCTCAGTGATCGGGGCTTTACTACTAAGAACCTCGGTAGTAGGGCTGGGCTCAACAACCCGCGAGGTAGGCACCAACACGTTGAGAGACCCAGGTTGTTGCACCTTCGCCCTTCTCTCATGCGTCGAAGAAGTTTCAGGCCGAGTTGAAACTCCTAGAATCTCAACTTCAAGCCCCTCAACCACCTCTTCAGGCCCTTTAGCCCCTTCGGTCATGGTGGATTCGCCTGCAGGCTCTCCTCCGCAAGGATCGCAGGGCCCCTACTATGCAAGCCTCGGGGATGAAGTGTTGGAGCTCCTTCGTTTTCTTCTTCTTCCTCTTCCTGCTCCTCAGCACCAGGAGGGATTACTTCAGGCATCCGGGAAGAAGCTTCAGCATCGACCCTTTCTTAGCTTTCTTCGGGCTGGACTCACCTGGGAAGTGGAGGCACGGGACGCTTAGACAGACTTGTCGAGCCCTCCGGACAGGGTGCTCCTCCGCGGCTCCCACGCAGATTTCAACACCAAGGCCGCTCCAGTCCTACTAGTCTCCCTCCTTGCCTCCCTTTATGTTTCCCTCTCTGCCTCTTGGTACTCATTCATCCCTCGTATGCGTCACTTGGAACCCAACTTGGCTTTATAAGATGCCTCAATACTCTTAATACAAGAAGTATTCATGCCAAAGCCGGGCACCCTGCTAGAGAGGAAGTACCATGTGCAGAAACTGAGGCTTGTATAACAGTTCGGCGTCCTGTGAGGTAGACAGAAAACAACCCTTGTTCCCTCAGCTCACTGTAATACCACCCCCGGGCACCTTCAAATAGGTTACCACTGAAGCAGAGTCTAGTGTTGGAGTTGCTAACATATGTTGATCATAACCAAACTGCCTAGCAAAGCGACTCAGCATGTAAGAGGCTCGATCTTACATGAATCACCTTGCCAAAAGACCAAATATCCGGGTCGAATGTTGATGAGCCACCAAAAGACTCTAGACGGTAGCCGTGTGAAATCGTCTGGTCCTGCAAGGTCGGCAAACTTATCCCCATAAGATGCACCAGAAATCTCGGGGAAGCATCGATCAAGCTGATAATTTGAGCTGCTGAGAATAGTTTTTTGGACATAGTACATATAGTATTGTGACCAACTTAAATTCTCCAGCCTTTGCACAAAGGGGACGAAGCCTTCTTAGGGAGACACTACTGTCATCAGTGAGGGGCAATGCATGATGTACCAAGCCATCAGGTACGTGTACGGAAGCTCGACTCGGGGATTGGAAGTCTTCACTTCTGGCCTCCCCTCTGAATCCACCACTGGCCTGCCCTAGGAGTCTACAATAGCCTCCACTTGGCACAGGCTTTTGGTCAACACCCACAAGCCACTTTGGACACCTGTTACCATCGCTTGAAGAAGAGAGATTGACTTCCCATGCGCTAGCAGGACCGCTGGGTACACCACATCAGCGACGATCATTTTATGCGGTAGCATTGGTACCCACAACGCTTCAACGACAACATGAGGAAGCCCTCCAGTAGAGCCGGTCAGATATGGGAATCCGGGCCTGATAGTGAAAACTTTCAAAAATCGTATCAGACTTGAAAGTATCCTCATTTGACTCGGTCATATACGAGCTTGTGGAAGCATTGATCCTCTCTGCGATCTCTTCATCGGTGCAAGGGGCCAAACTAGTCACTGGGTTAGACTTTTCATTTATGTTATTGAACAGGTAGCTAGCCCAGGACATCTGTTTAACGCCCCTACTCCTTCACACGGATATTTGCTTGCAGATATGGAAGTGGCATAACACTTCCTAATAAGCTCATACACCTGAGGATCCTCTCTCTTCGACAGGTGAAGCTCCTCAGTAGTCGGGACATACTCTTCATAGGGGGAATTTCCAATTACTAACCCCGAGACTTCATACAACTCATGAAGAGTGAGCCCTATCTCTCCAACCGGAGTAAAAAATATGCCCGTCAGAGGGTTGTAGATCTCCAAGATGCCATAAAAATGGTGGGAGCTCTGCCGGAGGCCATACTACATGACCCTGACCGAATGGTATAATCCCACCTGCTTCAGCAAATCCCCGAGCTCAGCGAGAACAAATCCAACCATCCTACCCCACCATGACTTGTCGGTAGAGTGGACCCACCTGAGCGGATGAAAGTCAGTGGAAAAATCACCTCACCTTCAGGAATTGATTGATGAAGGTGGTGGCCAACTGAGGGGTTTCTCCTTTCGGATACTTGGCCCTGAGCAATCTGGGATATAAACTAAATACATCTTTCCTGTGGCCAGTAGGGTATGCTTTCTTTACACACAATATGCCAAGGGATACACCGGAGATAGACTGAGAAAGGTCCCACTCCATTAAGCGGTGTACTGATGTATGCTGAAGATAGGCTAAGGGGTACATCCTCTCCATGTTGGGAAGGAAAAATCTCTTGTCCCATATCTGACAGAGCCACTTATAGTCTCCATCATACAAAACCCTATCTTCCTCAGTGATAGCATCGCTAAAGAAGAAGTCAGGTTTATTCAGCACAACACGGATGTCAGACTAGAATAGCCCATTGGTTATGATCTCCTGAAGATCAGCATACTAGCATTGCTGATCTTGTTCTTTCGCTCCTTTGACTTACCAGTAGTCACAGGAGCAGTCCTCTGGAGAACAAAGATTAGATTCAGATCAGCGCCACCTACGTGTCTAAAGTGGCACTTCTTGGATAGAGGATTGGAGGAATATCGCACTGCAAAGAGGATAACACAATCAAAAATCTAAAAGAAAAATGACTAAGTGTTTGAAGCTCAGATGCAGGATTGAGTCTAGACGCGGAGATCAGCAAAAGCCGCGTCTAAACTCAAAGACACGAGACTCGCATAAAACCCGCATTTTAAACTCCACAACTAAGAAATTTTTCTAAGTGTTGGACCTAGACACGAGACTCAGTGAAGCCCACGTCCAACCTCAGAGACGTGAGGCTCACATGAAATCTGCGTCTGAACTTCTCCATTTAGGAAAATTCTCTAAATGTTGGGATCAAACGCAAGGCTTAATGAAGCCTGCGTTTAACAAGCAGATACGGATTCAATCTGATTAAGTGAAGACCCGGAGGTCGTCAAACCCGCGTCTTGCCTACCAGTGCAAGAGCCGCGTATGGATGTCAAAAACACGGGCGTAAGCCTCACGTTAGCAATTCAGTTCAGAAGAGACTTAAGAGTTAAGATAACTCTTCAAATCTCTTAATGGCTAAAACAAGGTCAAATGGTTCTTTACCTGAATGGGGGCCTCTTGCGTGGAAGAGCCGCCCATTTGCACCTCTGGAGCGACAACGCTCGAGGACAAAGCCACAGGTTTCATTTTTGGAGCCACTTCGATCGTGAATTTTGTTTGAAAGATGAGAGAAGGAAGAAAAAAGCTCAGAGCTTTTCTTAAGTTCTGAAAGTCCTCAACGCAGGGCTCAGTGGAGAAGAAAGGAGTCTAATGATGACTCTTGAAAGACTGATGTCTTTTATAGACACAGTAATCTACCGAGATACGCGGCATATGTCTCGAGCCCAATCTCTGCCTGACGCTTGGCATTGCACCTTGAACGTGAAAATCGCGTATTAAAGGACAGGCCTCTCCTCAGTTCCGCCCGACACGTGGCAATATCTCTCAGAACGCGAGTCTCTCATTTAACAAGATCGCGTCTCTTTAAAGAAGGACCACGTCACCACCTTGAAGTCTGCATTACTTCAGCAAAATGGAGGATGCATCTCCACTTCAAAGACCTTGTGTCTTGGCAAAGAAGTAGGGTTGTATTTCTTCAATGAGAAGTCTGTGTTACTTCGATCAAGTTAGAACTGCGTCTCTACTTAGATAAGACTCGCAAGGTCTGCGTTTTCAAGATAACACGACCTCTGTGTCTACAAGATTTGCATTCAGTCTTTACTTCCACAATCAGTTCAACAGTACACTGGCACAAGCAGTTAAATATTTACCCCTGGTTCAATAGTACACCAACAACCAGCTCAGAACATCGAGGAGATCTGGACTGCATATCCAGGTACTCACAATGATCATTTCTGGTGGCTTCAAAGAGTTTAATAGTACACTTATGGAGACAAAAATCCAGACAAGATCAAGCTCAAGATATCTCAGAAGATTGTTAGTGCAGCCTTGAGAGCATTGCTACTAAGAGAAAAGTCCAAAGTATTTTGAAACCTATCTCAGTCAACCACGGAGTTTTGAAAACTTTGGAGGGGTTCTGTAGACTGTCTAAAAATTACTGAAGACAAGTCATCAGAAAACATAGTCTATATTCCAGAGGAGAGGTCAATCATAGCCACTCGTGTAAATTCCAAGGAGCAGAGCATGAAGCCCGCGCCTCTACATTAGTACAGTACTAAGACGGGAGGGTCAAAACCCGCGTCCCAGCTGCACTGTAATAATCAAGACGCGACTCAAAGCCCGTGTCCTTTCATCACTGCAGTATCAAGACGCGAGGGTCAAAACCCACGTCTAGACATCACTGCAATCTCAAGACACAGAGCCTGAAGCCGCGTCTGGCAGAGTCAAATCCCACGTCTAGCAAGGTTCGGGTCGGCATCCAAATCGCGAGGCTCGAAGATCGCGTTTCGACTACAGAGAAACTTTGCGTCTCAGTTATAACTGGCCTCATTACTGGGTCAATTACTGTCCACGTAATGAGGGAAGTTAACCCCCATTATGGAGGATTTTTAGGGGACAATTTTACTCCTGAAATCCCTATAAATAACTCAGTTTGCTTCTAAAGAGGGGTCGAAAGTTTTGAAAATATCAGAATCTTTAGCTGAGGAATACAAAAGAGTTCAACTCTTCTAACAACTTGCTGAGTACAAGTTTGTTCTTGCCTCAAGTCTCTTTGAGATTTTATTGGACAAGAGCTATGCTACTCCATCCATAGTCTGAAGAGAAGATTCCCAGAATATTGTGACATTCACCCGGTCAACAGAAAATAAGATTCACTTTCCACTACTACATCAAGAACCTAGCATTAAACAAAGAGAAGTTTTGAGCTTGAATATCTTCTCTCTTGTAATCAGAATTTTTGAGATTGTTGTAATCTTTTATTGATTCAAGAAAATTTAATTACGATCCCCTAAATTTTTCCCGATCCAAACACATGCCCATTACCAAGGGAGAAGGAAGAGAAAATGAGCCTAGAGCCCTCCCAAATTCTGATTTAATTCAGAATTAAATTCAAATCAAGGATCAAGGCGGATCGGGGCAAATCAAAGAAGATAAAATCAGTTGAATAAGAAGTTAAAACATATCTTCACAGATCAATTGGTTAAAGCCAAAGATCAAAGGATGTTTGGACAAGTCTAGGACCAAAATCTGAAAAATCCAGCAAGAGATAAAAGGAGATCGAGAAACCAGGGATTAGCACCCCCGAGTGTGGCTACCTGGCCACACCCAGGCCGTGAAAACGCGGCCAAATCCACGTTTTCGCGGCCAGATGGTTAAGATATGGGGAGCATTTTGCTCCCTTATCTTCTCACACTCTTCCCTTTTGGTTTTCACCTATAAATACTGGGATTTCTCAGTATACAGGGAGCGATTTGGCAGAGAAAGATTCTTAAGCTAGTTTTCATTCCAGGTTAGTGTAGATTTTTATTTTTCTTTTCATGTAACTTTTATTTTCTTGTTTTTATTTTCTTCTTCTCTTTACTTTTCCTCTTTTGTTTTTGATGAGTATCCAGCGATCTAGTAGCATCGGTATAGCCTTGTTATGTGTTTGCCATCGATATTTCATGATGATGATCTCCTCCTCAAGATTTTGTATCATTTCTTTCTTGTTCATCTTGATGATGTAATGTGAATGGGGACTGAGCTTGATCTTATGGATTATTTGTTGATCGCCTTCAAAGAAAGGTAAACATGCCAACAATCCAAGACGGTCATCAACCGGAAGAGGTAGGTAAGTTCTTTTAGTTTTTCTTTCTTTCTTTTAATCCTTTAGTTCAGATCACTACCATCTCTCAACTCTTTTATTCACTCTTTTTAATTTTCTTGTGTAAAATCATTTCCTATTTTCTCCACCTTCTCAATCTACCACTTTCTCCACAAATTAACATAACTTATTTTCCTTTTCTTTTAAAGAACAAGAGAAGAACTTTAATCATCTTAAGTAACTTAAAAGAGAACTTGCAAAACGCTTCCATCGCTAGTCCCTCCTTATGGATCACGACCTGCATAGCCACTAGATATAGTGGTAGCATTGAGTACCTTGAATGCCTCAATTCTGAGATTTTGTATTTTCTGTGTGTAGGTTCCAACTCAATCAAATTTTAGCGCCGTTGCCGGGGAGCGATGGTAAGTAACTGTTTTTGTTTACTTTATAGATTGACTTTCTTCTCTATTCTTGGTGTACAGATTTAATAATAAGGAAATTTTTGCTGCAGTGGACATATAAATGGCCCTAGACTCTGCCAAGAAAGCAGAGCCCAGTAGTCTTCAGAGCCCAGTAGTCTTCAGATTTGTTGCACTCCTGTGGCAATCTGAGTAAATTACTAACCTGTATTTTTTACAAGTTGGCTGAATTGCAAAATTTAAATATCTATAGTTATTTATTTTCTTATTTGACTCACTGTACATACATTTCTAATTCAATAGTAAAATTTTGATTGTAAATGCTAAAAATGGTTTAGACTTTGCATTTATGCACGTGTCTATTTCGTTACATTTTCTATTTACTGTTGAAGTGTACTGGAGCCAAGGTATGTGTGCATAGCATTTAGTATAAGGTTAATTTTTGTATGAAATATTGCTTGAGTGTTACTTTTTCTATTTACTTGTACACTACACGAAACTGAATTAAGGGCTTGTCCTATAAACAAGATAAGGTGGGGAAGTCATTACCCTCGTTTAGCCCACAAACAATCTCCTTACTCACAAACCCAAGCCTAACTAAAACTGAGTAGACATTGGCACTAGGGATATCTCAGACTCAAATAAGAGACTGACCTAAGCAGAAAGTTGATTAGAATTTGACTCTTACCAAATAAGTGTCAAAGGTTGTGGATTAATGAGGCGAAACCTCAAAGAATAGTAGTTTGGCATAATTAGGCCCGCTGTTTAGACACGAATACCTCCCACTGATCTTGCCTCGAGCTGGCCGATTAACTTGTGATCAGATTCTATAATATATCCCCCGTGGACAGTCTAACCAGTTAGGAGTCGTCTAGGTCTAAGGTATACCCTAACTTAGGTTAGATTTTTTTTTATTTTATTTGTTTATTTATTTGTTTATTTTTCTCTGTTTGTTTTTGACATTTTGTAACGCCCAGATCCAGCGGGTACGGAGACGTTACTGCGACGCATATACGAGGTTAGAAATACCCTCATGTATATAGGTTAATGATCGTACACATATTTTGCATTCTTTTCATTACACTCCTACATTTATCGTGTAATAAATCTGCTAATTTTCTTGTCTTAAATATTTATTTTGCAGAAGATAATAATGAAGAGAAAGAGGATTAAACCAAATAAATACCAGTTAAAATCAGATTTAACTGGATCTATTTGGTTAGCTGAGGATGATCCCAGATCTAGTTATAACAAATCAAAGATTGGGGCAAATGTTCAGCTGAAGATCAGAGCAAATCAGAAAGATAACACCAAATGAAAATCGATAAAATTCAGATTTCTATAAATCCATTTTGGTTAGCTAAAGATCAACTGAGGATAATATCAAATACAGAGAGATAAATGGATAGAGAGAAGATCAACGGATGAGATGAAGCAAGTTTGACTCAGATTCTGACTGGATACATTTTAGTATTTGAATCATAACTTTCGCTACAGAATCTCAAATCTGATTCAAGATGATCCAGAAAGCAGACTTACAGGGCTACAACTCTTATGTTGATCACTATTTCTAATTCTGTCATTTGATAAGTGATATTCAGCAATCAACACGCCAACAAACTGCAGATCAGAACTGAATATCGACATCAAATCAAGTTTAGAGATAAGGGGGGATTCTAATTCAGAAATAGCCAGCTTTCCCTATCTTCATACTCCTCTAACCTCTGCATTACTTCTATAAATACCTGCAATCTCAAAGGCAAGAGGAGGACCAAGCAGAGATAGGATTTAGTCCAGTTTTTCATTCTTTGTAGTGTAGGTTTTTGTTTTCTTTTGATGTAATTTTTATTTCTTTGTAAGTATAGTTTAGACTGAGATTCATGTAAGTAAGAGAGAGGCTTTTGTTGAGAGTGACACCGATGTACCTCCTCCTTTCTTCCATCGTTTCTGCAAGCAATAAAAGGTAACTTATTTTTATGTTTGTCTTTACTTTTGTTTCCTTCTTCTTCTTTCTACTTTTCCTCTTTTGGTTATGATGAGCATTCAAGTGAATCTAGAAGCATCAGTATAACAATGTTTGTGTGAGTGCCAACGATATTTCATGATGATGTTCTCCTCCTCAAGACTCCGTATCATTTCATTCTTATTCGACTTGATGATGTAATGCGAATGGGGACTGAGCTCGATCTTATGACTTATGCGTTAAACGCCTCCGAAGTAAGGTAGAACATGCAAGGGTTCCAGGTAAGTCATCAACCAAAGGAGTTAAGTATTTCTTTAATATTTTCTTTCTTTTCTTTTATTTCTTTAGTTTAGATCACCAACACCAACAACAACCACTTCTTTTATCACTCCTTTTCCATTTCTTTGTACATATCCAATTCTGATTTCTCCATCTTCCCAATCTCTCACTTTCTGCCTAACTTCATTGTAATTTATTTTTCTTTTCTTTTTAAGAAACTAAAGAAGAACTATAACCATTAATGGTAACATAAAAGAGAACTTGCTAGAAAAGCTTCCATCGCTAGTCCCTCCTTGTGGATCACGACCCGCATAGCCACTTGCTATAGCAGTAGAATTGAGCACTTGCATATCTCTATTTTAAAGTTCTAAAATTCTGTATTTTGTATGCAGGTTCCACCTCAATCAAAATTTTGGCGCCGTTGCCGGGGAGGGATGGTAAGTTACTCTCTTTAAAAGTTTACATTTTTAGTTAACTTTCTTCTTATTTTTTGTACAGATTTAACAACAAGGAATTCTTGCTGCAGTGGACACATAAGTGGGCTTGGACTCTACTCAAGAAAGCAGAGCCAAGAAGCTCTCAGATTTGCTACAGTCCTGTGACAAACTGAGTGAACTACTAACCTGTATTTTCTGCAGGTTGGCTGAATTGCGTAGTTTAAATATCTATAGCATTTATTTCTTTGTTTGTCTCACTGTATTTACTTTCTAACCTCAACAGTAAAATGATGATTGTGAATGCTAAAAAATAATTTAGACTTTACATTTAGGCACGTGTCTATTTCATTACATTTTCTATTTACTGTTGAAGAGTGCTGGAGCAAAGGTACGTGTGCATAGCATCTAGTATAAGAACATTTTTAGGTTGTTTACATAGCTTAAGTGCTGCTTTTCTTGTACACTGCACTAAATGGATCTAAGGGCTTGTCCTATAAACAAGATAAGGTGGGGAAGTCTTTACCCTCGCTTAGCCCACAAACAATCTCCTCACTCACTAACCCAAGCCTAACTAAAAATGAGTAGACGTTGGCCCCAAGGACATCTCGGACTCAATTAGGAGATTATCCTAAGGGGAAAAGGTGTTGGAATTTGACTCCTGCCAAATCAGTGTTTAGGAAGGGGATTAAGGGCCGAAAGCCCGAAAGTTGGTGGTTACTTAATTAAGGAACGTTTTTGACGGATAACCTCCCACCAATCTTATCCTGACCTGGCTGATTAGCTTGTGGCCAAAGTCTGCATTATACCTCCCGTGGACAGTCTAACCAGTTAGGAGTCGTCTAGGTCATAGGTTTACCCTAATTTAGGTTAGAATTTTTCCTTTTTGTTTGCTTATTTGTTTGTTTTTCTTTGTTTGTGTTTAACATTTATTGTGTGATATGATTTATAACAATAATTTTTTCAATTTTAATGATAATCCATATTACACCCCAACCTCTTTTTCGGATATCACCAACCCGGCATATCATAACTTTAACCAACCTATTGTGCCGGATTGGTCTTATCCGAATCAATATAACCCATGCCATCAATCTTATAACCATAATTTCTAGAATAATTTCAACTCTTCACAGAGTCAGTGAGGATTCACCTCCCTGAGTCCAATTTTCAACCAACATGTCCTCCTTATCCACCTGTCCACAATATTTTCAAGATTCATACTCAGTTCCACCAGTCCAAAATAGAAAACCATCAATTTTGAAAATGAGTATGCGTGAGTTCAAACAACAATCACAAAATCTGATGGACTCACAATTTTACCACCAATTCCAAAACAACACTTCATCTTTTCAAGACCAATCGCAACAAAACGATGAACCTATCAACTATGAAAAGATGCTTGAAGCCATGACTCAGGTTCAAAACGCTCGTAATCATGACATAGATATGATGGTCCAAACTCTACGTTCTCACCGTTTGGCCAGTTCTGATGTCGTTAACAATTCTGTTAGAACTGAAGAGTCATGTTGTTATGGAAAATAAGGTTCCATTTCAGCACAATCATTTGAACTTGCCCAAACTCTAAATTTTGAAAACGATATTGACAGTTTGGCAAGTTATTCCTTTCCTGAAATAGAAATTGAGAATGAATATGATCCTGAACCTCAACTTAGTAATTTAATTCTACTTCCTGATTCAATAATGACTCCGGTATCTTCATCTGATTTTAATCTTTTTCCCGAGTCAACATTGGATCCTGTGCCAATTCATCATGAAATTGAATCACCATCTTTGATGATCATCATATTGAACTTGACCAATTTCACACTTTTGAAAGTCCTATTGACAAATTGGCAAGTTCTCATTTTTATGAAATTGAACTCAATGAGAAATGTGACCTAGATTCTCAAATTTGTGATCCAGTTCAAATTCTCGAATCAATATTGACTCCTGTTTTGTTACCCGATTTGAGTAATATTTTAGAGTCAGTTTTGATTCCCACACCTGTCATTCTTGAACTTGAATCACCAATAGTAAGTCACATTCTATTGTTAGAAAATGAATGTGGACTTGAGTTTCAACTTCCTGATTTGGACCCACTTCCCGAACCAATCTCGACTCTTGAACCTTTACTTGACTTAAGTCACTTTCCTGAGTCAGTATTAGTTCCCGTACTTCCTAAGTCCAAGTCAATCATTATATCTTTTCACACTCCATTTTGGGACAAGGCGGTTGACAAAATTGACTCTGAAATTAATTATGGAATTTGGAAATTAGATGGGGTAAAATATTTAATAAAATCATTCATGTATATATCATTTTAGTGGGTTATATTAGAGAAATTTCTGGTGGGTTCCTCCGAACTCCATGCAAAGTCGATTGGGCCGCATTTCGTGGACCAATCAGACCACCACCGGAACCACCACCTTAAGGTAACATTTTCCTTCCCTTTCTTCTTTTTCATGCATCTATACATTAATTCATACATTGAGGACAATGCATGAGATAGGTGTGGGGGAGGGTTCTAACATAACTTAGGTTTTTCTTTTATTAACATTTTCTTTACTTTTAAAAACTTTTTGAAAATAGAAACAATATTTTGACATATTTTTTGTAAGAAATTGAGTTAATTTAAGGAATAGGAAAATCAAAATTAGGATTTCTTAAACTTGGTCAAAATAAGATTATTTGTTTGATTTTTAGGGTTAGGAAGATAATTTGTCAAAGTAATTTAGTCTTGATCTTTACCTTAATGAAATATGCACACCTTATACGCTGACACACTTAGGGTTCAAAAACAAAGATTCTTACGCCTTATAAAAAAAAGAAAAAATATATATCTATGAAAGATGATCAAATCTAATTATTGATTAGCTAGGTTCTTTGGCCTAAGCAAGCCTTAGTATTTATGCGAAAGATGATTAGATAAGTTTGAGAATATATATATATATATATATATATATATATATATATATATATATATATATATATATATATATATATATATATATATGTGTGTATGTATGTATGTATATATATGTATGTATATATATGTGTGTGTGTGTGTGTGTGTGTGTGTGTGTGTGTATGTATATAAATCCTCTGATTAAGCTCGGTCTTTGTGCCTAATAAAGCATAAGTATTCATGCCTAAAAGGGGTTCATATAATAAAATCTTAGTTTTGTGGCCTTGTTTGCTCGAGTCCTTAAGTCCTTGAGGTGTTTTCTCACCCGGTGCCCTAAGACCGTTTAGTTTGGGAGTCATCGATTAAAGGCTCGTTACATGAGCAAATAAGAAAGCCTAATAGAACTAAGAAATAATACCACAAAAAAAATATATATATTAATAAATAAGGCATAAGAGTTAGAGTTAATGAACCCTTAGTCAAAATTTTCACGGTCACAAGGTGCATATGATTTAGGGTAAAGTAATGACTAGATGAGAAGTACAATTTGACTCCTTACTTTGAATGATAACAAATTTTTGAATAGAGACTAAGTTTAGGAATGAAAAATTCGGTTTTCCTATAACTTATAGATTACTTAAAACTTACAATAATATTTCAATATTTTCTTTCAAAATGTGTTTTTAAAATACTAACATTTTTCTCTTTCTTTACGGATTTTGTGGGTGTAATCCACTGAAAACTCTCACGAGACAAAACTCGTCCTCTAGGGGAAACCTAGAGGTTTAACGGCTTGTTGCACAAGCTCAGTGCAATTGTGTGACCTGCGAAAGTGGTCTAATAATTTTTGATTTAGTTTTATTGTTTTGCTCGAGGACGAGCAAAAGATAGGTGTGGGGGTGTGATCGTACACATATTTTGCATTCTTTTCATTACACTCCTACATTTATCGTGTAATAAAATCTGCTAATTTTCTTGTCTTAAATATTTATTTTGCAGAAGATAATAATGAAGAGAAAGAGGATTAAACCAAATAAATACTAGTTAAAATTTGATTTAACTGGATCTATTTGGTTAGCTGAGGATGATCCCAGATCTAATTAGAACAAATCAAGGATTGGGGCAAATGTTCAGCTGAAGATCAGAGCAAATCAGAAAGATAACACCAAATGGAAATCGATAAAATTCAGATTTCTATAAATCCATTTTGGTTAGCTAAAGATCAACTGAGGATAATATCAAATACAAAGAGATAAATTGATAGAGAGATGATCAACGGATGAGATGAAGCAAGTTTGACTCAGATTCTGACTGGATACATTTTAGTATTTGAATCATAACTTTCGCTAAAGAATCTCAAATCTGATGATTCAAGATGATCTAAAAATCAGACTTACAGGGATACAACTCTTAGGTTGATCACTATTTCTAATTCTGTCATTTTATAAGTGATATTCAGCAATTAACACGCCAACAAACTGCAGATCAGAAATGAATATCCACATCAAATCAAGTTTGGAGATAAGGGGAGGGTTCTAATTCAGAAATAGCCAGCTTTTCCTATCTTCATACTCCTCTAACCTCTACATTTCTTCTATAAATACCTGAAATCTCAAAGGCAAGAGGACGACCAAGCAGAGATAGGATTTAGTCCATTTTTCATTCTTTGTAGTGTAGGTTTTTGTTTTCTTTTGATGTAATTTTTATTTCTTTGTAAGTATAGTTTAGACTGAGATTCATGTAAGTAAGAGGAGAGGCTTATGTTGAGAGTGACACTGATGTACCTCCTCCTTTCTTCCATCGTTTCTGCAAGCAATAAAAGGTAACTTATTTTTATGTTTGTCTTTACTTTTGTTTCCTTCTTCTTCTTTCTACTTTTCCTCTTTTGGTTATGATGAGCATTCAAGTGAATCTAGAAGTATCAGTATAACAATGTTTGTGTGAGTGCCAATGATATTTCATGATGATGTTCTCCTCCTCAAGACTCCGTATCATTTCATTCTTGTTCGACTTGATGATGTAATGCGAATGGGGACTGAGCTCGATCTTATGGCTTATGCGTTGAACGCCTCCGAAGCAAGGTAGAACATGCAAGGGTTCCAGGTAAGTCATCAACCAAAGGAGGTAAGTATTTCTTTAATATTTTCTTTCTTTTCTTTTATTTCTTTAGTTTAGATCACCAACACCAACAACAACCACTTCTTTTATCACTCCTTTTCCATTTCTTTGTACATATCCAATTCTGATTTCTCCATCTTCCCAATCTCTCACTTTCTGCCTAACTTCATTGTAATTTATTTTTCTTTTCTTTTTAAGAAACTAAAGAAGAACTTTAACCATTAATGGTAGCATAAAAGAAAACTTGCTAGAAAAGCTTCCATCGCTAGTCTCTCCTTGTGGATCACGACCCGCATAGCCACTTGCTATAGCGGTAGAATTTAGTAACTTGCACTCTTTAATCTTAAGTTCTGAAATACTGTATTTTGTGTGCAGGTAAACCTCAATCAGTTAAGCATCAGTACAGGCAAAAATCAGAGTACGGAAGCACGTGATGCATTATACATTCTAACATATGAGTACAGTTAGAAAGTTATCACCAGATGTGACATAATATTACAAGAATATTACATCATCGATAGGCGCAATTGCTGGAATACAAGAAAATGTACAAGTATGAATAGTACAAGGGGCGCTCATGAGTTATAACAGGAAAACTCTAGAGCCGAGCAGGGGGCCTGGAAGGATGGGTCTTCAGACGGTCTGTTGGGGATTCACGCTTCAGCTGCGCCACCCAATCAGCAACTGGGAGAATCCACACGCTTTAAGCTTCAAGACTTGGACATGAGGATCCAGAGGAGTCAGAACTCTTCGGTGAGTGGTGATGCAAAAGCCAGATGGCGTGCTGGGATAAGCACACATGTATCGATAAATCTGAATCATAAACATGCATTGAAAACCGTGTCGTGGGCATAAGCATGCAGAGCAAGTAGATAAACAATAATTAATATCAAGCAGGGAATACTTAAAGTATGATAAGATAAGAGCAGGAGACAGGTGGAATAGAATACAAGTGGAAAGGCAGGATATTAACAGGTACAGTATAATAATCATAAATTCGAAAATCTGAAGTAAAACCCGATACAAGCAAACATGGAAAAGCATACAATGGATCCATAACTGGCATCTTTTATTATTATTATTATTATTATTCGTCTTACCCAGATGTCTAGATATGTTAACTAGCGTCCCAGCACACATATATCCATATCTGAGTAAAGTAAGGTTGTTATTGTAAACCAACGGGGGTATAACCGAATAATATTTACAGTGGGTCCCGTACATGCCTGGGACCACAGTCCAGAACGTTCCGTTGCTGGTGCTCGGAACCAGCCGCAAGGCATACAGGAGGGTCTTATAGAATGCCCTTATCAAGATGGTACCAGGAAGGAGGGAGCCAGCACTCCCCTCAGTCGCTTGGAGGCCCACAGGTCAGACTGAAAATTTTAGTTGCACAATATACCTAGGGCCACTGTAAACATGAACATATATTGATAGCCGCAAGTTTCCCCCGACCCGATGTAAGTTGTTCCTTTTTATGATTTATTATGTAATTATCAATTACGGGAATAACAGGTGCAAGACATGATCAGGAAATCAGGAGTACATGAGTACTGTAAATTCAGATCACTGTATATATAATACAGGATAACAAGTGATTCAAGTCACTGTATGTAATACAGGATAACAAGCATAGTATTCCCGTAAATGTGATAATCACAGGTCAAATATTAATATGTCAGGAGGCGGGTGATAAGTTATGTTATAATAAGGAACAAATGCCAAGTAGTAGCATGTCGGGTGTCAGGTGTTAACATGACATGAGGTGATATCAGGCAGGTAACAAGGGACAACATAGTATATGTTAGCACATCAAGTGAAAGCATGTCAAGCGATATAGGAAAACCGTACTGATACAAAGGATCGGTACAAATACCAAAAAATATCATGCATTTTTAGGAAAAACAGTATAAGCTAGATTTCAAACTCTTCACAACCATTAATAGAAGAATCGGTAAATGGCAGTAAGCAAGTGAATATCCAAGCGGAGCTAAGTGGGGCTGGAACGAAGCTAATGTACAACACTAAATATTATCACGCTTGGCGAGGTTACCGCTCGCAGCGTAGCTAGACACACGTGTTACAGTAAGCTATGAACACTATACTTTCGCTCACGGTAAAGCCAAGCTCACGGAGTAACGACGCTCGGACGGAGCAACCGATAAAGTGTTGACGCTAGGTCCGCCTACAGGCGTAGCATAGAGAAAGTCTAGAGGACTTTAAACCTCAAAGGTTGTACCCAGAGGTTAGGCCCGAAGGCAAGAGTACCTACAGAAAGTGTTAGTTTCAAAAAGCACAAATCGTGAATAAGACAAGTCGACCCGATGAAAGGGGGAGTCAAAAGGAAAGAGAGAACACTCGCCTAAGTCAGAAAACATAGTGAAATCCCCGATCTCCAGAATCCAGGAAACCAATGCGTAACGCGTTCCAATAAAAAGGAGGAGAGAGACTGAAGACGCGGGAGTCGCGTCGCGTAGAGGCCACACATGCGGGGTTCGAGACCGCGTTTAAGCTAGGACACGAGAAGAACGCAAACGAGGGCGTGAGCTTTGTGTCGCGTTGTTACAAGAATGCGAAGGTCGCGTTATATAAATATTAAGAACGCGAAGATCGCGTCAAGAAATTGCTTGGACGCGGGGGGTAAGCTCCATGTCCGGTAATTAAACTCAAGAGAGAGACAAGGAGATAAGGGAGACGCACAGGGGTGAGGGTGAGACGCAGGAGTGAGAGAAAGACATTACAGGAAAAAAGGAAGAGAGATGCAAGGATGAAAGGGAGAGAGACGCAGTGAAGGGAGAAAAACAGAGAAGAAAAGAAAAAAGGAAAGGAAAGGAAAAGAAAAGGAAAGAAGGAAAGAAGGAAAGGAAAGAAAAGAAAGAAGAAAGAAAGGGGGAGGATGGCCGGCTATGGCCGGCCAGGCCTCGCCGGAGGTGGTCGGGGGCCAAGAGTCGGCCGCCATGGGGGCAGCCCAAACCTAAGCCAAGGGGTGCAAGTCTAGTTAAATTTGGAATTTCGGAGGTTTGAAAACGGTGTTTCGGAGAGCGATGAGTAGGTCCGTTGGAAAGAGCATGCCGAGGAGAGGAAGATAGCGTGGTTGGTGGTGACCAAGGTGGTGTAGGTGGTGGTAGAAATGGTGGTGAAGTTGATGGTAATGGGTTATTTTCTTGATGAAGAAGGAGGTGATGTTGGTAGTTGGATTTGGTGTTGGATTTATGGTTGTTGTTGTTGTAATGGAGAAGGAGATGGAGGAGAGAAAGGTGGTGGAAATGGTGGTGGAGAAGGTGGAGGAGGTGGAGGAGGTGGAGAGGGTGGCCGACCAAAGAGGCTGCATTTGCTGCTGCTACTGGCTGGAAATGGAGAAGGAAAGGAAAAAATGAAAGAGAGAGAAAGAAAGGTAGGTATATATAAAGGAGGGGTTTTGATTATTACAAGTTTACCATCCCCACTAAAGAGAGTTGCGTCTCGTCGTCACATTTAAGTGAGAGCCGTGTCTGGGCAAAAGATAGCCAGACGCAGAGATGAGATCTGCGTCCAGTAACGCGAGAGTTACGTTAAACAGAAAAGACAAAAAGTCATAATGACTTGATTGAAGTTGATCTGAAGTGCATTAAATGCAGAACGGAAACGAATCTCTGCATTAAAGACCAGATCTACATCTGGTGATCCTCACGTCTAAGGAGGACAGAGAAAAATGAGAAAAGATATAATTACAATATCTGGGTAAAATTCCGGTATCAAGGAAAACACCAAAAACTCTGGAAAAGCTCGAAAAATGAAGTAACTTGGAAAGCTTTTCAAAAATTCTCAAAAATAATAAATATTATTTTAAGATGTTTGATAAAATTATTTTTCATAAATTCAATCTCATTTTCAAAATAAAAACCCTGAAGTCAACCATCGATACCCGTCTACACCGGGTCGGCCAGATTTTGATAAAATCTGAAAAATCTCAGAAAATGCATGAAAGGAGAAAATATAATTCTAAGAAGTAATATAAAAGAGGAATCCAGAAATTTGATTCTAATTGTAAACTATAATTCCTGGAATCAACCAGCGATACTGGCCGACACCAAATCCAGTGAAATTTAGATAAATTCAGAAAAATCCTAGAAAAAGTATTTAGATAGAAAATATGATTTTAAGAAATAATATGAAAGCCATTTCTAGAATTTCAACTCCATTTGTAAATTAAAAATCTGAGAATCGGTCAGCGGCACTAGTCGACACCGGTTTTGAAGATTTCCAATTTAATTAAGAAAAATTTCAAAAAATCATAAAAAATCTAAAATATTAGAAAACGATATTTGAAACTAAAATTGGTCAAATCAGAATAGCGAAAAGACCAAATGGAGCAATACTCCAAGATCTTGTTCCCGGTTCAGACTAGGACTGACTCTACGTCCACGAATCCAGTTCCAAGGCAAAGCGATTATATAAATAATCCATAACGCAAAATAAATACAGGAAGTAAATCAAAAAATACGATCAGAAAATATGAATAGGAAACAAAGTACGTATTCCAGGAGCGGGGTGTTATACTCCATTCACCTTACGAAAATTTCGTCCTCGAAATTTCGATAAGGGGAAGATGAACACAAAAAGGATAGGAACGAGGATTATGCCAAATCAAGATATGAATAACTGTGGGCCGTTCTCCCAAATCGACTGAACGGTAAACTCAGGACTGAGACATCTCTGCACTTTTGCAGTATATATATCCCCTCTGACGGTGCCATAATAATACTGATCTGATGTCTGCTGATAAAAGAATAATGCCAGAACTTCAAAAGACTAACCTATTCTGAATAATATAAAGTGAGATGACTTGGTGAGATATTTAATAATACTTCAATCAGACTGCGAACCAAGGCTGGTGAAATCCATAGAAATCTGCAGTGCTAAAATCCATAATATAATATAAAACCCTGCATGACATGATGTTGTCCTTCAGTAGTAGAATTATTGATGTGCTGCATATATACTAATCCCCCAAGAATAGACCAGAATAATCAAGATAAAGAAAACCCTGATAATACTGAGTATGAATCAAGAAGACCAATAATTTAGAATTTCTGCATACTAGGCGTTGCTAACTCTGAAAGACGTAGCCAAGAATATAGAATAGCCATGAAGAATCCTGAATACTGACTTCTGAATGATAACCCGACTGCAGACGAAACATGTAGAAGATATCTGGGCCCTGCAAGATTGGCCGAGTGGATCATTCATAAGGATCATGGCGATAGCTCAGATATAGCGATAAAACTATGATCAGCGGATCCATGAAAACACGCTAGGCGGAAGAAATTTGAGGAACGGGCTAGAATGCTAAGCACTGAAAGGACTAGCCACAGACGAATCCAAGCCTAGGTAGGGCCATCGCATAACACAACTCAGGCGTTACGCATTAGGGTGCAGCGAGCTAACGCTCTGCGAGGCTCGCACTTGGCGAAGCTCACGCGATGAAGCCAGCGCGTAATACAACACTAAATGCTAAGCACTAGGGTGCAGCGAAGTCCACATCCGATTAGGTCCACGGGTGACTAGAACATGACCCTCGCTTGGTGAGGCTAGCGGAGCCTATGGTCCACCAAATCAATAAAGACTGCCAGAAGTTAGTGGCTCTGAGAACACGATCAAGAACTCATAATAACCAAAACGAGTCCCGAATGCTGCTTTCTGAATAATAACCTGACTGCAGATCAGTTCTGAGAATACCCGAGTTCCATGAACATGGTCGAAGAAATTATGATCGCTATTGGAGTAATAAAAATGGAAAATACCATAACTCTGTCTGACAGAAGTTCTGAATCTGGAATACTGTTATACTGACACTTCTCATGTAATGATACAGTCTATCTGATTATATAAGTGATGACTACTCCACTTGCTGTACTGGTCCCCTGTGATGTATCCATAATTACAAGAATAAAATGCGAGGCCGAAGATCTATCCAATATAAGACAATGTGGTGTACCAGAGTAAAGGAATGCCAGAACATAATGAGAGCGAACCACATCTGCCCTGCTGTTACCTCACTAGTCTACGCATATCTTAAGTTGGCATAAGGATTACAAAAATCAGAATAGTAAAAATAGAAGAGATAGGAACCATGAAATAGGGAGGTAGACACGGACGGACTAAGATTGGTGATGATAGTGCAATGAGAAAGATATGATATAGAGAACTTGCCAACTCCTGGACATGATTAAATGGGGATAATAGTTACTATCGGTACCCTCCGGATTCCTTTTCAGATATTGAGCATCCTTTCCTGTTCTCACTCCATCAGTATCTTGACTTCCTCTTGAGTCAGATTATATGTTTGCCTCCTTCTACCATGTGCCCTAGTTCTTGATCTCTTTTGTGTCTAACTCTATGCTCGATGCTGGGATGAAGCGAGATCATTCTGCCAGTAGGTCCTGGATTCCCTCCCAATGGTGATAACTGGATGAGTTAATCTGATCTGTGCGATGTTCTCTGTCTCCTTGAACGGACAGTCACTTTTCAACTAATCTCCAGACCCGTATATGACTTAATTCATGACCTTTCTGGCGGTTGCGTTGTAGGTGCCCTGCTTCAGACAGTACCCACAAGTCATATGCTGAGGGTAAGGTTGGAGGGATAGCTTAGCTAGTGGGCATCTAGGGGTCTGTCTGAGTCTTCAACTTGTTGGAACTTGCTTTTGATGATACATTTGTGAAGCCATTTCATTGGAGCTCTATCTCACAAGCCTATACAAGAGTTCTACATGCTCAGGACTTTCCAAAGAGAGTGGCTATGGATGTGTACTGTAATATTATTAGAATGTTAAAAGCCTTGAAACACACATACACATCATTAGTCTATTAGTAGACTTGACCCTTCCTATTAGTAGACTTGACCACCTATTAGTAGACTTGACCCTTCCTATTAGTAGACTTACCACCTATTAGTAGACTTGACCCTTGCTATTAGCAGACTTGACCCTTCCTATTAGCAGACTAATAGGGCTGTTAGTCGACTTATCAAAATGACTAGTCGACTAATACATGTTGTAGTCGACTTATAATTCCTGCTGGTCGACTAATTATAGTTTCCAGAAACTTGCATATCTGTTTCAGTCTTATGTAGTCGACTTATACCCAAGATTAGTCGACTAACCCAGTCAAATTTGCCTATACTAGTCGACTAACCCCCAACCCCTAGTCGACTTATAGCAGTTTGTAACTGTTGTACAGTTATTGAATTCTGGTGTTTTATCCAACATTTTAAAATTCAAATTTGTTCTGATAACTACCCTAACTGACTATGGATTTCACCTATAAATAGCGATGTTGTCCTAGGCTAAAAACACCAATTAAAATCAATAGTTTTCTGCCCAAAAAACTCTGTTGAAAAAAATTTGATTTCAAAAAACTATTTTCCACTTTCAGTTCTTAATTCAAATTCCTACTCTATAGTGAAGATTTCTGAGAGTCCACCTATAATAGCCCTTGTTCACGATCACATACAGATTCAAGGCTTATAGGATCAATTGTAATCACTCAAAGAGGAGCATTGTACAAGAGCGTCTTCGGGTTGAAGAGAGTTTGTACAAGGTGTTGTGGTCTTCTTGGTTGTAAGAAGAGTTGTACATATTTAGCAAAGGGGATTTGTCAAATGGTGTGCAAGGTGTTAATTTTGGGTGTACAAAGTCAAAGGATAAAGGAAAATCTCAAGCGGGTGGCTTGGGGACTGGATATAGGTCACGAGGACCGAATCAGGATAAATCACTTATGTTTACGATTGTTATCTTTTCTGTGATTTAATTTCCTTTATTGCAAGTACTTTATTTTTATAACGCTAATATCTTTGTTTGAGTGTTGACGTATATTCTAGATCCTACAATTGGCATCATCTCGGGACCAACACAACTTTCATCAACTGAGAGGGTCTCTTTGCCAACTTCATCTGCATCTCATCCTGATCTTTCTTCTTTGGGTCCGTTCTACTTCCCAAGCGATGGCAAAAAAAATTTGAGAATACTTCTAGGGCTGCTTGGGAATAAGAAACATCTTGATCCTCATCTTCAGTTCTCACTAAAATATTACTTGCTCGGTTCTCCTTGTCAGCCGCCATGTACGACACCAACCGACTATGCCTTAGGAATCTTGTAGTGTACTTATTTACAATTCAACCTTCCTACTGCAATTTGATAATTCATTCTTTTATCTCTTTCTGAGCTATTATAGAGAAGAATCTTCTTATAGAAATCCTTTGAGAACTGGTCCCAAGTGTGGGCTTTTCCAGTCTCGCTACTTCCGCCAACCACCACATTCTGGCCACATCTTTCAACTGAATCTTGGTCATTTCCACTTGATTCTCGTAAGGGATCCGAGTTGCCTTCAAAAGGTCTGTCGCATTTACCAACCACTGTTATGCATCCAGGACTTCTCCAAGCCAGAAAAGATTGCCGGTTGTAATTTCCTAAAATCTGACATATTGCCTGGCTTCTGTTCCCGGAGCGCAACCAATAATCTTTGGGCAGGATCTTCGTCTGTTCTAGTTAGTTTTCATCATATTTTGCAGAAATTGTCTCAGATCAATATTTCCTCCATTAGGGCCACCCTAAGAAGAACCAGATGATTTCCCCATCTTTTCATGTCCGAGTTGGTCCAAGAATAATAAGAAACTGAAGTATGAAAGGATGGGAGAACTTCAGAATTCAAGGGTAAGATTATCAAGAGAAAATGAATAACTTTGTACTTGTAGTTGGATTGTATGACCAGGACTCATGCATTCCAGTTACAAATTTCTTTAACATTAATTTGCTGACTGGTTGTACCGAGGATGTGAGAGCCTAGGCTCTAATACCACCCTGTAACGCCCTGATCCTCGGGTACGGAGACGTTATGCGAGTATATACGCAGGTCAGAAATACCCTCACGTATATACGTTAAGCATCATTACAGGAAAGAATCAGAGTACGGAAGCACGAGGTGCATTATACATTCCAACATATGAGTACAGTTACAAAGTTATCACCAAATGTGACACAATATTACAAGAATATTACATCGTCGATAGGCCCAATTGCGAGAATACAAGGAAATATACAAGTATGAACAGTACAAGGGGCGCTTATGAGTTATAACAGGAAAACTCTAGAGTCGAGCAGGGGGCCTGGAAGGATGGGCCTTCAAACAGTCTGCTGGGGATCTACGCTTCAGCTGCGCCACTCAATCAGCAATTGGGAGAATCCACACGCTTCAAGCTTCAAGACCTGGTCATGAGGATTCAGAGGAGCCAGAACTCTCCGGCGAGTGGTGATGCGAAAGCCAGATGGCGTGCTGAGATAAGCATACATGTATCGATAAATCTGAATTATAAACATGCATTGAAAACCGTGTCGTGGGTATAAGTATGCAGGAGCAAGTAGATATACAACAATTGATATCAAGCAGGGAATACTCATAGTATGATAAGATAAGAGCAGGAGACAGGTGGAATAGAATACAAGTGGAAAGGCAGGATATTAACTTGTACAGTATAATAATCATAAAATTAGAAATCCGAATTAAAACCCGATACAAGCAAACATGGCAAAGCATACAACGGATCCATAGCTGGCATCTTTTATTATTATTTTACTCGTCTTACCCAGATGTCTAGATATGTTAACTAGCGTCCCAGCACACATATATCCACATCTGAGTAAAGAAAGGTTGTTAATGGAAACCAACGGGGGTATCAACGAACAATGTTTACAGTGGGTCCCATACATGCCCGGGACCACGGTCCAGGAAGTTCCGTTGCTGGTGCTCAGAACCAGCCGCAAGGCGTACAGGAGGGTCTTATAGAATGCCCTTATCAAGATGGTACCAGGAAGGAGGGAGCCAGCACTCCCCTCGGTCTCCTGGAGGCCCACAGGTCAGACCAGAAATTTTAGTTGCACAACAACCTAGGGCCACTGTAAATACGAACATATATTGATAGCCGTAAGTTTCCCCCGATCAGATGTAAGTTGTTCCTGTTTATGATTTATTATGTAATTATCAATTTACGGGAATAGCAGGTGCAAGACATAAACAGAAATTCAGGAGTACATGAGTACTGTAGATTCAGGTCACTGTATATATAATACAGGATAACAAGTATAAGATTCAAGTCACTGTATGTAATACAGGATAACAAGTATAGTATTCCCGTAAATGTGATAATCACAGGTCAAATATTAATATGCCAGGAGGCGGGTGATAAGTCATGTTATAATAAGAAACAAATGCCAAGTAGTAGCATGTCGGATGTCAGGTATTAACATGACATGAGGTGATATCAGGCAGGTAACAAGGGACAACATAGTATATGTTAGCACATCAAGTGAAAGCATGTCAAGCGATACAAGAAAACCGTACTGATACAAAGGATCGGTACAAATACCAAAAAAAACCATACATTTTCAGGAAAAATAGTATAAGCTAGATTTCAAACTCTTCACAACCATTAATAGAAGAATCGGTAAACTGGCGGGCAAGTAATTCAGTAAGCAAGTGAATATCCAAGCGGAGATAAGTGGGACTGGAGCGAAACTAATGTACAACACTAAATACTATCACGCTTGGCGAGGTTACTGCTCGCAGTGTAGCTAGACACATGTGTCGCAATAAGCTATGAACACTATACTTTCGCTCACGGTAAAGCCAAGCTCACGGGGTAACGACGCTCGGATGGAGCAAGCGATAAAGTTTTAACGCTAGGTCCGCCTACCAGGCATAGCATAGAGAAAGTCTAAATGACTTTAAACCTCAAAGGTTATACCCAGAGGTTAGGCCCAAAGGCAAGAGTACCTGCAGAAAGTGTTAGTTCCAAATAACACAAATCGTGAATAATACAAGTCGACCCGATGAAAGGGGGAGTCAAAACGAAAGCGAGAACACTCGCCTAAGTCTTCAGAAAACATAGTGAAATCCCCTATCTCTGGAATCCAGGAAACCAGCGCGTAACGCGTTCCAATAAAAAGGAGGAGAGAGACTGAAGACGCGGGAGTCGCGTCGCGTAGAGGCCACAAATGCGGGGTTCGAGACCCACGTTTAAGCTAGGACACCAGAAGAACGCAGACGCTGGCGTGAGCTCTGCGTCGCGTTGTTATAAGAACGCGAAGGTCGCGTTATACAAATATTAAGAATGCGAAGATCACTTCAAAGAATTGCTTGGACGCGGGGGGTAAGCTCCGCGTCTAGCAATTGAACTCAAGAGAGAGAGAGACAGGGAGATAAGGGAGACGCACAGGGGTAAAGGTGAGACGCAGGAGTGAGAGAGAGACAATACAGGAAAAAGGAAGAGAGATGCAAGGATGAAAGGAGAGGGACACAGTGAAGGGAGAAAAACAGAGAAGGAAAGAAAAAAAGGAAAGGAAAGGAAAAGAAAAGGAAAGAAAGAAAGAAGGAAAGGAAAGAAAAGAAAGAAGAAAGAAAGGGGGAAGGATGGCCGGCTGTGGCCGGCCAGGCCTCGCTGGATGCCGGAGGTGGCCAGCGGCCAAGGGCCGACCGCCATGGGGGCCGCCCAAACCCAAGCCATGGTGTGCAAGTCTAGTTAAATTTAGAATTTCAGAGTTTTGAAAACGGTGTTTCGGAGAGCGACGAGTAGGTCAGTTGGAAAGAGCATGCCGAGGAGAGGAAGATGGCGTGGTTGGTGGTGACCAAGGTGGTGTAGGTGGTGGTGGAAATGGTGGTGAAGTTTGATGGTAAAGGGTTGTTTTCTTGATGAAGAAGGGGGTGATGTTGTTGGTTGGAGTTGGTGTTAGATTTATGGTTGTTGTTGTTGTAATGGAAGAGGAGATGGAGGAGAGAGGTGGTGGAAATGGTGGTGGAGAAGGTGGAGGAGGTGGAGAGGGTGGCCGTCCAAAGAGGCTACATTTGTGCTGCTGTTGGCTGGAAATGGAGAAGGAAAGGAAAAAATGAAAGAGAGAGAAAGAAATGTGGGTATATATAAAGGAGGGGTTTTGATTATTACAAGTTTGCCATCCGCACTAAAGAGAGTTGCGTCTCTTTTGAAAAAAGAGACCCGCGTCTCATTTAAGTGATAGCCGCGTCTGGGCAAAAGAGAGCCAGACGCGGAGATGAGATCTGCGTCCAGTAACGCGAGAGTTGCGTTAGACAGAAAAGACAAAAAGTCATAATGACTTAATTGAAGTTGATCTGAAGTGCATTAAATGCAGAACGGAAACAAATATCTGCATTAAAGACTAGATCTACGTCTGGTGATCCTCACGTCTAAGGAGGAGAGAGAAAAATGAGAAAAGATATAAATACAATATCTGGGTAAAATTCCGATATCTGGGAAAAAACCGAAAACTCTGGAAAAGCTTGAAAAATGAAGTAACTCAAAAAGCTTTTCAAAAATTCTCAAAAATAATAAATATTATTTTAAGATGTGTGGTGAAATCAGTCTTTAGAAATTCAATCTCGTTTTTAAAATAAAAACCCTGAAGTCAATAGTCGATACCGGTCTATACCGGGTCGGTCGGATTTTGATAAAATCTGAAAAATCTCAAAAAATGTATGAAAGGAGAAAATATGATTCTAAGAAGTAATATAAAAGCAGAATGCAGAAATTTGATTCTAATTGTAAACTATAGTTTCTAAAATCAACCAGCGATACTAGCGGACACCAAATCCAGTGAAATTTTGATAAATTCAGAAAAGTCCCAGAAAAAGTATATAGATAGAAAATATGATTTTAAGAAATAATATGAAATATTTTTCTAGAATTTTAACTCCATTTGTAAATTAAAAATCTGAGAATCGGTCAGCGACACTAGTTGACACCGGTTTTGAAGATTTCCAATTTAATTAAGAAAAATTTCAGAAAATTTATAGAAAATCTAAAATATTAAAAAATGATGTTTGTAACTAAAATTGTCAAATCAGAATAGCAAAAAGACCAAATTGAGTAATAATCCAAGATCACGTTCTCGGTTCAGACTAGGGCTGACTCCGAGTCCAGGAATCCAGATCCAAGACAAAATGATTTTATAAATAATCCATAACACAAAACAAATACCAGAAGTAAATCAAAAAATATGATCAGAAAATATGAATACACAACTAAGTACGTATTCCGGGAGAGGGGTGTTACACATTTCTTGTGTGATATGGCTTATAACAACAATTTTTCAATTTAATGGTGATCGCCAAAAAGCATGCACAAGAATAAGTAAAAGAGTGATGGTCGATGTTACTGTTTTAGCGATTCTAGCATAATAGAGAAGTGGCTATACGGGTCGTATCCACCAGGAGGGAGAGCGATGAAAGCTTGAATGTGGCTTCTTTGTCTGTGGTAAAGATGTTCTTTGTCTCAAATAAAGAATTAAAAAGAAAATAAGTCTTGTTTCAAAAATTGCTTAGATTGTTTTGGAGATTGAAAAAGTGATTTTTTGGTTTTTGCAAGGGTAAAAACGCATGGCTCACTTTCTACTAAATGCTCCCATAAATCTCTAATTTTTGAAGATGTAGCTTCACAATAGATCATAAGCAAGCATAAGCTTTATGCATAAGAACTATTCACGTTGGAGATTGAATGAAAGTTCTTACCTTCATTTAACTTTACACGGTAAAACTTGAACATTCCCTTATCAAGATCCGATTGAAGGCAAAAATAAGGGAAGAAACAAGTACAATATTGGTATCGGTAAAGATGAATATGGATATCTTTAACTTATGAAACAAGTAGTGTTTACAATCTATAAATCATCAAAAATGATTAAGCATGAAATATGAGAGTGGTAATACTTATATGTAAGTTAGAGTTAGAACCCTCGTCTGATGTCATAGCTCTTACTTGCACAAGGCTTGTTTGACACTATTGACTCATTTGGGTTATCAATCAAGTTGTTAGAAATTAGTGGGTTAGTAGTTAGTTAGCCACGCAATGAAAAATTTAGCTAGACATGAGTAAGAAAAACAAGAGAGGAGTAAAGTAAAGAAGTTCTACACTAATGGAAGAAAGTAAAAGTAAGTAAAAACACCAAGTGATGGAAAGAAGAAGGAAAAGTATTACTTGTTTAAGATTGTCACCTTCAAATACAACTTGTATACACTCTCTCTTTCACTCTAATGGCTAATCTATTACAATAAACAAAGAGAAAAATAAGAAAACTAGAGAAAAGAAACTAGCATAATCCTTCTACTTTGGATATCCCCTTCTCTGTAAATCCCAAGGGGTTTCATAGGTGCAGGAGGAAAAGAACAAGGGGGACCAAACCTAGACCAAAGTACTTGCTCAGAGGAACAAGTACTGTCACGAAAAAGTGGCCAAAGCCGTGTTTTTGTGGCATCTCTGGCTCTGCCAGGGCACCGTCGCCTGGCGTGATTTAATGCTCTATCCCCCTGTCAGTTGCACAGTCTGGTTTCTTGATATCTGCATCCGATTTTGACAGACTAGCTCCCCAAGGTCGATGGTTATATGTGTAGGCTTTAAATTACCAAATAAATGGGATTTAGGTCTTCTTCTTCATTTCATGCCATGGACCTAGAAACATACAAGAGAAGTGTTATTAACAGAAATTAATATTGAATAAATGTGAAGATGTGATATGAAATATGCATGTTTAGAGACTAGTCACACCCCTTACACTTATCTTTTGCTCGTCCCAGAGCAAAACAGAGAATCAAAAAGCTATCCAATTTATTATACCATTTTTACAGGTGACGCGAATGCACTGAGCATGTGCAACAAGCCTTTGAATCTCTAGGTTTTCCTTAGAGGAGGAGTTTTGTTTCTTGAGGGTTTTCAGCGGATTACACCCACAAAATCCATAAAAAGAATAAAAATATTAGTAGTTTTTTGAAAAATTCTTCTTAAAGTAGAAAAAGGCTTTTTAATCTCTTAAGTAAAAATAGCTAAATAATTATAAGCATTAGGTTAACCCTTATTAATCCTTCCTATACTTTGGTCTTCATGCAAGAATATGGTCTTTATTAAGTTTATGAGAAATTATATACTTCAAATTCATTCTTTTATTTTGCCTTAAATAATATGCATTGTGTGAAGTGATGATTTACTTGAAATTTTTTGACTCAAGCTCTAATGACACAAAATTTATTAGTGTTTATTTATGTACTGCTTTCACCTTTAATTTTCTTAGACTTTCTAATTTACTTGTGTAGCGAGTTTTTAACCGATGACTCCCAAATCAGGGGGTCTTAGGGCATCAGGTGAGAAAACACCCCTAAGTTTAAATATTCAAGTAAACTAAGCCACAAAACTAAGCTTTTTTCTTTTAAGGATGAATAATCATGCTTCTTGAGGCACAATTATTCAGCTTAATCGAGTTTATAACTATATGTGTAATTTCTTTTTTTTTTTTGGCATTTAGAGTCTTTGTCTATAAATTTCAAGAGTGAGTGTAAGTCAATGCAAATTTACTAAGGCAAAATTAAAGAGATTAGTTATTTTCCTAATTTTTCCTAAACTACCAATCCAACCAATAATCTTTTATTTAGGCTAAAGTAAAGAATTTCTAACTTGGATTTCCTTAATACTTTAACTATTTTGTATTTTACAAAAAGACTATAAAAAAATTCTCTACTACTTTAATATTTTTTTATAATTTTTATTATATATATATATTTCAATAAAAAAAGGAAGAAAAAAAATACTAAAAAGAAGAAAAAGAAATACTACAATCCTAGGTTAGTTCCCCTCCCTCACACTTATCTAATGTATTATCCTCAATGGATGATATTTGAATGCAAATGCAATAAACAGGTGTAAGGAAAGATATACAAATAATTATGATAATGTACAAAGAATTCCTAATTTTTTAAGTAGCTACAAAAATTTTTTTCTTTTTTTTATTTTTATATATATATATTTTGGTTTGTGGTGGGTATAGTCACTTGTAAGATGGGTCTAAAAGACCCATGATATGTTCTGCTTGTGACTCTGGTTTAGTGGTTAGGAATGACTTCAGTTTTTGCCCATTCACTTTGAATTCCTCACCACTCTTGGATCAAAAATTACCACAGCACCGTGTGGAAAGACGGTGCACACAATGAAGGGCCCGGACCAACAAGTCTTGAGCTTCCCTACGAAGATGTGAAGCCGTGAATTGTAGAGTAGAACTTTTTACCCGAGGACAAAATTCTTTCTGTGCATGCATTGGTCATGAAAGAACTTGATCCTACTCTTGATTATTTTTGCATTTTCATAAGCTTCATTTCGTATTTCCTCCAATTCTGGAATTTGCAGCTTTCTCAGTTCACCGGCTTTATTTAAATTAAAATTTAATTGTTTAATGGCCCACAAAGTACGGTGTTCGAATTCCACTAGCAAGTGGCAGGCCTTCCCAAATACCATTCGGTATGGAGACATACCGAGGACAATTTTGAAAGTAGTCCGATAAGCCCATAGTGCATCTATCAGCTTGCTGGACCACTCCTTTCTATTCTGTCCGACGGTTTTCTCCAAGATGAGCTTAATTTGTCTGTTAGTTACTTTCACTTACACAATGGCTTGGGGATGATACGTTATGGATAATTTATGAGTGATAGAGTATTTATGCATCAGGGCGTCAAAAGCCCTGTTGCAGAAATGAGTCCCATTATCACTGATAATAGTGCGCGGGGTACCGAAATGAGAGAACATATTTTCTTTTAGAAATTTGACAACCACTCTGTTGTCATTCGTCCTAGTCGATTTTGCCTCTACCCATTTTGAGACATAGTCCACCGCAACCAAGATGTACTGGTTGCCGAATGAACTTAGGAATAGTCCCATAAAATCAATGCCCCAAATATCAAAAATTTCAACCTCCAGAATAGGGTTTAGGGGCATCATGTCTCTCCTTTTCCTGGTCATTTGGCAGTTCGTGCATAACTTGTAAAAGTTGAAAGAATCCTTGAACAAAGTAGGCTAGTAGAACCCACTCTGTAAGACCTTCTCGGTGGTTTTGCGGGGACCAAAGTGTCCACCGCAAGCAAGTTCATGGAAAAATATTAATACACTCATGTGTTCATCCTCTGGTACATACCGTCTGATGATTTGGTTAGGACAATACCTGAAAAGATATAGTTCTTCCTAAAAGAAGAATCATACTTGGGCGAAGAAGCGATATTTATTCTGCTTTGTCCATTCAGAAGGTATTAATCCCGTGGCAAGGTAACTAACGATGTCAGCATACCAGGGTTCCTTAAAAATTGTTAGGATGTGTTCATCCGGGAAATCCTCGTTGATAGGTTTGTCCTCAGTGGGTGCATTGGGAATCTAGATAAGTGATCTGCCACTATGTTTTCACAACTTTTTTGTCTAGAATCTCCTAGTCAAATTCTTGTAATAGAAGGATCCAACAGATGAGTCATGCTTTTGCATCCTTCTTCATCATAAGGTATCTTAATGCAGAGTGGTCTATGAATACTGTGATTTTCGATCCTAGCAGGTATTGATGGAACTTTTCTAACGCGAATACTATGGCCAAGAATTTCTTCTCAGTCATAGTGTAGTTTTGCTAAGCGTCATTCAACGTCCTACTCGAATAGTAGATCACATGCTACCGATTATTGATGCACTGTCCTAGGACAGCGCCAATGGCAAGGTCTGATGCATCACATATGATCTCAACTGGTTGGGTCCAGTCAGGAGCAGAAATGATAGGTGCAGATATCAGTTCTTGCTTAACCTTCTCCTATGATTTAAAACATCCATCATTAAAATCAAAGGGTATGTCCTCGCTAGTATGTTGGTTAAAGGTCTAGCGATTTTGTTAAAGTTCTTAATAAATCGTTGGTAGAACCCAGCATGCCCTAAAAAAGATCGGATATTCTTAATGCATTTGGGTGGTGGAAGCTTAGCGATTACTTCTATCTTAGCTTTGTCAACTTCGATTCCTCTCCTTGAGATCTCATAGCCTAAGACAATTCCCGCCTTACCATGAAGTGACATTTTTCTCAATTTAGAGTTAAGTTCTTTTCCTTTCATCTTTGAAGAACTAACTCTAGGTGATGATGAAGACACTGGTCAAATGAATCTCCGTAGATGGAGAAATCATCCATGAAAATTTCTAGGAAATGTTCTACCATATCGGAGAAAAGACTGAGCATGCACCGTTGGAATGTCGCGGGAGCGTTGCACAATCCAAAGGGCATGCGTCGGTAGGCAAAGGTTCCGAATGGGTAAGTAAACATGGTCTTCTCCAGATACTCTGTAGCAATGGGAATTTGATTGTATCTTGAGTACCCATCCAGAAAATAGTAGTCCAGCCAAACTTTCTAACATTTGATCGATGAAGGGTAGTAGGAAGTGATTTTTTCTCATAGCAGCATTCAATTTTCGATAGTCAATACAAACACGAATCTTGGTAGGTAGTCTTGTTAGTACCAACTCTTTGTGTTCGTTTTTCACTATGGTAAAGCCAGCTTTTCTTGGGACAGCATGGATAGGACTAACCCATTGACTATCAGAAATGGGATAAATGATCCCATTATCTAATAGTTTCAAAATTTCTGTCTTCAAAGCCTCTTGCATTAATGGGTTAAGCCTACGTTGTGGGTCCCTCCTTGGAGTCGCATCATCATCGAAATGAATATGATGTTGTACTAATGCTGGGCTTATTCCTTGATGTCTTTCATTGTCCATCCAATTGCTTCTCTATGTTTTCTAAAAATTGACATCAAGCTTTCCTCTTATTTTCTTGTCAGATGGGATGCTATGATAACTGGCAGGGTTTCTCTTCCGCCTAGGTAGACGTACTTGAGATGTTCAGGCAAATCTTTTAATTCTAGGGAAGGAATGGATTCATTGGAAGGGAGATTTGAAATTTTTGTCTTGGGATTAGGTACACTTAGGCTTGACGCCCAATTCACTGCTGAATCAATGATCTGGTCTGAATTAAAATTCTCAGACTCTAGATCAAACTCGCTCTCTGTGTCTATCTCCATACTCTCCTCATGCTCACTCGTCAAATTTTCAATAGAATTGACCTCAAAAGTCTGATCGTTCATATCCCTAGGTTATTTTCCTAGGTTGAAAACATTGACATCCTGTCATGTCTCCAAAGGTCAATTGCATAGACTTGTTCCTATAGTTGATTATGGCATTGGTTGTGATAAGGAATGGTCGTCCTAAGATGACTGGAGTTTGAGACCTTGGGTTTGACACAGGTTGGGTCTCAAGCACAATGAAATTAATGGGGTAGATGAAATTCTCAACCCGAATAAGGACATCTGTGATTTCCCTTATAGGACCTTTCACAGATCGATCAACTAACTGAATGGTTTCTCGAGTTGGACGCAGCTCGTCAAACCTAAGTTGCTGGTATACTAAAAGAGATAGCAAGTTGATACTTGCTTTCAGGTCAAGAAGTTCTCGACTAATTTCTGTTTGTCCTATTGTGCAAGAAATTGTAGGACATCCGGGATCTTTGTATTTGACCGGAATGGAACCAGATAGAAGTTCGCTTATGTTGGTTGCCAAGAATACTTTCTTTATCATATTCATTTTTCTCTTCTTAGTGCACATATCCTTAAAGATTTAGCATATGCTGGAACTTGTTGGATAGCGTCAAGAAGAGGCACATTCAATTTGACCTGATTGAACATTTTGAGTCTCTTTTCCATGTGCATGTTCTTATTGTTGTTTCTAAGCATATTTGGAAAGGGTGTTGTAGGCTTGTGAACTTGATCAGTAGGTGTGTTTTTATCAGACGTTTGTGGAGGAGATTGAGAGGGGCTAACAGATGTGGAGGCAGGAGTAGGATCAATTTGGATTAGACTTTTTGGCTGGTAGACCTGATTGTCAACCTTCTTTCCTGACCTTAATGTATGGACAATATTACACTGGTCGATTTGAGAATCTTGAACTTCATAAGCTTGACTAGAATTCTTAGAGTGGACTAGCGGTTGACTAGGTAAAGCACCCTTAGGTCTTTCACTTAGAGAACTTGTTAGCTGACTCATCTGAACTTCCAATCTAGATATGTCATGTGCATGGCTGTTCAACATTTGTCCTTGGTTTTGCATGAAAGCGGTTTGAGTCTTTAGGAATGCCTCCATACTCTCCTTCAATTTACTGAGTTTATTCTCTGTTGGTGAGTTTTGACAAGAAGAAGAGGACGGTTGATTGGGAAAGTTTGCTTGAGGATTAGAATAGTGAATATTATTGGGAAAATTGGGCTTGGGAGAATTGTTCGGGCCCCAAGAGAAATTAGGGTGATTTCTCTAACCAAGATTGTAAGTTTATGAGTAGGGATTATTCTGCTGCCTTGAGTAGGCCGCATTCATGTATTCCGGTGGTAATTGATACAACAACAACAACTAAGCCATTTGTCCCAAGTATTTAGGATAGGCTACATGAACCAAAAGAGAATTACACCGGATCGGGCACATGGATCAGCTTTCTCCACTCAGTCCTATCAAGCAATATGCCTTCACTAAGACCTTTAGCCTCTATATCTTGTCGTATTACCTCTATCCATGTTTTCTTCGGTCTCCCCTGTGCTCTTTTAACTTACCCTAAATTGATACGCTCTACTCGCCGGGCTAGCACATCTGTAGGCCTACATCGCACATGACCAAATCATCGTACGCGATTTTCTCTCATCTTCTCTTCTATAGAGGTTACACCTATCTTAGTATGAATATCCTCATTCCTCACCTTATCTCTCCGCGTGTTACCACACATCCAACGAAGCATGCGTATCTCTGTTACACTCATCTTCTGGGCATGGTATCTCTTTATAGCCCAACATTTTGTGCCATATAACAAAGCTGGCATAATAGCAGTCCGATAAAACTTTTCCTTCAGCCATAACGGAATATTACGATCACATAAAACTCCTATTGCGCTCCTCCATTTCAATCAGCCGGCTTGGATCCTATGGTTGATATCACTATCAATCTCCCCATCCTTTTGGATAATAGAACCCAAGTACATAAAATGACTGCTCATCGATATTTCTCATCCATCTAGTCTCACAGTATTATAATCTCAGAGTCTCTGTTTACTGAATTTACACTCCATATACTCTGTTATGGTCCTACTTAATCTAAAATCTCGAGATCCTAGAGTTTGCCTCCATAACTCCAATTTGGCATTTACCCCAGCTCTCGTCTCATCAACTAGGACAATATCATCAGCAAATAGCATACACCACGGTATCTCATCCTGAATAGCTCTGGTAAGCTTATCCATCACTATGAAAAATAAGAATGGACTCAATGCAGATCCTTGATGCAATCCAATTGTGATGGAAAAATCACTTGTTATGCCTCCATAAGTTCTGACATTTGCCACTACTCCATCGCACATATCCTTAATTATGTCAATATATTTGATGGGGACTCCCTTTTCATCAACGTCCCCCATAATACCTCTCTTGGTACCTTATCATAAGCTTTTTCTAAATCAATAAAGACCATATGCAAATTTCTCTTCCTTTCTCGAAATCGCTCCGGTGGTAATTGATGAGTTTGAAAAATTGGGCACTCTTCAAAGTTATGGTTTGGTGCCTAACAATATGAACAACCTGGATTGTGTATCTGTGGTGGGTTGATTTGGTTGACCTTGGTGGGCTCTTTTATTTCTAGAGCTTTAATTCTTCTCCTTAGAGTGGCTATCTTAGCTTTAGCAGCGATAGATGATTCTAAAGATAGGAGCCCTCCTTTTGAAGCTATAGATTGTGAATTCCTTGGCTTCTCAGAGATTGGCTCCTATTGGAGGGTTTTCTCAGGTAGATCTGCAAATAAATTCAAATCCTAGTTTTCATTCTTTTGCAAGAGTTTTCCCTGACACATAGTTTCTAACAAGGTTTTTGTTTGATAATCCAAACCATCATAAAGAATCTGGCACTGACGCCATTCTTTACACCATGATGAGGGCACTGAGCTAAGAGATCTTTGAATCACTCAAAGTAGCTCCAAAATGGTTCACTCTGCTCTTACCTAAACTGCATGATGTTCCTTCTGATGAGGGCAGTCTTGTGGATTGGGTAAAATTTCTTCAAGAAAGCCTTGACAAAATTGTCTCACGTCGTGACTGAGTCCACAACCAAGCTATACAACCATTTCTTAGGTAGGTCCTTTAGGGAAAAGGGAATGAAAACCTAACGGCATCATCTCCTAATTGAGGAATGTGTATCATGAGGCATACTTCTTCAAATTCCCTAACAAAGAAGTATGCGTCCTCTGATTCTAAACAGTGAAATTTCGGGAGAGTGTTGATGAATTACGGTTTCAGCTAAAAATTATCACCATTCGCTTCAGGAAGTTTTATACAAGATGGGAGTGAAGTTCTGATTGGGTAAAACCTATCTTGTAGCGATGCCGTCACTGATTCTAGATGCAGCGGAAGAGAAGTGTTTCGGGTTAATCTGGAAGTAACAGGATCTCTCAACCACTCTTACATACAGCACACCACAAACAACGTATAAACAACAAAATAATCAAAAATAATGAAAAAATAAATAAAAGAAAGAGAAATAACTACCGAGGCTTAGTCTAAAGTACCTGGACCTAGATGACTCCTAACTGGTCGATTCTCCGGAGGAGGTTGTTGCAAGAATTAGACTATAAGTTAATAGGTCAGGAAAGGGCAAAACTCGGTAGGAGGTATCCGGGCGTGAGTCTCTGGCCTTAATTACGCTAAATCACGAAGTTTTCGAGACTTAACCTCTCAATCCTCTTTTCTTAGACACCGATTTGCAAGAGTATAGTTCGTACAATTTTTACCCTCGGTTAATCTCTTAGTGAGTCTGAGATGTCCCTAGGGTCAACGTCTATCAAATTTTAGTTAGACTTGGGATTGTGAGTGTACTTGGAGATGATTTTTAGGCTAAGCAAGGGTGATGAAATTCCCATCTTATCTTGTTTATTTGGGTTTTTCCCTTAATGTCAATTGTGTAAGTGTATAATGTATTCACAACAAGATAACACTCAAAGCAATAAATCACTCCAAAATGTTAGTCCTATTTAATATGAAATGCACACATAGCTTTATCCAGCACTCTTCAACAGAAATTGAAATGAATTGAAATAGACACGTGCTATAAATGTAAAAGTCTAATCAAATATTTAATTTAGCAACAAATGAATTTCTATTGAGTTATTAAAAGTGTAAAGGTGAAGCATACAAGTAAACTAAAAATTTTTAGAAAGTAATTTTGCACGATTTTTGGTAAGCCTGCAGAAGAGCTTTTTTAGTACTTCAATCAGAAAAATTCGCTTTTACACGATTTTTTCGAGGGCAAATGAATTCTTCGTGCAATATCTTTGGTCACTGATCTTTCTTCCCATTATAGTTAGCTCCTTGGTAACTTCTCCTACACACAACAACAAAGAAGAATCTTTAGTGTTTGAACAATAAAACCGTTCCCTCCCCGGCAACAGTGCCAAAATTTGATTGCCAAAAAGCATGCACAAGAATAAGTAAAAGAGTGATGGTCGATGTTACTACTTTAGTGAGTCTACCATAATAGCGAAGTGGCTATACGGGTCATATCCACAAGGAGGGAGAGCGATGAAAGCTTGAATGCGGCTTCTTTGTTCGTGGTAAAGACGTCCCTTGTCTCAAATAAAGAATTGAAAAGAAAATAAGTGTTGTTTCAAAACTTGCTTAGATTGTTTTGGAGATTTCAAAAGTGATTTTTTTGGTTTTTGCAAGGGTAAAAACTCATGGCTAACTTTCTACTAATTGCTCCCACTTATCTCTAATTTTTTGAAGATGTAGCCTCAGAATGGATCATAGGCAAGCATAAGTTTTATGCATAAGAACTATTCACGTTGGAGATTGAATGAAAGTTCTTCCCTTCACTTAGCTTTACACGATAAAACTTGAATATTCCCTTATCAAGATCAGATTGAAGGTAAGAATAAGGGAAGGAACAAGTGCAATATTGGTATCGGTAAAGATAAATAGAGATATTTCTAACGTACAAAAATAAGTAGTGTTTACAATCTATAAATCATCAAAAATGATTAAGCATGAAATATGAGAGTGGTAATACTTATAAGTACGTTAGAGTTAGAACCCTCATCTTAAAATGTCATAGCTCTTTTTTGCACAAGGCTTGTTTGACACTATTGACTCATTTGGGTTATCAAACAAGTTGTTAGAAATTAGTGGGTTAGTAGTTAGTTAGCCACGCAATGAAAAAGTTAGCTAGATATGAGTAAGAAAAATAAGAGAGAAGGAGTAAAGAAAAGAAGTTCTACACTAATGCAAGAAAGTAAAAGCAAGTAAAGACACAAAGTGATGGAAAGGAGAAGTATTACTTGTATAAAATTGTCACCTTCAAATACAAATTATATACACACTCTCTCTTTCACTCTAATGGCTAATCTATTACAAGAAATAAAGAGAAAAACAAGAAAACTAGAGAAAAGAAACTAGCATAACCCTTCTACTCTGGATACCCTTTTCTCTATAAATTCCAGGGGGGTATTTATAGGTGCAGGAGGAAAGGAACAAGGGGGAACAAACCTGGCCCAAAGTATTGGCTCAGAGGAGCCATTAAGCCTCGTTTTCGCGCGCCGTTGCCTGGCGTGATTTGATGCTCTGTCCCCCTCTCAGTTGCATAGTTTGGTTTCTTGATATCTGCATCCGATTTTGACAGACTAGCTTCCCAAGGTCATTGGATATATGTGTTGGATTTAAATCACTAAATAAATGGGATTTAGGTCTTCTTCTTTATTTCATGCCATGGACCTAGAAACATACAAGAGAAGTGTTATTAAAAGAAATTAATATTGAATAAATGTGAAGATGTGGTATGAAATATGCATGTTTATAGACTAATCAAATGATAATCCATATTACACCACAACCTCTTTTGACTCAAATATTACCAACCTGGCATATCATAACTTTAACCAACCAAGTGTGCCAGATTGGTCTTATTCGAATCAATACATGCCCCAGTCCCAATACTATGAACAAGACTGGAATAATCATCACTACTTTTCACAGAGTCAATAGGGATACAACTCCTCCGAGTCATATTGTCAACCACCATTCCAATATTCAGCTTATAATTTTCCTAGTCATGATCAACCAATAGAAGAAAATTTGAGGCTATAAAAAGTATAGAAGCCTTGATTGAGTCTCAAGAACAAAAACTAAGAATGGTGGACTTATAATTCCCACAAGACTCCCAAATCCAAGATCCTTACTCCGTGTTCTAAGTCCCACAATAAGAAGAAGAACCTATGGACTCAGATAGGGGTATGAAAAACCTAATTCAGTCTGAAAATAATTTTTCCAACCTATTGATAAGCTAGAAGCACAACTGAGTCATTATATCCGCATAGTGAAAGATAAGAATAAGAAAACTCTACCTAACACATGTTCAATCATTCCCGATTGCCCTAGCCACATTGATAGGAAGAAGAATCTTGGTGTCTTAGAGATTTTGATCAAGACTCAATTTAATCACACAAATTTGAACTTTATTCCAAACTTTGGACAAATTGGTAAGTTTTTCATTCAATGAGATTGAACTTAAATGTGAATGTGACCCCAATTCTCAACCTTGTGATTCAGTTTCTATCTTCGAATCAATGTTGATTCCGGTATCATTACCCAATTTGGACCAATTTTCGGAGCCAACATTTATTCTTGTACCCATAGATTTAGAAATTAAATCTTTGGATAGTCACATTCCATTGATGGGAGAAGAATGTGAATTTCAATTCTTTGATTTTAACTCTTGAACTAAAATCGACTCTCGAACCCAAAGTTGATTTTCCTGAGTTAGTAATGGTTCCCGAACCTATCACTCTTAAATTCAAGTCAATTATTCTACCAAGTTATATTCTTTTATTGGACATAGGTATTGACCATAATGACTCAGTGATGATTTTTTAAGACTGGTCATGCAAAGGGAATAAGTTTCATAATATGATCTTTCATGATCCTATTCATATTGGGGATTATAATTATGTACATAGAAAAGAGGTCAATAAAGGTGGGTTCCGTGAACCACCACATTATCTTGATTGGGTAGCAACGCTTGGCTCAATCCGACCGCTACTGGAACCACCACCTTAAGGTACTATTTTTCTTCCCTTTCTTCTTTTTCATGCACCTATGCATTCATTCATACATTGAGGACAATGCATGAAATAGGGGTGGGGAACATAGGTTTTTTTTATTTAAAATAAAAAATTAATATTTTCTTTCTTTAAAAAAACTTTTCAAAAAGAGAGCAATATTTTGAGTAAGAAATTAAGTCAATTTTAAGGAATAGGAGAATCATAATTAGGATTTCTTATACTTGGTCATGATAAGAATATTTGTTTGATTTCTAGAGTTAGGAAGAAATTTGAAAAAGTAATTTAGTCTTGATTTTTACCTAGATGAAATATGTATGCTTTATACACTTACATACTTAGGATTCAAAAATAAAGATTCTTATGCCTTATATAAAAATATATATATACTTATATCAAAAATCTTCTGATTAAGCAGGGTATTTGTGCCTCATGAAGCATGAGTATTCACGCCTAAAAGTTGTCCATATAATAAAATCTTTAGTTTTGTGGCCTTGTTTGCTCGGGTTCTTAAGTCCTTGGGGTGTTTTCTCACCTGGGCCCTAAGACCGTACGGTTTGGAGTCACCGATTAAAGGCTCGTCACTGAAAAATACACCTAGAGGGGGGTGAATAGGTGTATGGCTAATCTAATGACAAATGATGCAGAATTAAAAAATAATTGCAACATACTTAGTGTAACCAAAGAGTGTAGCCGAATACTCGGTGACGAGCTCTAGACTATCTCCTCTAAATTTCTCAAAATAAGAGTTGAGGTGCTATATGAAGCTCTCCTTGTTCAACACAAGTGAGGGCACACACAAACAATACCAAGCATATAAGATATAAACAATATGAAATAATGCAAGGTATAAAAGAGAGAGAGTTTAGAGATAGTGGATCAATCGCAAACACCGAGATATTTTTGAGGCTCGAGCCACTGCTCTACGTTCCCGCCTTCACACAGAAGGATTTCTACTATGCATCAACACAGGACTTCCCACACAGGGAATCTCCACTGAGGATTTGACAAATACAACTTAGGAGTACACAACTCCTCTCTCCAACAAAACAACCTCTACACAAGAGGTAAGGCACAACAACAATCACCTCTCACTAGAGGGATAAGGCACTAAGCCAAACAACAACAATCACCTCTACACTTAGAGGGATAGGCACAAAGTCAATACTCTAACTATAATCACCTCTACACTTAGAGAGATACTAACAAACCCAAAGTAAAGAAAGATTACAACTCTTGGTGATCACAAAGATCACAAACAACCTTGGTGATCACAATAGACCACAAATCAATTTTTCTCACAAAACAAGATCCTATAAATAGGATAGATATGATAACTCAAGTGTGAGAAAACAAGGAGTTTGGAAAATAAATCACAAAGAAAAATACTTAAAAAAACAACTAGAATAAGATAAAAATGAAGATCAAAACCAATATCTCAAATACTCTATTTTTTTTTGATTTTTCCAACTCTTGAAAACAAATAAAGATAAATCCCTTTTAACCCAAAAACTCTTTTAAAAACTTGCTGTTAAATACTTGTAAAGATGAAAAAAATTGCTCTTCAAATTTTTAAAGAAAACAACCCAAAGGGATGGGTATTTATAATCCATTCCAAAAACTAGCCGTTGCAGGCCAAATCAGCAGCTGATGCTGCTGCCGGTCGACCGCCCGGTCAACCGGCCAACGGTCAGATTTCTGACCGTTGTGTCACTGGTTGATCGCCCGGTCGACCGAGGCTGGATCCAGAGAGCATAGCTCTCTGGCCGGTCGACCGCCCGGTCGACCGGGGCCAAATCCAGAGAGCAAAGCTCTCTGGAAGGTCGACCGTCTGGTCGACCGGTCCTCAAGCCATAACTGCCTTTGCACACTTGTGCACATCGGTTGACTGACTGGTCGACTGACTTATAACTTGGTCAACTGTCCGGCCGACCGGCAGAAAGCCTGGTCAAACAAATTATTGGGATTAAAACTTGGTCTTTTTAACTTCCATAAAATCTCATAAAATCACATAAATTTCACAAAAATAAGTTCTTTTAAGATCTTTGAAGTACAAGTATGTGTGACTAAAATTCAATACATATTATAAACAATTTGAACCATTTTTATGATATTGAAATTTGGCTTAAACACAATCTGTATTTTTCAAAACTTGGATTTTTGAAATAAAAAATCGTTTTCTCCAAACTCATATGGATACAAAAACATGATATTGAAACAATTTTGAAGCATATGGTATATGTATAGAATCCAATATACATATAAGATATATATCTATGTTTTTGACATAAAATTCAAAACCGATTAAACCGAAAACCAAACTTTAAACTTGTGTGTGTATGTGAACTTGAGCATTATCAACACTATCTAACTTTACACAAAATCTAAACAATCTAAACTAAACACAAACCAAAGTCTTTTTGTCTCCAAGCCGACTCGATCCAAAACACGATCCAACGAGCTAGACTCCAACCGAGTGCTAGATGCGATCTTAACGCGCGAGCTCTTGAATCTACACGTGTAAACTCCAAACTTTTTGTTGAAGCTAAACACCTACTAAGATCTTAATCAAATATCTGAAATTAATTAAACACAAGATCATTAGTAAACTATAACTACATGAGTTAATCATCGTCAAAACTAGAGTGATGGGCCTCTCGGCAACAATCTCCCCCTTTTGATGATGACAAAACTCATGGAGTTATATATGCATGGATTAAAGTTAAGCTTCATAGAAGCTCCCTCTTAACTCATGCATAGTAATAAGCATAAAGATATTCAATGATATGCATAAGCCAAACAACACATATATGCATAAATAAAAATAAACATGCATAAACAAATCAAATTCTTTTCCCCCTTTTTGCATAAACGTAAACATGCATATAAAAATCTCCAAATACTTCTCCCCTTTTTGTCAAATCTTCAACAAAGGGGCTACCAATTAAATAATACCAATTTATGATAAAATTATATATCAAAATATTATGATACCAACTTATGATACCAATTGAAAATAAACAAAATTTTTAAGATACCAAAGATACTAATTGAAAATATCTTGTAAATTTTTGATACAAATAGAAAATGAAACATTGTACATTTTTGATACCAATTGAAATATATATTGCAAATTTTGATACCAATTGAAATTAACAACCAATTTAAAATACAAACTAAATTTTTGGGTAAACACAACTCATTTTGCAATAAGGATATCAAATTGAGAATAATACCAATTTAAAATTATTGATACCAATATTGAAAATGTTAGCATATACCAAACCAAAGTATTTTTTATCATAAAGAATGAGAGTAAGATACCAATAGAAAATAAAACCGATTGAAAGATAAAACACGAATTTTTCTCCCCTTTATGAAATACTAATAAAAACGATGCATAAGCTTGTATAAAATATCAATTAAAAAATAATTGACATTAAGGACTAAATCAAGCTTAGCATAAACATAATTTGTGCTTTAAGATGTAAAGATATTATAAGTACAATCAAATCATATATATATATATATATATATATATATATATATATATATATATATATATATATATATGAAAATGTAAGTACCAATCGAAATTGATACTATTTAAAGTTTGAAACATACATATATAGAAAACACAAATATGAGTATACAAACATAGGAATATCAATTGTGATACCAATTGAAAATATAATGAGAATCAAGTGTATAACTTATACCTATCACCCTATTCATGCACATGTTTAAATAGATTTTTAATTTTGAATATACAAGGCATGGTCGCCCATCCATCCGCCCTTTGGAAGGGAGGAGTTTTTAAAAATAGGATTTGAAAATATTTGAAAACTCTACCAATTGAAGAATACGAACTAGTTCAAGATAATTTGAAATAACTAGTTATAGATTCTTCAAATATGAAACCAAATCATATCTCTCATGAAGTATGCATTTTACACAAAATTGGCACTCAAAATCTATAAAGCTCAAAAATGTACTCATAAAACAAAGTCATGAGTAAACACAAATAATGTGAGTGTACAAGAATCATGTGAAAAGCATAATCATAAAAATAGACAATGAAGCTCATATGAAATTCCTTCAAAAACATGAAAATCATCAAAATTAAATAGGTTTCATGGTATATGTATGTTTAGTTGAAACTAAAAATATACATACATATCCCAAACACAAATGAGTCCATAATAGAATTTGCATGAAAAGCAAGTGACTCAAGGGTATACATGTATATCTAAAGTTTAAATAAAATAACATATACATGAACCTAAACACATTATCATGAAAAACATGTACGAAACATAGGGAATACAAGTCAAAATGCACGAATCATCAAAACTAGGTTATACTAGTACATCTAATGGGTACAAATGAGCAATTAAACACAAACATACAAAATTAAATGTGGCTCATTAGTTGTACAAGTATAAACACAAGTTTTAATGAAAACTACATCTAAACTAGTAATCAAATCATGAAGCATAAAATAAAATATAAATCAATATGATCATTATGTAAATGCACATGTTTTAGAGCTTGGATATACACAATAGCTAAACTAAAGTGAGAACACAAAATATAAATTCATATAAACATGGGTGTATCTCAAAGACTATATATGCATATCACTAGTCTAATTTACATGGCATTTAATAATAATCATAAAAAACTAAAACATACTAAAAATCAATAATATGAAATCATGTAAACTAATAAGGAGTTAGAGATAGCTACCAAAATCATTTGGGCTAATCTCTAGATCTCCAAACCATGGCGGTCCTCCCACCAAACATCCCTTGAAAGTGATGCATCCAAAATTTGTTACCATTTAGCTCGGAACACATCCACCATCAAGGCACCATTACTCTCACATCAAGCGAGAGCCCACACCTATATCAAATAAAATAGGAGTGAACTTTGGTACCCATACCTTATTGAGTCCATGGGGGTTAGCACATTTCCTAACCCAAACAAGTTTGTTTGCAAAATTTGAAGTATTTAATCTATCATAACAAAATTTTACAAGGTGGCCCTTACGTCCACAATGTGTACAAGTGTACACATGAGCATACATAGAATCATGTGTGTGTACATGATGAATATGTGTATGCCGTGGTTTGTATGCATGCATATGAGGAGCATGTTTCTTGTGAAACATGGATTCCAACCATGTGTGGTTCATGGCACATTGGCTCAAAGTAGAGCCCAAACAATCTACACTTTTCTTCAACACACATATATCATTTTTAATACTTGAAGACAAAGTGGAGCATGCAACATGTTTGTTGATAGAAGATGAATCTATAGTAGTATGATAAACATGGGAGTCTAAATCATTTTTCAAAGACATATTTTCTTTTGAAACTAAATCCAAATTCTGTGAAATTAATACAATTTTATTTTTCAAAGTTCATTCTTTTAAAATAAAATCAAGTTTTGAAGATAGAACCTCATTATTCTTCAAAACATCATTACAATTATTTTTACTTTTCAAAATTTCATTTTCCTTTAGGGCAAGGTCAATTTGGGATTTCAAAGAGTCCCTTTCACTTGAAATCTCATCCCTCTCTTGCAAAATCAAATCAAATTTTGAACACAAATTCTTATTTTCTTTATTTAATTTAAAGCTTTTCTTTTTCAAAACTTGGTACTTTTCAAGCAAGTTTTCACAAACAATAGATAGTTCTTCATTCAAAGCATGGGCATCCATAATATCATTTTCTGAAGAACTAGCACAATCATCTAGATGAGTTTCTGAATGTACCTCAAGGGAGTAAATCCCTTGGACCATATAACAAGTTTCATAGGACTCGTCCACCAAGGGTTCCTTCTCCACGTGGTTTGTCGTTTGTAGCTTTGGAGAGGTCAAAGTATTCCACACTGCAAAAGCGGAATCACAATGAGAAACCATAGATAAATAATTTTTGCCTAATGTTTGTTTAAGTGCATCTAGGGCTTGTGCATTGGCTTCTATATGCTTGTTGTTATCAAGATAAGATTTCTTGGTAGTAGCAAGGTAAACATGCATTCCTAGGGTCTTAAGGTACATACTCATCTCAAGCTTTCATATATTGATATTAGAAACATCAGACATGGGAGGGGCGAGGTAATCCATGAGAATATAAACTATATGTGTAAAAATGAAAATATAAATTAACTAGCCAAGAACTCACTTCTAGGTGGTTAAACCTAATATCAGAAGCGTAGGCTCTGATACCAATTGAAAAATACACCTAGATGGGGGGTGAATAGGTGTATGGCTAATCTAATGACAAATGATGTGAAATTAAAAACTAATTGTAACACACTTAGTGTAACCAAAGAGTGTAGCCGAATTTCCAGTGACGGGCTCTGGGCTACCTCCTCTAAATTCCTCTAAATAAGAGTTGAGGTACTATATGAAGCTCTCTTGGTTCAACACAAGTGAGGGCACAAACAAACAATACCAAGCATATAAGATATGAACAATATCAAATAATGTAAGGTATAAAAGAGAGAGAGAGAGAGAGAGAGAGAGAGAGAGAGAGAGTTTAGAGATAGTGGATCAATCGCAAACACTGAGATATGTTTCGAAGTTCGAGCCACTGCTCTACGTTCCCGCCTTCACACAGAAGGATTTTCACTATGCGTCCACACAAGACTTTCCACACAGGGAACCTCCACTGAAGATTTGGCAAATACAATTTAGGAGTACACAACTCCTCTCTCCAACAAAACAACCTCTACACAAGAGGCAAGGCATAACAACAGTCACCTCTCACTAGAGGGATAAGGCACTAAGCAAAACAACAACAATCACCTCTACACTTAGAGGGATAGGCACAAAGCCAACACTCTAACTACAATCACTTCTACACTTAGAGGGATACCAACAAATCTAAAGCAAAGAAAGATAACAACTCTTGGTGATCACAAAGATCACAAGCAACCTTGGTGATCACAATAGACTACAAACTAATTTTTCTCACAAAACAAGATCCTATAGATAGGATAGATATGATAACTCAAGTGTGAGAAAACAAGGAGTTTGGAAAACAAATCACAAAGAAAAATACTTGAAAAAATAACTAGAATAAGATAGAAATGAAGATCAAAACCAATATCCCAAATACTCTATTTTCTTTGATTTTTTCAACTCTTGAAAACAAATAAAGATAAATCCCTTTTAACCCAAAAACTCTTTTAAAAACTTGCTGTTAAATACTTGTAAAGATGGGAAAAATTGCTCTTCAAATTCTTAAAGAAAATAGCCAAAGGGATGGGTATTTATAACCCATTCTAAAAACTAGCCGTTGCAGGCCAAATCAGCAGCTGATGCTGTTGTCGGGCGACCGGCCATATATAATGTCACATTCTCATATTTATTATCTAATAAATCATGTATTTAGTCTTATTTTGTTTAATAAAATATAGACCCATTACCAAGGGAGAAGGAAGAGAAAACGAGCCAAAGCCCACCCAAATTCTGATTTAATTCAGAATTAAATTCAAATCAAGGATCAGGGCAAATTAGGACAAATCAAAGAAGATAAAACCAGTTGAGAAAGTGGTTAAAACAGATCTTCACAAATCAATTGGTTAAGGCCAAGGATCAAAAGAGGTTGTGACAAATCCAGGATCAAAATCTTAAAATTCAGCAAGAGATAAAAGGAGATTAAGAAACCAGGGATCAGCACCCCCGGGTGTGGCCACCTGGCTAGGCCATGTTTCCGCGGCTAGTTGGTTAAGATACGGGGAGTGTTTTGCTCCCATATCTTCTCACACTCTCCCCTTTTGGTTTTTGACTATAAATACTGGGATTTCTCAGTGTACAGGGAGTGATTAGGCAGAGAAGAATTCTTAAGAGTTTTCATTCTAGGTTAGTGTAGGTTTTTATTTTCCTTTTCGTGTAACTTTTATTTCTTTGTAAGCAATTCATATAAGTAAGAGAGATTAAGTTGAGAGTGACACCGATGTAACCTCCTCCTTTCTTCCATCATTTCTGCAAGAATAAAAAGGTAACTTGTTTATATTTTTCTTTTTATTATTTTCTTCTTCTCTTTTCTACTTTTACTCTTTTGGTTTTTGATGAGTATCCAAGCGATCTAGTAGCATCGGTATAGCCTTGTTATGTGTTTGCCACCGATATTTCATGATGATGATCTCCTCTTTAAGATTCTGTTCATTTCATTCTTATTCGTCTTGATGATGTAATGCGAATGGGGACTGAGCTCAATCTTATGGATTATGTGTTGATCACCTCCAAAGTAAGGTAAACGTGCCAACAATCCAAGGTAAGTCATCAACCGGAAGAGGTAGGCAAGTTGTTTTAGTTTTTCTTTCTTTCTTTTAATCCTTTAGTTTTGTAACACTCCGCTCCCGGAATGCGTACTTAGTTGCATATTTATATTTTCTGATCGTATTTTTTAATTTTACTTCCAATATTTTCGTGTTATAAATTATTTATATGATCGTTTTGCCGTGGATCTAAATTCGTGAACTCGGAGTCAGCCCTAGTCTAAATCGGGAACCCAATCCTAGAATATTGATCGATTTTGTCTTTCTAGTATTCAAATTTGATCGATTTCAGTTTTAAATATCATTTTCTAATATTTTAGATTTTTTATAATTTTTTAAAATTTTTCTGAATTAAATTGGAAATCTTCAAAACCGGTGTCGACTAGTGCTGCTGACCGATTCTCAGATTTTTAATTTACAAATGGAGTTGAAATTCTAGAAACGGCTTTCAAATTATTTCTTAAAATCATATTTTCTATCTAAATGTATTTTCTGAGATTTTTCAGAATTTATCAAAATCCAACCGACCCGTGTACACCGGTATTAACGGTGGATTTCAGGATTTTTATTTTGAAAACGGAATTGAATCTTTAAAATCTGATTTCACTAAACATCTTAAAATAATATTTATTATCTTTTAGAATTTTTGAAAACCTTTCTGACTTACTTCATTTTTCGGGCTTTTCTAGGGTTTTGGTGTTTTTTCATATACCGGAATTTTATCCAGATATTTTAATTTACTCTTTTCTTATTTTCTCTCTCCTCGCTAGACGCAAGGCTCACCAAACCTGGATTCAATCTTTAATGCAGAGATCCATTTTCGTTCTGCATTTAATGCCTTAAAGTTAACTCTGATCAAGTCATTATGACTTTTTGTCTTTTCTGTCTAACGCAATCTCGCGTTTTTTCTGGACGCAGATTTCATCCTCGCGTCTGGGATGCGAGTCTGAGTTTTATGAGACGCGGGTCTCTTTTTTAAAGAGACGCAAGTCTCATTTGTATACAATGGCAAACTTGTAATAATCAAAACACTCCTATTTATATACACCACTTTTCCTTCTCTCTCTCTTTCATTGTTCTTCCTTTCTTCTTTCACTTCCAACCAACGGCAGCAGCAAACCAGCCCAAGGGGCTGTGTCTTTGGCCATCACCACCACCAAACCCTCCTTCCTTCACTCTCCATCATTTCCCTCCATCTCCTCCTCCATTCCAACAATACTATACTTGTTATCTTGTATTACATACAGTGACTTGAATCTTGTACTTGTTATCTTATATTATATATACAGTGACATGAATCTATAGTACTCATGTACTCCTAAATTCCTGATCATGTCTTGCACCTGCTATTCCGTAAATTAATAATTACATAATAAATCATAAAAGGAACAACTTACATCGGGTCGGGGAAAACTTGCGGCTATCAATATATGTTCGTGTTTACAGTGGCCCTAGGTATGTTGTGCAACTAAAACTTCCGCTCTGACCTGTGGGCCTCCAGGCGACCGAAGGGAGTGCTGGCTCCCTCCTTCCTGGGACCATCTTGATAAGGGCATTCTATAAGATCCTCCTATAGGCCTTGCGGTCGATTCCATACACCAGCAATGGAACGTCCTGGACCGTGGTCCTGGGCATGTACGAGACCCACTGTAAACATTGTTCGTTGATACCCCCGTTGGTTTCTAATAACAACCTTGCTTTACTCAGATGTGGATATATATGTTCTGGGACGCTAGTTAACATATCTAGACATCTGGGTAAGACGAGTAATAATAATACCAAAAGATGCCAATTATGAATCCCTTGTATACTTTGCTGAGTTTGCTTTCATCGGGTTTTACATCGGATTCCGGTTAATGACCACTATTGTATTATAGCTGCTTACATCCTGCTTTATTACTTGTGTTCTACTCCTCTAATCTTTTCACGCCCCGCTTCCCAAAATACGCTGAAGCGGAGACGCGACACGAGTCGGCGACGCATATACGCAAGGAAAGATACCTCACGTATACGCGCTAAGCCTTATGTAACTCGAAACAAGCTATAAATCTAAACTATAATGAATCATGATTACTGCAATATCACATATAAGCATCCACGCATGATATCATATAAATAAAGACTGGAATAACAACTGAATCTGATATAACGAGAATCAAGAAATAATAGGAGGGCAAGAGGATAAGAATACCAGAATCGAATAGGGAGAAGATCCAGCTCTTTGCAAAGCGTACGGTCTCATCGAACACCTGACAATAGAAACAAAGCGTCCAATATCTGGACGTGCAAATCCAGCGTCGTCAGAAAGCGACCTGGTGAGTGTGTGTAAAAAGGAGAAATCGTGCATATAAACAATGTGCATAAAATAATAACAAGATAAACTACAGTCATAAGATAACTAAATAACATGACAAACAGATAACTGAATAACAATAATATGAACATGTGCATAGATAAAAGACAACTAATATAACTGTGAACAAACAACTGATGTCAAAATGTTTAACCTAGTATATGTCACTAGTCTGGTTGGTTATTATTAACCAAACTAATGTAGTACTTAGCTGTGTCCCATACCACAGCCGTTTTCTCACATATCAAACAATATTATCGTTAATGTAACTACTTGCCAATATAGTGCATGTATTTTGAAAGGGTACCGTGCAACCCGGTACCACGGTCTAACACCCCTGGCGCTGAACTAGGACAAGCCGCAAGGCTCTAATAACTGAACACCACAGCCCCACACGAAAAGACAACTAGTGTGGCGTCGTAAGCTGGGCATAGCCCTGACAACTGACAACTGAATAGGTAGCCAGTACTACCTTGGTTCCCCATGGTTGGAATCCACAACTCGGTACCATAAGAAGTCCTTCCAAAATACACGACATGCATCATCAGGCAATTACCCTGTTCCCGGGTTATGAGATCTTTTTATTAATAAGCAATCAATGTGATTTAATTGTAATAGTAACTGATATCTCCAACAACTGCTAATGTCAATACTAGCTGATAATCTGACAACTGACAACTGACAACTGATATCTAACAACTGAGTAGCTGATAACTAATATTTGACATCTGAAATAAGATACTAGAGATATAGCCACTAACAAAATAGTGTCACTAACAACTGGTAAAATATAATAGAAAGTCACATGAAATGATAAGTGTAACATGTAAACGCATACCGACAACGGTAAATAAGGAAATACATAAGAACGAACACTCACATGAAATGACACGATTTCGGAACCGAATCGCCGTCTGGTCTTCACTGCACGAACTGGCACTGATCTACGGATCATCCCATGGATCGGTCTTCGAATCGCCTATGTATCGGGTCCACAACGAGCATGAATCCGGATCGGGTCCGGATCTCTTGAACTGGTTCGGATCTCATCGAACAGATCCGAAATACTGTAACACGCAACAGAACATACAAATAAATATAAATATACACTAAACACACTCCGAGCAACCTGACACATACGTGTACACCCACGTACATGTACAAGTATACACATACATACACCTCTATACATACATATATATACATATACTATATACATACATACATATTATGTATATATACACGTATACCCATGTCTACACATGAACACACACTCATGCACACCTCCTTACATGCACACACTAACAAACAATTGTATTTATACCTACATAATAATAATTCATGTACATTACTAAGCACATTAATTAAAATTTCACATTATTACACTTTTACCCTTATACATATATATAACATTAACCTCGGGGCGATTTGCGGCGCACCAATGGAGGCTCTGGCGGAGGCGTCGGGGACCGCGGAGGATGTCATTGGATAGAGAATATTGCGTGAAGGGCGTGGGTGCGTTCGCGCTCGCCTACGGTGATCCACGACGACCCACGGGGAGACAGAAGACGACATCTCACACACATACACATTAATTAACCCATGCCCACAAATATATAAAACACTCACATTAATTATTATACACATAAATATTAGAGAGAGAGACAAAGGAGGCAGAAGGGACTCACGCTGGGAAGATGGGCACAGCGGGGACGTGTTGTCCTGCTGTTGGGACGGCGCAACCAGAGGGAAGGAGGCGAGCGGATCTCACTGAAGAGCGGCTACAAGTGTGGGTAACGCACGGAGGAGCAGGCGCTGTTGTGGAGCATGCGTGGGCTGCTGTCGCCGGTGGATCTCGCTGGAGAGAAGGAGGCATAGCCTCGCTGGACTCGACCAAAGGGAATGCGGTGTCGCGGTGTCCCAGACTACCACTGAAGGGGGCTCGGGGTTTGATTGCAATCGGCCATGGGGTGAGGAGTTGGTGGTGCTGAGGCGGCACGACGGGGGACGCGAAGGAGTTTGCCGAGATCGAGGGGCTACACGGCCAAGGATCCAAGGCCAAGGGGAGTTCTCGGGTGTGGGGAGCGGCTGTTGTTGGCGCTGTTGAGGTGGGTGCGGGTCATGGTGTGTTGGAGGTGGCTGTGGGGTAGGCGGAGTAGGGGGCGGCCTGGGAGAGTTGTCATGGTCCGCTGGCGAGGAAGAGGCTCGGCTGCAATTTTGTGGCTTGGAGATGAGGCTGTTGTTGTTGGCGATGGAGGAAGGTGTCCACGGCGGCTGCCAGAGGAAGAAAGTGGGGGAGATTAGGATTTTGATAATTAGGGTTAGGATAAATGAGGTGGTTTACATAGGATTTAGATTAATGGGTATGAGATAGTGGGTTTCGGGTTGAATCCAAATGGGTAAATGGGTAATAGGATAAAGGGTAATAGGATATGGAAATGGGTTGATGGTTATAGATTGGGTAAATGTGTTTAGGATCAAGAGTAAAGGGTATGAATCAAGAAATATGGCATGAATAGAAATCAAGGGAAAAGAAATATTATAAATACCACTACAAAAATAATAGTAGTACTAATATTAACAACAACATTACTTAACCAAAATATTAATAATAATGCCAATAACATTACATGACCACACTAATAATAATAAATAATAGTAACAATAATGATAGTAATAATAGTAGTAACAATAATAGTTAAGAATAATAACAAGAATAAGAAAACAATAACAAAACACTAATAATAATAATAAATAATAATCTTAATGAAATAACAATTAATAATAATAATGGAAAACATAAAGATAATAGTAATAAGTAACTAAAAATATTGATAATTAATAATGGTAATAATATATAAAGCTAAAATACCATTTACTATCTTAAAAATAAATTTCCATATTTAATAATAATAATAATCACAAGAATGAAAATAATAAATTAAGTGGATTAAAAAATAATCAGTAAATCAAAATAAATACTTTAGAAAAAAATAAAAATACAGTATTTCTATCTAGGGACATTAGATTCTACCCACCTTATAAAAATTTCGTCCTCGAAATTCAATAGGGCAGGGAATGGTAAAAGAAATCAAAAATCAAAGGAGAAGACAAACAAGCTTCACTCGCTTCTCTGCACATCATAAATCCACCACGCTTCCGCTGCGCTACTCTGATTTCTGCTACCGACTTCAGTAAGGAGTAACCAATCTCAAGAGACAAAGTCAAAGAATAGAATCGGGAAGGAGGAAGAGAAGCAAGATGAAAATCCGGATCACTCTAAAGAAGAGTAGAAATCAAGGATATCAAAAAATTAAAGATAAAGATTCCCAAAAGAAGGACGATCAATTTCAAATGGACTGAATATCATAATGGATAGTATATGTATATTGTAGTGTAACTATAGCTTGTTTCAAGTTACTGGTAAGAACTAGGTCTCTCTTGTGAATATCAAAATCAAAAGTCACATCGCAAGTCAAAAACCTAGGCCCTGATACCAAGAAAACCCTGTCACGCCCCGCTTCCCAAACTACGCTGAAGCGGAGACGCGACACGAGTCGGCGACGTATATACGCAAGGAAAGATACCCCACGTATACGCGCTAAGTCTTAAGTAACCAAAACAAGCTATAAATCTAAACTATAATGAATCATGATTACTACAATATCACATATAAGCATCCACGCATGATATCATATAAATAAAGACTGGAAAACAACTGAATCTGATATAACGAGAATCAGGAAATAACAGGAAGGTAAGAAGGATAAGAATACCGGAATCGAATAGGGAGAAGCTCCAGCTCTTCGCGAAGCGTACGGTCTCATCGAACACCTGACAATAAAAACAAGGCATCCAATATCTGGACGTGCAAATCCAGGGTCGTCAGAAGTGACCTGGTGAGTGTGTGTGTTAAGAGGAGAACTCGTGCATATAAACAATGTGTACAGAATAATAACATGATAAACTGCAGTCATAAGATAACTAAATAACATGATAAATAGATAACTGAATAACAATAACATGAACATGTGCATAGATAAAAGACATCTAATACAACTGTGAATAAACAACTGATGTCAAGATGTGTAACCTAGCATATGTCACTAGTCTGGTTGGTTATTATTAACTTAACTAATGTAGTACTTAGTTGTGTCCCATACCACAGCCATTTCCTACATATCAAACAATATTATCGTTAATGTAACTACATGTCAATGTAGTGCGTTTGTTTTGGAAGGGTACCGTGCATGCCTGGTACTAGGGTCTAACACCCCTGGTGCTGAACCAGGACAAGCCGCAAGGCTCTAATAACTGAAGACCACAACCCCACACGAAAAGTTAACTAGTGTGGCGCCGTAATCTGGGCATAGCCCTGACAACTGACAACTGAATAGGTAGCCAGTGCTACCTGGTTCCCATGGTTGGAACCCACAACTCGGTACCATAAGAAGTCCTTCTAAAATACACGACACGCATCATCAGGCAATTACCCCTGTTCCCCAGGTTATGATATCTTTTATTAATAAGCAATCAATGTTTTAATATGTAATAGTAACTGATATCTCCAACAACTGCTAATATCAATACTAGCTGATAATCTAACAACTGACAACTGACAACTGATATCTGACAACTAAGTAGCTGACAACTAATATTTGACATCTGAAATAAGATACTGGATATATAGCCACTAATACAATAGTGTCACTAACAACTGGTAAAATAATAACAGAAAGTCACATGAATGATTAGTGTAACTTGTAAACGCATACCGACAACGGTAAATAAGGAAATACATAAGAATGAATACTCACATGAAATGACGCGGTTTCGGAACCGAATCGCCGTCTGGTCTTCACTGCACGAACTGGCACTGATCTACGGATCATCCAATGGATCGGTCTTCAAATCGCCTATGTATCTGGGGTCCATAATGAGCACGAATTCGGATCGGGTCCGGATCTCCTGAAACTGGGTTCGAATCTCATCGAACGGATCCGAAATACTGTAACACGCAACCAAACATAAAAATAAATATAAATATACACTAAACACACTCCCGATCAACCCGACACATACGTGTACACCCACGTACATGTACAAGTATACACATACATACACCTCTATACATACATATATATACATATACTATATACATACATACATATTATGTATATATACACGTATACCCATGTCTACACATGAACACACACTCATGCACACCTCCTTACATGCACACACTAACAAACAATTGCATTTATACCTACATAATAATAATTCATGTACATTACTAAGCACATTTAATTAAAATTTCACATTATTACACTTTTACCCTTATACATATATATAACACTAACCTCGGGGCGATTTGCGGCGCACCGACGGAGGCTCTGGCGGAGGCGTCGGGGACCGCGGAGGATGTCGTTGGATAGAGAATATCGCCGTGAAGGCGTGGGTGCGTTCGCGCTCGCCTACGGCGATCCACGACAAACTACGGGGGAGACAGAGACGGCATCCCACACACATAAACATTAATTAACCATACCCACAAATATATAATACACTCACATTAATTATTATACACATAAATATTAGAGAGAGAGACAAAGGAGCAGAAGGGACTCACGCTGGGAAGATGTGTTGGCCCAGGTTACAATCACCCGTTTTTTAGTGTGTTTTGATGATTACAAAACATATTAGTTATTTATACTAATATCAATTGTTGTTTAAGTGTGTTTCAGGTTTCTATCTCAAATAGATGTCTTCTTCCCTAAAGGAAGGTGCTTTGGACTCAAGACAACTCAATTTGGGCTCAAGAAAGATGCAAAATTGAAGATCATGTGTAGATAGCCCCTCTTGAAGCCTTGATGTCCCTATAACATTGTAAGAATAGAATGTTAAAGTTTGAGTGTAGGATATTTGGCTCTCGGATACACACACACTTTACTCTTTACAAATTCTATGTTTTAAAAACGTTTGTTTCTAAGTTTATGCCTTAGTTTATATATACATGTATCCAACTTGTTACATTTTGAATATCTTGTTTAAAACATGTGTATAGACTATTTCTTGCATAATACTTAGCTGTAAGTATTTTAAAATATTTTTACAAAAAATTTCCAACTTCAAAAACTGCAGTTTTCCTGTTTCAGGTTGACCGGGCGACCGGGCCCCGGTCGACCGGCCTTTGTGCCTGGGCGTGCACGTCTGTGCACGTCTGACGGTCGACCGTCTGAGAGCAGGTCTGCTCTCGGTTTGTTTGGGTCGACCGCCCGGTCGACCGCATTAAGGAAAGTGTTTCCTTTGAAGGAAACGGTCGACCGAGCGGTTGACCGGAGCTCAACGGCTCTTTACCAACAAGGCAAACGGTCGACCGGCGGTCGACCGTTACGCCTGCAAGAGCCCAACGGCTCTTTCCTCTTTGGGAAAATTCTGAAATCTGTTTTTATTTTCTGTTTTAACAGACTTTTAGAGAGTTGTTGGAGACCTTTTTCAGGTCAAATTAGGTGTAAAGAAATTGTTTTTAACCTATTCTCTCCTTATAAATAGAGGGAAATAGGTCCTCATGTTTTACAAGAAAAATCCTAAGTTTTCATTGTTTTTCAAAGGAGAAGAAAATTGTTTCAAAGCTTTCAATTCCAATATTTTTTTGAGCTTGTTTTTCAGTTGTGTTTGATTGCTAATATCACTCTACAACTGAAGTTTTTCTCACTACACTTCATAGAGCCAAAAATCCTTTACTCATACTATAGAGAAGTTGTAAAAGAGTGAGAGATTGTAAAAGAGTTTGAGAAAGAGTTTTGTGATCTTGTGGAGATCACTATTGTTCTTGTGATCCTTGTTCTTGTGGAGACACCTCTTCGGTAGAGGTTATTGTAAGAGCTCGGTGCTCCGGTCTTTGGTAGACCATTGTAAGGCGTCCTCGGTGGATAGTGGAAACCCTTCACGGAGGTGAAGGCGGGAGTAGAGCGGTGGCTCGAACCTCGAAACAAACATCTTGTGTTTGCGATTGCCTTGTGTCCATTCTTGCTTAAATTTCTCTTGCACTTTATTGCTTTCAATTACTTGCTTGTGATCTTGTTTCTTTCTTGTACTATTACTTCAAGCTTGTGATACTTGTGATATTTGTGTGCATCTCATTTTTCATCCATCATACTTTACCTTGATCGATCATATCTCATACAACAAGGTTGCATTGCGCACCTCTAACCCATTCAAGGGGAATTGGGAGGAAGGAGTTCAGAACCTCTCACGAGGTATTCGGCTCTTAGTCTTGTTTTGAGAGATCGTTGCATCATTCATCTTACTTAGTTTTAAAAAGATCATTAGATTAGCAATTACACCTATTCACCCCCCTCTAGGTGTTTTCAATTGGTATCAGAGCTTGGACTCTAGGATTTGGCTTAACAACCTTAGAGAGATCCTAATTTTGCTAATCATTTCATTCATATTCACTTAGTAAAAATGGCCGATGGAATTAAAACCCCTCCTAAGTGATGGGACTTAACTTTTCCATATGGAAGGTTAAGATGACCGTTTTCTTGCAATCTCTAGGTAGCCGAGTTGCAAAGGCCGTGACCAAACCCTTTAGTGCACCCCCCGGTGATGAATCTACTTGGTCCGAAATTGAGACCAAAGAATTTGATGCCAATGCTAGGGCTCACTATGCACTCCTTCAAGCCCTCAATGATGATGATATAGCTAGAGTTATTCATTGCAAGTCCGCATATGAAATTTGGACACATTTGCTAGTTACACATGAAGGGACTTCACAAGTGAAGAGGGCTAAGATAGACCTTCTTCGGTCCCAATATGAGAACTTTAGCATGCAAGAACATGAAACCATAGATGATATGGTACAAAATTTACAAAGATCACTAATGGACTTTCTTCTCTAGGTGATGGTATTGACAATGATCAAAGGTGAGAAAGATCATCCGGGCTCTTCTCCTTCATGGGAAGTAAAGGCAACTACTTGAAGGAACTCAATGACAAGAGGAGATGGAGCTCATAGGTCTCATTGGGAATCTCAAAACCCATGAGATGGAGAGGAAAGCAAGGGAGGATATGGCTCCTTCCAAAAGAAGACTATAGCCTTCAAAAGTCAAACCACTCACTCCGACGAAGACAATGAAGAAGAAGATGACGAAGAGCTCTCACTTCTTGTGAAGAACGTCCGGAGGATGTACAATAAGGCTAAATTCCAAGGAAGAAGGAGATGGTAAGGAGGCAAAGAAGAAAGAAAGATCGTTTGTTTCAATTGCCAAAGACCGGGACACATTGTAGCGGAGTGTCCGGATAAAGTGAAGCCTTCCACATCCAAGAAGCCCTACAAGAAGAAAGCTATGAAGGCAACATGGGATTCCGAGAGCGAATCCGAAGAAGAGATCGACACCGCCAACATGTGCTTCATGGCTAATGAAAGCACAAGCAAGGTAACCCCTTCCACTTCTTTTGATGAAGAACTATCCATGGATGAACTAGGAGAAGCTTTTGTAGAATTATCACATAATTATGATTCCCTAAAGAAAAAGTATTAAAAAATGAAAAAGGAAAATGAATCTCTTAATCTTCAAGTCTTTACTATTTCTAAAGAAAAAGATGAATTACTTTCCACTCTTGTTTCCACTCAAAAGATTTTGACAAGTATAAGATTTCTTGTAAAGGCAAGTCCCCACTAGTTGATTCTAATGAGATTACCATGCTTAAAGAAAGAATAGACTCATTAGGAATTGTTTTAAAAAATTGTGAGTTTGATAAGAAGAAGATAGAGGCTATGTTTCCTAAGAAACAAGCCCTTAAGAAAAATGTTCACCATGCTCATGCTCATGTTCATACCACACAACCTTTACATCGTGGCAAACCCTCAAAGCATGCTCACACTTCACACACTCATCATGCATTCATGTATGGAAGAGTGTTCTCATGTTCACATTGTGGGCGGAAAGAACACTTAGCTAATTTTTGCTATGATAGACTAAGTGCATCTTTTCATAATGTTTGGGTTCGAAACACTAACTTTCAAGGACCCAAGAAAGTTTGGGTATCAAAGTCAACAACTTTGTTAAATGATATAGGTACCTTCCAAAGCCCAACGACGTAGAGGATTGTGGTATCTTGATAGTAGTTGCTCAAGGCACATGACTTAGGACATCAACAACTTTGCAACCCTATCAAGATACCATGAAGGTGGCACCGTCACCTTCGGAGATGACGCCAAGGGTAAAATCATCGGTATTGGTAATGTAAAACTTGGCACATCCCCTTTAATTGAGAATGTAGTTTTAGTTGATGGACTCAAGCATAACCTCTTGAGTGTTAGTCAACTTTGTGATAAGGTTTTGATGTTGTTTTTGATAATGTAGCTTGTAAAGTAATTGATAGAATTTCTAATACTTGTGTGTTTTTCGGTTTTCGTGAAAGTAATGTTTATATGATAGATATGTCTAATATGACTTGTAATATTACTTGTTTAAAAGCCCTCGACGATGACTCTTGGTTGTGGCATAGAAGATTAGGCCATATTTCTTTTGACCATATTTCTAGGTTAAACACAAAGGAAATGGTGAAAGGTATTCCTTGTTTGAGTTTTGAAAAGGACCGAGTTTGTGACGCATGTCAATTTGGGAAACAAACTAAGTCTTCTTTCAAGTCAATTAAGGATATCATGACATCACGTCCTTTGGAGTTAATCCATATGGATCTATTTGGCCCTACACAAACCAAAAGTCTAAGTGGGAATAGATTTGCATTTGTTTTAGTTGATGATTTTTCACGTTTTACTTGGGTTTTCTTTCTTGAACATAAAAATCAAGCATTTTCGTATTTCTAAACTTTTAAGAAAAGAGTTGAAAAAGAAAAGATGTTTCGATTTTAAGAATAAGAAGTGATAGAGGAGGTGAATTCATTAACCAACCCTTTACCACTTTTTGTGAAGAACATGGAATAAGCATGAACTATCTTGTCCTAGAACTCCACAACAAAATGGAGTAGTTGAACGGAAAAATCGAACTTTGCAAGAGATGGCTAGGACAATGCTTAGTGAATATGGTCTACCACATTATTTGTGGGTCGAGGTCGTTAATACATCATGCTATATATCAAATCGTGTTTTCTTGTGTAAAAATACTACAAAAACCTCTTTTGAAATGTACTTTTCTAGAAAACCAAATGTTTCATATTTCAAGGTTTTTGGATGCAAATGTTTTGTTTTGAATACAAAAGATAATTTAGGAAAATTTGATCCTAAATCTTATGAGGCTATATTTGTGGGTTATTCTAGTACTAGTAAGGCTTATAGAGCCTTCAATAGGTCATCATTGACTATTGAGGAATCTATACATGTTAGTTTGAGGAATCTAACTTGTTTGTTAAGAATGTTGTAGAAATAGATGCTTTGCATGAAGGCTTGGAGAAAGTGACCTTGGAGGATACACCTACTATGGGAGACAAGCCAAGGATGATGAAGGAAGTGAAGCTAAAATACAAGAGGCTCAAGGAAATGAAGATCAAACAAATGGAGAAGAGCCCACTCAACAACTTCCAAAGGATTAGAGATACAATCCACATCATCCCAAGGACCTCGTCATAGGTGAAGTTCAAAAGGGGTAACAACTCGCTCTAAACTTCATGACTATTGTGGACATTATGCATTTATTTCTCATGTTGAACCCAAGAACGTCCTCGAAGCCGAGGCCGATTCATATTGGTTGCTAGCCATGCAAGAGGAACTCAATCAATTTGAGCGCAACCAAGTTTGGCACCTTGTTCCTAGGCCCACGATAGACCAACAATTGGTACTAAGTGGATCTTTAAGAACAAGTTGGATGAATCGGGTAACGTTGTTAGGAAATAAAGCTAGGTTAGTTGCCCAAGGTTACACTCAAATCGAAGGAATCGATTTTGAAGAAACCTTTGCACCCGTAGCACGGCTTGAAGCCATACGGATGACACTAGCATTTGCCTCATATAAAGATTTTAAATTATTTCAAATGGATGTTAAAAGTGCTTTTCTAAATGGTTTTATTGAAGAGGAGGTGTATGTTGAACAACCCCCGGGGTTTGTTGATCCTACACATCCGGATTTTATTTTTAAATTAGATAAAGCTCTTTATAGTTTAAAACAAGCCCCTAGGGCTTGGTATGAAAGACTTTCTTCATTTTTGATTTCAAATGGTTTTAAGAAAGGAAAAATTGATACAACCTTGTTTACAAAACATGTAGAAAAAGATATACTCATTGTACAAATTTATGTAGATGATATTATTTTTGGTTCTACTAATGAATCTCTTTGCCAAGCTTTTGAGTCATGCATGAAGGATGAATTCGAAATGTCTATGATGGGGGAGCTCAACTATTTCCTTGGACTCCAAATCAAGCAAAAGAAGGATGGGATATTCATCAATCAAGCCAAGTACACAAAGGAACTAATCAAAAGGTTCGGGCTTGAAGAATCTAAAGTAAGCAAAACTCCCATGGCAACAACTACAAAGCTTGACGAGGATGAACAAGGTAAAAGTGTAGACATTAAATTATATCGTAGCATGATAGGTAGCTTGCTTTATTTAACGGCTAGTAGGCCGGATATTATGTTTTTCGTTTGTCTTTGTGCACGTTTTCAATCTTGTCCTAAAGAGTCTCACATAATTGCGGTTAAACGCATAATTAGATACCTTAAGGGCACTATTGAAATGGGTTTGTGGTATCCGAAAACGGCCAATTTTCAATGAGGAGTTTTCGGATGCCGACTATGCGGGTTGTAGGGTAGATAGGAAGAGCACAAGTGGAACATGTCAATTCTTAGGTAATTGTCTTGTATCTTAGTCTTCCAAAAAGCAAAATTCGTAGCCCTTTCAACCGCCGCGACGAAGTATGTTGCAGCCGGAGCTTGTTGTGCACAAGTTCTTTGGATGAAACATACTCTCCTTGACTATGATTTACACTTTGATCATGTTAAAATATTTTGTGATAATACTAGTACTATTCACATGACAAAGAATGCAAATCAACATAGTAAAACCAAACACATTGACATTAGGTATCACTTTCTTAGAGATCATTATGAGAAAGGTGATATTGATATTGATTATGTTTCTACCGATTTTCAACTTGCCGATATTTTTACTAAACCTCTAGATTATGCTAGATTTTCATTTATTTGTGGTGAGTTGAATGTTTGCATGATAGATTCTTAAAAATATTTCTATTTTGGTGTTTTTCAATTGGTGTTTTGTTTGTTTTGTTTTTAACCCTTTTTGATGTATGACAAAAAGGGGGAGAAAAGAAATAAGTTTGCTTATAGTTTGTTTATTGAGTTTGTTTATTTACTTGAGTTTTGGGAGAAAAAGATTTTGTTCATTATTTTGAGTTTTATGACAAAAATTATTGTGTTGATATTTTTCAATGCTTTATGAGATTTTGTTCATTATTTTGAGTTTTATGACAAAAATTATTGTGTTGATATTTTTCAATGCTTTATGAGTGTTTACATAGTTTTTTTTTCATAATCTTGATATATACATAGCATTGTTTGAGGGGGAGCTTTCCAAGCTCTTCTTCCATTTTTGTTTAAATAACTTATATGTTTTGTCATCATAAAAAAGGGGGAGATTGTTGGCCCAAGGTTACAATCACCCGTTTTTAGTGTGTTTTGATGATTACAAAACATATTAGTTATTTGTACTAATATCAATTGTTGTTTAAGTGTGTTTCAGATTTCTATCTCAAATAGATGTCTTCTTCCCTAAAGGAAGGTGCTTTGGACTCAAGACAACTCAATTTGGGCTCAAGAAAGATGCAAAATTGAAGATCATGTGTAGATAGCCCCTCTTGAAGCCTTGAAGTCCCTAGAACATTGTAAGAATAGAATGTTAAAGTTTGAGTGTAGGATATTTGGCTCTAGGATACACACACACTTTACTCTTTACAAATTCTATGTTTTAAAAACGTTTGTTTCTAAGTTTTATGCCTTAGTTTATATATACATGTATCCAACTTGTTACATTTTGAATATCTTGTTTAAAATATGTGTATATTTCTTGCATAATACTTAGCTGTAAGTATTTTAAAATATTTTTACAAAAAATTTCCAACTTCAAAAACTGCCAGTTTTCCTGTTTCAGGTTGACCGGCTGACCGGCCCGGTCGACCAGCCTTTGTGCCTGGGCGTGCACGTCTGTGCACGTCTGACGGTCGACCGGACCGGTCGACCGTCTGAGAGCAGGTCTGCTCTCGGTTTGTTTGGGTCGACCGCCCGATCGACCGCATTAAGGAAACTGTGTTTCCTTTGAAGGAAACGGTCGACCGAGCGGTCGACCGGAGCTCAACGGCTCTTTGCCAACAAGGCAAAACGGTCGACCGGCCGGTCGACGGTTACGCCTGCAAGAGCCCAACGGCTCTTTCCTCTTTGGGGAAATTCTGAAATCTGTTTTTATTTTCTGTTTTAACGGACTTTTAGAGAGTTGTTGGAGACCTTTTTCAGGTCAAATTAGGTGTAAAGAAATTGTTTTTAACCTATTCTCTCCTTATAAATAGAGGAAAATAGGTCCTCATGTTTTACTAAGAAAAATCCTAAGTTTTCATTATTTTTTCAAAGGAGAAGAAAAATTGTTTCAAAGCTTTCAATTCCAATTCTTTTTGAGCTTGTTTTTCAGTTGTGTTTGATTGCTAATATCACTCTACAACTGAAGTTTTTCTCACTACACTTCATAGAGCCAAAAATCCTTTACTCATACTATAGAGAAGTTGTAAAAGAGTGAGAGATTGTAAAAGAGTTTGAGAAAGAGTTTTGTGATCTTGTGGAGATCACTATTGTTCTTGTGATCCTTGTTCTTGTGGAGACACCTCTTCGGTAGAGGTTATTGTAAGAGCTCGGTGCTCCGGTCTTTGGTAGACCATTGCAAGGCGTCCTCGGTGGATAGTGGAAACCCTTCACGGAGGTGAAGGCGGGGAGTAGAGCGGTGGCTCGAACCTCGAAACAAACATCTTGTGTTTGCGATTGCCTTGTGTCCATTCTTGCTTAAATTTCTCTTGCACTTTATTGCTTTCAATTACTTGCTTGTGATCTTGTTTCTTTCTTTGTGCTATTACTTCAAGCTTGTGATACTTGTGATATTTGTGTGCATCTCATTTTTCATCCATCATACTTTACCTTGATCGATCATATCTCATACAACAAGGTTGCATTGCGCACCTCTAACCCATTCAAGGGGAATTGGGAGGAAGGAGTTCAGAACCTCTCACGAGGTATTCGGCTCTTAGTCTTGTTTTGAGAGATCGTTGCATCATTCATCTTACTTAGTTTTAAAAAGATCATTAGATTAGCAATTACACCTATTCACCCCCCCTCTAGGTGTTTTTCAATGGGCACAGCAGGGGATGTGTTGTCCTGCTGCTGGACGGCCGCAACCAGAGGGAAGGAGGCCGAGCGGATCTCACTGAAGAGGGGCTACGGGTGTGAGTAACGTACGGAGGAGCAGGCGCTATTGTGGAGCATGCGTAGGCTGCTGTCGCCGATGGATCTTGCTGGAGAGAAGGAGGCATAGCCTCGCTGGACTCGGCCAAGGGAATGCGGTGTCGCGGTGTGCCGGACTACTGCTGAAGGGGGCTCGGGATTTGATTGCAATCGGCCATGGGGTGAGGAGCTGGTGGTGCTGAGGCGGCACAGCGGGGGACACGGAGGAGTTTGCCGAGATCAAGGGGCTACACGGCCAAGGATCCAAGGCCAAGGGGAGTTCTCGGGTGTGGGGAGCGGCTGTTATTGGCACTGTTGAGGTGGGTACGGGTCATGGTGTGTTGGAGGTGGCTATGGGGTAGGCCGAGTAGGGGGCGGCCTTGGGAGAGTTGCCGTGGTCTGCCGGCGAGGAAGAGGCTCGGCTGCACTGTTGTGGCTTGGAGATGAGGCTGTTGTTGGTGGGCGATGGAGGAAGGTGTCCACGGCGGCTGCCAGAGGAAGAAAGTAGGGGAGATTAGGATTTTGATAATTATGTTTAGGATAAATGAGGTGGTTTAAATAGGATTTAGATTAATGGGTATGAGATAGTGAGTTTCAGGTTGGATCCAAATGGGTAATATGATAAAGGGTAATGGGATATGGAAATGGGTTGATGGTTATAGATTGGGTAAATGTGTTTAGGATCAAGAGTAAAGGGCAATCAAGGAATATGGCATGAATAGAAATCAAGGGAAAGAAATATTATAAATACCACTACAAAAATAATAATAGTACTAATATTAACAACAACATTACTTAACCAAAATATTAATAATAATGCCAATAACATTACATGACCACACTAATAATAATAAATAATAGTAACAATAATGATAGTAATAATAGTAGTAACAATAATAGTTAAGAATAATAACAAGAATAAGAAAACAATAACAATAACACTAATAATAATAATAAATAATAACCTTAATGAAATAATGGTAGTAATAATTAAATAACAATTAATAATAATAATGGTAAATATAAGGATAATAGTAATAAGTAACTAAAAATATTGATAATTAATAATGGTAATAATATATAAAGCTAAAGTACCATTTACTATCTTAAAAATAATTTCCATATTTAATAATAATAATAATAATCACAAGAATGAAAATAATAAATTAAGTTGATTAAAAAATAATCAGTAAATCAAAATAAATACTTTAGAAAAAAATAAAAATACAGTATTTCTAACTAGGGACATTACAAATCTCCTGCTCTTATCTTATCATACTGCATGATATCAATTATTGTATATCTACTTGCTCCTGTATGCTTGTGCTCACGACACGGTTTTTAATGCATGTTTCTGATTCGGATTTATCGATACACGTATGCTTATCTATGCTCGCCACTTGGCATTCGCCACCACTCGCCGGGGAGTTCTGTCTGACTCCCCTGGATCCTTATGTCCAGGTTTCGGAGCTTGGAGCTTGTGGATTCTCCCAATTGCTGATTAGAGTGGCGCAGCGGTAGCGTGGATCTCCAGCAGACCATCCAGAGTCCCATCCTTCCAGCCCCCCTGCTTGGCTCTAGAGTTTTCCTGCTATGACTCTGAGCCTCCTTTTGTACTGTTCATACTTGTATATCTCTTTGTACTCTCGCATTTGCGCCTATCGGTGATGTAATATTCTTGTAATATTTGTCACATATGGTGATAACTTTGTAATTGTACTCTTATGTTAGAATGTATAATGCACCATGTGCTTACGTACTCTGATTCTTGCCTATACTGATACTTAGCGTATATACGTGAGGATATTTCTGACCTGCATATGTACGTCGCAGTAACGTCTCCTACCCGCAGGGTCGGGGTGTTACAAGATGGTATCAGAGCCTAGGCTCTCACATCTTCAGTACAACCAGTCGGCAAATAAATGGTAAAGAAATTTGCAACTGGAATGCATGAGTCGTGGTTATACAATCAAATTATAAGTACAGAGTTATCCATTCTCTCTTGATAATCTTATCCTTGAATTCTGAAGTCCTTCCATCATTTCATACTTCAGTTTCTTGTTATTCTTGAACCAACTCGAACATGAAAAGACGGGGAAATCATAACGGTTCTGGTTCTTCTTAGGATGGCCCTAATGGGGGAAGTGTTAATTTGAGATGATTTCTGCAAAATATGATGAAAAACTAACAAGGATAGACGAAGATCCCGCACCAAAGATTATTGATTGCACTCCGGGAACAGAAGCCAGGCAACATGTTGAATTTCAGGAAATTACAGCCGGCAATCTTTTCGGGCATGGAGAAGCCTTGGATTCATAGCAGTGGCTGGTAAACATGAAAGATCTTCTGAAGGCAATTTGGATCCCTGATGAGAACCAAGTGGAAGTGACCAAGATTCAGTTGAAAGATGTGGCCAGAACGTGGTGGTTGGTGAAAGTAGTGAGACTAGAAAAGCCTACTACTTGGGACCAGTTCTAGAAGGATTTCTATGAGTGGATTCTTCTCCATAATAGCTCAGAAAAAATGAAAGAACGATTTATCAAATTGCAGTAAGAAGGTTGAATTGTAGATAAGTACACTGCAAAATTCCTAAGGCATAGTCGGTTGGTGTCGTACATGGTGGCTGATAAGGAGAACCGAGCAAGTAATATTTTAGTGAGACCTGAAGATGAGGATCAAGATGTTTCTTATTCCCAAGCAGCCCAAGAAGTATTCTCAAGTTTTTTTTTGCCATCGCTCGGGAAGTAGAACGGACCCAGAGAAGAAAGATCAGGATGAGATGCAGATGAAGTTGGCGAAGAGACCCTCTCAGTTGATGGAAGTTGAAGATTCAGACAGGCCCCTGGATGCCCCACTAGCTAAGCCATCCCTCCAACCTTTCCCTCAACATTGACATATGGGTACTGTCTTAAGCAGGGCACCTACAATGCAACCGCCAGAAAGGTCATGAATTATGTCATATATGGTTCCAGAGATCAGTTGAAAAGTGACTGTCCATTCAAGGAGGCGGAGAACATCGCACCGATTAGATTAACTCATCCAGTATCACCATTGGGAGGGAATTCAGGGCCTACTGGCAGAATAACCTTGCTTCATTCCCAGCATCAAGCTTAGAGTCAGACACAAAAAAGACCAAGAGTTAGGGCAAATGGTAGAAGGAGGCAAATATATAATCTGACTAAAGAGGAAGTCAAGATACGGGTGGAGTGAGAACAGAAAGGGACGCTCAATATTTGGAACAGGAATCTTGAGGGTACCGATAGTAACCATTATCCCCATTTTATCATGTCCGGGAGTTGGTAAGTTCTCCATATCAAGTCCTTCTCATTGCACTATCATCATCAATCTTAGTCCGTCCGTGTCTACCTCCCTATTTCATGGTTCCTATCTCTTCTATTTTTTTTACTATTCTGATTTTCGTAATCCTTATGCCAACTTAAGATATGTATAGACTAGAAAGGTAATAGCAGGGCAGATGCAGTTCGCTCTCATTATATTCTGGCATTCCTCGACTCTGGCACATCACATTGTCTTATATTGGATAGATCTTCGGCCTCGTATTCTATTCATGTATTTATGGATACATCATGGGGGACCAGTACAGCAAGTGGAGTAGTCATCACTTATATAATCAGTAGACTGTATCATTACATGAGGAGTGTCAGTATAAAAGTATTCCATATTCAGGAATTTTGTCAGACAGAGTTATGGTATTTTCCATTTTTATTACTCCAATAGCGATTGTTGGCCCAAAGGCCCATCACTCTACTTTTGATGATGATCAACTCATGTAGTTAAAGTACTAATGATCTTGTGTTTAATTAGTCTCAGATTTATGATCAAGATCTTAGTTGGTGTTTAGCTTCAACAAAGGATTCAAAGTCAAGTTTTGGAGCTAGCACGGTTTGATTCAAGAGCCTATGCATCAAGACCACATCAAGTACTCAAGAGGAGTCTATCTCGTTGGATTAAGTTTGGACCAAGTCAAGAAGATGAAAAGACTTCAAGTGAAGACCTTCAAGATCAAGACTTGAGTCTAGGTTTGTTTTTATTAAGATTTTGTTTTAGATTAAAATGTAAAGGATAGAATAGTTGGTGGATTTCTCAAGTATACCATATACACACACACACTCTTGATTTAGATGAGTTTTCATAAAAGAATTTTTATTTTCGAAAAATACAAAAGAGTTTTTTTTTTTGAAAAATACTGGTTTGGTTTTTGGAATTCAAAGTATATATATCTTTAACCAAAACCATGTTTAGTGCTTATTGTCAAAAACATACATATTTCACCATGTATGTGTAGTGGATCATATCCATACACTCTATACTTTAAAAGAGTTTAAAATATCTTGTTTTCGTATTTGGAGAAGTTTTGGAAAAATCTATTTTGGAAAAATATAGCTTTTGTTATTAGCCAAAATTTCTAAGTTACAAAAATAGTTCAAATTATTTGTAACATGTCTACATTTTACTCAAATATGTTTGTTTATCAAAGTATAATACTGAACTTATTTTTGTAAATTTTTCGTGATTTTATGGGATTTTATTTTAGAAAAAAAGTCAACGTTTTAATCCCTATAACAGACCTGTCCTGGCTTCTGCCGGTCGACCGGAATGGTCGACCGAGCTAGGAGTCGGTCGACCGACGTGCACAAACGTGCACGCCAGTCTGGCTGGAGGGCCGGTCGACCGTCCAGAGAGCCCTGCTCTCTGGAAAGGCCCCGGTCGACCGGGCGGTCGACCGGACATAGAGCTTGCTCTCTGTATCCAGGCCACGGTCGACCGGCCGGTCGATCGAGGCTCCAACGGTCAGAAATCTGACTGTGGGCGGTCGACCGGGCCGGTCGACCGACAGCCGTCAGCGCTGAAAAATTGCCCCAACGGCTAGTTTTTCTAGTCTATAAAAAGGGGGTCTTATTGGACTGTTTTAAGCAAAGATTTTTAAGTGGGTTTTGCACCAGTTTTTCCTACATCTTTTAAGAGGTTTATCCACTTATTTTGAGAGCAAATATTTCCAATCAAATAGAAGTTTATCAAGAGTGTTTTCAAAGTGATTTCTTGAGTTTTCCTCCACCATTTCAATCCTAGTTTCCTCACACAAACACTTGAGCTATTCATTTCTATATCTACCTATAGGGATATTTGTTGTGAGGGGATTTTAGGTGATCAAAGTGTTGTGATCACCAAAGTTCCATCTTTGTATTTGAGGAGGCGGACATGCGGGTTCGCGGTGTTTCGAGTTCGCGTGTGAACTCTTTGTTTGAGGTGCGACCTCGGCGAGCTAGTGGGCTTGCGGTGTGTTCTTGCGGGAACAAGAGAGGGACTAGAGAGTCCAAAGAGCTTGTAGGTGTTGCGGCACCAAGTGATCCGGTGGGATCAATTTTAGTGGAAATCTTTCAAGTGTTGAAGGCGGGGACGTAGAGCAAGTGTGCTCGAACCTCGAAACAAATCTCCCGTGTTTGCGATTGCTCTCTCTATCTCTTACTTGTTTATATCTTGCATGCTAATATTGTCTTTATCTTTATATGCTTGATATATTGTGTGTTTAATTGTTATATGCTTGGAGATTGTTTTCTAACACTTGTATTCAACCAAGAGAGCCAACGCGGCACCTCAACTCTTATTTAGAGGAATCTTGAGGAGTTAGTCCAGAGCCCTTCACGGGAAATCCGGCTACACTCTTGTGTTATACGTGGTGTTTAGTTCAAGAAGTTTTTAGTTTGCATTAAATAAGTTTTAATTCCGTATTATTGACCATTAGATTAGCTAGTCACCTATTCACCCCCCTCTAGGTGATTACAATTGGTATCAGAGCCACGTGCTCTTGATTTGGGTCTTACAACCTAGAGTTAAAGATCCTCATGTATAGCTAATCACAATATTTGTTGACACACCATGGATTTCATGTCACCTCCCACTTTTGACATTCTTAACATCCAAACTTAGAAGGTTAAGATGTCTTTGTACCTCAAAGCCTTAGGGATTCATGTTTATTTTGCCACTACTAAAGATTCTTATTGTTTAATTGGCAAAAATATTGAGGCTAATGCAAAAGCCCTACATGCTTTAAGATCTACCCTAAATGATGTTTATTTATCTAGGGTTGCTAATCTTGATTCGGCTTTTGTAGTATGGAATACCATTCTCTACCTTGGCGAACAAGAACAATATTATGCGGGGAGCGACTCGGATGTTGGAAGTGACGCTTCCAACGTGTGCCATATGGTCCAAGGGGATAACCCCTTGAGGTAACTACCGAATCCGAGGTAGAAGAAGATGTTGATATGACTTATGATGAGCTTGAATTTTTTTGTCAACAACTTCTAGAAAAATATGAAATGCTTAAAAAGGATAACAAGAAAATGAAAAATAAATTTGATTGCATGTTAAAAGAAAATGTTTCTTTTAAAAATAAAGTTGCACATTGAAAAAGAAAATGAAAGTTTGAAAAATGAAAATATTTCCTTGCTTTCTAAATTGAATGATTTATGTGAAGGAAATACTTCTTTAAAAAATAAAATTGTTTTGGTGGAAAAACAAAAGGAAGTTGTTTTGCATGAAAACACTTTTTTGAAAAGAAAAATTGTAGAAAAAGAAAAAGAGAATGTTTCTAAAAAGAATAAGAAAAATGATTCTCATTCTCACCATGCTTTACATGCCACTATTAATCAAAATGAGATTAAATTTTTAAAAAATAAAATTAATTGTTTAAGCTCAACTTTGAGCAAATGTGCTTTTAACCATTCTAGATTGGAGTCCTTGTTTTCAAAGAAACAAACTCCACATGTTCATGCACATTACCCCCATCATGCATATGCACACTTTGCACGCCATGACCACACTCATACACATATGCATCCTAGAGTGTACAAGTGTACACATTGTGGCCGCAAAGGCCATTTAGCAAAATTTTGTTATGCTAAAATAAATGCTTTAAATTTTGCTAACAAAAGGTTTGGGTTCCTTACAATGCTAACCCTCAAGGACCCAAAAGAAAATGGGTACCAAAATCCCCACCTTTTGTATTTGATGTAGGTGCGGGCTCTCACAAAACGAGCGAGGAATGGTGCCTTGGTGGTGGATGCACATGGACATATGGACATACTTTTGATGCACCGCTATCAAGGAGTTTTGGTGGGACAACCACCATGTTTTGGAGAATTAGAGAATAGTTCTTTGGTTTGGTAACTATCTCTAAAACTCCTAGTTTATTTACATGCCTTTTCATATATGATATTTTTAGCATGTTCATAGTTTATTTATTTTGTGCTTCATGTGGTAAAAACATGGTTAGATGTAGTATTTATCAAAACTTGGATACATACATGTACAAGTAGTGAGCAACAAATTGATTCATATATGTTTGCACTTCATTGTTTATTTGTACTCACTATATGCACATGTATAGCCTAGTTTTGATGATTTCCTCATTTACACTTGTTTTGCTTATTTTCATGTTTTACTTCATGTATATATATTTTGTATTCAAATCTAATAAATATACATGTATACCCTTGAGTCTCTTGCCTTCATGCAAATTATATCATGACTCTTTTTATGTTTGGGATATATATGCATATTATTAGTTTTGGATAAAGACATGCATATACCTAGAAGTTTGTTTTTAAATGAAAAATAAATTTTCATGATTTGTTTGATATTCATGTTTGTATTGAGCTTTAGTGACCAATTTTCATGAATATACTATTCACATGTTGTTTGTACACTCCTATTTAATTTATTTTCTCATGACTATATTTTCATGAGTCTTTATGAGCTTAATTGATCTTGAGTGACAACTCCCATATATTTAGTATGTTTTATGATATACATATAATTTGGTTTCATGTTTTGAAGGATCTTTAACTAGTTTTTTAAAAAATTACTTTAACTAGTTATTTATTCTTCATTTGGTAGTATTTTTTTAAATAAAATATTTTCAAACCCTAATTTTTGAAAACCCCTACCAACCCCGTAATGGGTGGACGGATGGGCGTGTATGCCTTGTAAGCTTTATTAAAAATCTTTTATCTTGTGCATAAAAAGGGTGGATTTTTATGAGTTATATGCTAATTTCACTTCATAATCTCAATTGGTATCATAATTTCTTTGGTATCACAATTGATATATTTTGTATACTCATAATCTTGTTTATATATATGTATGCTTTCAATTTCAAAGTATATCAATTTCTATTGGATTATCAATTTTCATACATATATATAATTTGTTTGTGCTTGAATTACAATTGGTTTACATGTTTAAAACACAAAGTTTGTTTATGCTAAGCTTGATTCAAAATCTTTATTTTCAATTGGTATCTCAATTGATAGTTTAATAAGCTTATACATTATTTTTAAATTGGTATTTTTTTGATATCAAAAATGTATAATAAATTTCAATTGGTATCCATATAGTTCTATTGGTATCAATATGTTTCTATTTTTGGTTTAAAATTCAAAATATGTAATGTTTATTTACATTTGGCATCTTAAAATTTGATTTACTAAGATATCTCAAAATTTGTTTTTATTGAGAAAATTCAAAATTTTGTTTTAATTAGAAATTTAAAAAAAATTGTTTTGATGTGTATTGCCTATATGCAAGGGGAGCTTAACATCTCTTCTATATATAGATTCATATTGAGTGTATCTTATATTGAGGAGCTTGACAACTCTTTTTTATGCGGTACACGTGTGTAGGGGAGCTTCACATCTCCTCTTATGCATTGCATATTATGTGTTATGTGAGTTAGGGCTTGTCATCCCTTCTTCATGTAATGCATATATGTAGGGAAGTTAACTTAGCGTCTTCTTCTTCATGAATGTATATCACATATATCTCTTTTGTTGATTTATTTGATTTCACCCCTTTATTAATTTTTTGTTTCCAACAAAAAGGGGGAGAACATTGATTTGTTTGATTTCACCCTTTGTTGATGATTGACAAAAAGGGGGAGAAGTATTTTAGTATTATGCATGTTTTAGAAAAGAATGTCTTGTTTATGCATATTGTTTTGTTTTGCAAATAGGAGAAAAAGAATTTGATGTGTTTAATGCTTGTTTATGCATATTTATCTCCTTGTATTTGCATACACGTTTATGAGCTTTCATTCCATATTTATTTATTTCTTGTGATGCATGAGTTAAGGGGAGCTTCTTTGAAGCTTAACTTTAATCCATGCATATATAACTCCATGAGTTTTGTCATCATCAAAAAGGGGGAGATTATTGGCCCAAAGGCCCATCACTCTAGTTTTGATGATGATCAACTCATGTAGTTATAGTGCTAATGATCTTGTGTTTAATTAGACTCAGATTTATGATCAAGATCTTAGGTTGTGTTTAGCTTCAACAAAGGATTCAAAGTAAAGTTTTGGAGCTAGCACGGTTTGATTCAAGAGCCTATGCATTAAGACCACATCAAGTACTCAAGAGGAGTCTAGCTCGTTGGATCAAGTTTGGACCAAGTCAAGAAGATGAGAAGACTTCAAGTGAAGACCTTCAAGATCAAGACTTGAGTCTAGGTTTTGTTTATTAAGATTTTGTTTTAGATTAAAATGTAAAAGATAGAATAGTTGGTGGATTGCTCAAGTATACCATATACACACACACTCTTGATTTAGATGAGTTTTCATAAAAGAATTTTTATTTTGAAAAAATACAAAAGAGGTTTCTTTTTGAAAAATACTGGTTTGGTTTTAGAATTCAAAGTATACATATCTTTAACCAAAACCATGTTTAGTGCTTATTGTCAAAAACATAGATATTTCACCATGTATGTGTAGTGAATCATATTCATACACTCTATACTTTAAAAGAGTTTAAAATATCTTGTTTTCGTATTTGGAGAAGTTTTGGAAAAATCTATTTTGAAAAAATATAGTTTTTGTTTTTAGCCAAAATTTCTAAGTTACAAAAATAATTCAAATTGTTTGTAACATGTCTTGATTTTACTCAAACATGTTTGTTTATCAAAGTATAATACTGAACTTATTTTTGTTGATTTTTTGTGATTTTATGGGATTTTATTTTAGATAAAAAGTCAACGTTTTAATCCCTATAACAGACCTGTCCTGGCTTTTGCCGGTCGACCGGACCGGTCGACCGAGCTAGTAGTCGGTCGACCGATTCGGTCGACCGACGTGCACAAACGTGCACGCCAGTCTGGCTGGAGGGCCGGTCGACCGTCCAGAGAGCTCTGCTTTCTGGAAAGGCCCCGGTCGACCGGGCGGTCGAGCCTGCTCTCTGTATCCAGGCCACGGTCGACCGACCAGTCGACCGAGGCTCCAACGGTCAGAAATCTGACCATTGGCCGTCGACCGACAGCCGTCAGGGCTGAAAAATTGCCCCAACAGCTTGTTTTTCTAGCCTATAAAATGGGGGTCTTATTGGACTATTTTAAGCCAAGATTTTTAAGTGGGTTTTGCACCAGTTTTTCCTACATCTTTTAAGGGGTTTCTCCACCTGTTTTGAGAGCAAATATTTCCAATCAAAAGGGAAGTTTATCAAGACTGTTTTCAAAGTGATTTCTTGAGTTTTCCTCCCCCATTTCAATCCTAATTTTCTCACACAAATACTTAAGCTATCCATTGCTATATCTACCTATAGAGATATTTGTTGTGAGGGGATTTTAGGTGATCAAAGTGTTGTGATCACCAAAGTTTCATCTTTGTATTTGAGGAGGCGGACTTGCGGGTTCACGGTGTTTCGAGTTCGCGTGTGAACTCTTTGTTTGAGGTGCGGCCTCGGCTAGCTAGTGGGCTTGCAGTGTGTTCTTGCGGGAACAAGAGAGAGACTAGAGAGTCCAAAGAGCTTGTAGGTGTTGCGGCACCAAGTGATCCGGTGGGATCGATTTTAGTGAAAATCCTTCAAGTGTTGAAGGCGGGGACGTAGAGCAAGTGTGATCGAACCTCGAAACAAATCTCCCGTGTTTGTGATTGCTCTCTCTATCTCTTACTTATTTATATCTTGCATGCTAATATTGTCTTTATCTTTATGTGCTTGATATATTGTGTGCTTAATTGTTATATGCTTAGGGATTGTTTGCTAACACTTGTATTCAACCAAGAGAGCCAACGCGGCACCTCAACTCTTATTTAGAGGAATCTTGAGGAGTTAGTCCAGAGCCCTTCACGGGGAATCCGGCTACACTCTTGTGTTATACGTGGTGGTTAGTTCAAGAAGTTTTTAGTTTGCATTAAATAAGTTTTAATTCCACATTATTGACCATTAGATTAGCTAGTCACCTATTACCCCCCTCTAGGTGATTACAATTGGTATCAGAGCCACGTGCTCTTGATTTGGGTCTTACAACCTAGAGTTAGAGATCCTCATTTATAACTAATCACAATATTTGTTCACACACCATTGATTTCATGTCACCTCCCACTTTTGACATTCTTAACATCCAAACTTGGAAGGTTAAGATGTCTTTGTACCTCAAAGCCTTAGGGATTCATGTTTATTTTACCACTACTAGAGATTCCTATTATTTAAATGTCAAAAATATTGGGCTAATGCAAAAGCCCTACATGCTTTAAGATCTACCCTAAATGATGTTTATTTATCTAGGATTGCTAATCTTGATTCGGCTTTTGTAGTATGGAACACCATTCTCTACCTTGGCGAACAAGAACAATATTATGCGGGGAGCGACTTGGACATTGGAAGTGACGCTTCCAACGTGTGCTACATGGTCCAAGGGGATAACCCCCTTGAGGTAACTACCGAATCCGAGGTTGAAGAAGATGTTGATATGACTTATGATGAGCTTGAATTTTTTTGTCAACAACTTCTAGAAAAATATGAAATGCTTAAAAAGGATAACAAGAAAATGAAAAATAAATTTGATTGCATGTTAAAAGAAAATGTTTCTTTAAAAATAAAGTTGCATGCATTGAAAAAGAAAATGAAAGTCTGAAAAATGAAAATATTTCCTTGCTTTCTAAATTGAATGATTTATGTGAAGGAAATACTTCTTTGAAAAATAAATTTATTTTGGTAGAAAAACAAAGGAAGTTGCTTTGCATGAAAACACTTCTTTGAAAAGAAAAATTGTAGAAAAAGAAAAATAGAATGTTTCTAAAAAGAATAAGAAAAATGATTCTCATTCTCACCATGCTTTACATGCCACTATTAATCAAAATGAGATTAAATTTTTGAAAAATAAAATTGATTGTTTAAGCTCAACTTTGAGCAAATGTGCTTTTAACCATTCTAGATTGGAGTCCTTGTTTTCAAAGAAACAAACTCCACATGTTCATGCTCATCACCCTCATCATGCATATGCACACTTTGCACGCCATGACCACACTCATGCACATATGCATCCTAGAGTGTACAAGTGTACACATTATGGCCGCATAGGCCATTTAGCAAAATTTTATTATGCTAAGATAAATGCTTTAAATTTTGCTAACAAAAAGGTTTGGGTTCCTTACAATGCTAACCCTCAAGGACTCAAAAGAAAATGGGTACCAAAATTCTCACCTTTTATATATTTGATATAGGTGCGGGCTCTCACAAAACGTGAGAGGGATGGTGCCTTGGTGGTGGATGCACATGGACATGATGGACATACTTTTGATGCACCGCTATCAAGGAGTTTTGGTGGGACAATCACTATGTTTTGGAGAATTAGAGCATAGTTCTTTGGTTTGGTAACTATCTCTAAAACTCCTAGTTTATTTACATGCTTTTTCATATATGATATTTTTAGCATGTTCATGTTTTATTTATTTTGTGCTTCATGTGGTAAAAACATGGTTAGATGTAGTATTTGTCAAAACTTGGATACATACATGTACAAGTAGTGAGCAAAAAATTGATTCATAGATATTTGCACTTCATTGTTCATTTGTACTCATTATATGCACATGTATAACCTAGTTTTGATGATTTCCTCATTTATACTTGTTTTTGCCTATTTTCATGTTTTACTTCATGTATATGTATTTTGTATTCAAATCTAATAAATATACATGTATACCCTTGAGTCTCTTGCCTTCATGCAAATTATATCATGACTCTTTTTATGTTTGGGATATGTATGCATATTATTAGTTTTGGATAAAGACATACATATACCTAGAAGTTTGTTTTTAAATGAAAAATGAATTTTCATGATTTGTTTGATAAAATGATATTCATGTTTGTATTGAGCTTTAGTAACTAATTTTCATGAATATGCTATTCACATGTTGTTTGTACACTCATATTTAATTTATTTTCTCATGACTATATTTTCATGAGTCTTTATGAGCTTTATAGATCTTGAGTAACAACTCCCATATATTTAGTATGTTTTATGATATACATATAATTTGGTTTCATGTTTTGAAGGATCTTTAACTAGTTTTTCAAAAAATTACTTTAACTAGTTATTTATTCTTCATTAGGTAGTGTTTTTTTTAAATAAAATATTTTCAAACCCTAGTTTTTGAAAACCCCTACCAACCCCGTAATGGGTGGACGGATGGGCGTGTATGCCTTACAAGCTTTATTGAAAATCTTTTATCTTGTGCATAAAAAGGGTGGATTTTTATGAGTTATATACTAATTTCACTTCATAATCTCAATTGGTATCATAATTTCTTTTGGTATCACAATTGATATATTTTGTATAATCATAATCTTGTTTATATATATGTATGCTTTCAATTTCAAATTATAACAATTTCTATTGGATTATCATTTTTCATACATATATATGATTTGTTTATGCTTGAATTACAATTGGTTTACATGTTTAAAGCACAAAGTTTGTTTATGCTAAGCTTGATTCAAAATCTTTATTTTCAATTGGTATCTCAATTGATAGTTTAATAAGCTTATGCATTATTTTTAAAATTGGTATTTTTTTTGATATCAAAAATGTATAATAAACTTCAATTGGTATCTATTGATTTCAATTGGTATCCATATAGTTCTATTGGTATCAATATGTTTCTATTTTTGGTTTAAAATTCAAAATATGTAATGTTTATTTACATTTGGCATCTTAAAATTTGATTTACGAAGATATCTCAAAAGTTGTTTTATTGAGAAAATTCAAAATTTTGTTTTAATTAGAAATTTTTAAAAAAATTGTTTTGATGTGTATTGCCTATATGCAAGGGGAGCTTAACATCTCTTCTACATATAGATTCATATTGAGTGTATCTTATATTGAGGAGCTTGACAACTCTTCTTTATGCGGTACACGTGTATAGGGGGAGCTTCACATCTCCTCTTATGCATTGCATATTATGCGTTATGTGAGTTAGGGCTTGTCATCCCTTCTTCATGTAATACATATATGTAGGGAAGTTAACTTAGCGTCTTCCTCTTCATGAATGTATATCGCATATATCTCTTTTGTTGATTTATTTGATTTCACCCCTTTATTGATTTTTTTGTTTCTAACAAAAATGGGGAGAACATTGATTTGTTTGATTTCACCCCTTTATTGATGATTGATAAAAAGGGGAGAAGTATTTTAGTATTATGCATGTTTTGGAAAAGAATTTCTTGTTTATGCATATTGTTTTGTTATGCAAATAGGAGAAAAAGAATTTGATATGTTTCATGCTTGTTTATGCATGTTTATCTCCTTGTATTTGCATAAATGTTTATGAGCTTTCATTCCATATCTATTTATTTCTTGTGATGCATGAGTTAAGGGGGAGCTTCTTTGAAGCTTAACTTTAATCCATGCATATATAACTCCATGAGTTTTGTCATCATCAAAAAGGGGGAGATTGTTGGCCCAAAGGCCCATCACTTTAGTTTTGATGATGATCAACTCATGTTGTTATAGTACTAATGATCTTGTGTTTAATTAGTCTCAGATATATGATCAAGATCTTAGTTGGTGTTTAGCTTCAACAAAGGATTCAAAGTCAAGTTTTAGAGCTAGCACGGTTTGATTGAAGAGCCTATACATTAAGACCACATCAAGTACTCAAGAGGAGTCTAGCTCGTTGGATCAAGTTTGGACCAAGTCAAGAAGATGAGAAAACTTCAAGTGAAGACCTTCAAGATCAAGACTTGAGTCTAGGTTTTGTTTATTAAGATTTTGTTTTAGATTAAAATTTAAAAGATAGAATAGTTGATGGATTGCTCAAGTATACTATATACACACACACACTCTATGCTTTAAAAGAGTCTATCTTTAACCAAAATCATGTTTAGTGCTTATTATCAAAAACATAGATATTTCACCATGTATGTGTAGTGGATCATATCCATACACTCTATGCTTTAAAAGAGTTTAAAATATCTTGTTTTCGAATTTGGAGAAGTTTTGGAAAAATCTATTTTGAAAAAATACAGTTTTTGTTTTTAGCCAAAATTTCTAAGTTACAAAAATAGTTCAAATTGTTTGTAACATGTCTTGATTTTACTCAAACATGTTTGTTTATCAAAGTATAATATTAAACTTATTTTTGTAGATTTTTTGTAATTTTATGGGATTTTATTTTAGATAAAAAGTCAACATTTTAATCCCTTTAACAGACCTGTCCTGACTTCTGCCGGTCGACCGGACCGGTCGACCGAGCTAGGAGTCGGTCGACCGACTTGGTCGATCGACGTGCACAAACGTGCACGCCAGTCTAGCTGGAGGGCCGGTCGACCGTCCAGAGAGCTCTGCTCTCTAGAAAGGCCCGGGTCGACCGGGCGGTCGACCGGACAGAGAGCCTGCTCTCTGTTTCCAGGCCACGATCGACCGGCCGGTCGACCGAGGCTCCAACGGTCAGAAATCTGACCGTTGGCGGTCGACCGGGCCGGTCGACTGACAGCCGTCAGGGCTGAAAAATTGCCCCAACGGCTAGTTTTTCTAGCCTATAAAAAGGGGGTCTTATTGGACTGTTTTAAGCCAAGATTTTTAAGTGGGTTTTGCACCAGTTTTTCCTACATCTTTTAAGAGGTTTCTCAACTTGTTTTGAGAGCAAATATTTCTAATCAAAAGGGAAGTTTATCAAGAGTGTTTTCAAAGTGATTTCTTGAGTTTTCCTCCACCATTTCAATCATAGTTTTCTCACACAAACACTTGAGCTATCCATTGCTATATCTACCTATAGGGATATTTGTTGTGAGGGGATTTAAGGTGATCAAAGTGTTGTGATCACCAAAGTTCCATCTTTATATTTGAGGAGGTGGACTTACGGGTTCGCGGTGTTTCGAGTTCGCGTGTGAACTCTTTGTTTGAGGTGCGGCCTCGGCGAGCTAGTGGTCTTGTGGTGTGTTCTTGCGGGAACAAGAGAGGGACTAGAGAGTCCAAAGAGCTTGTAGGTGTTGCGGCACCAAGTGATCCGGTGGGATCGATTTTAGTGGAAATCCTTCAAGTGTTGAAGGCGGGGACGTAGAGCAAGTGTGCTCGAATCTCGAAACAACTCTCCCGTGTTTGCTATTGCCTTCTCTCTATCTCTTACTTGTTTATATCTTGCATGCTAACATTGTCTTTATCTTTATATGCCTGATATATTGTGTACTTAATTGTTATATGCTTAGGGATTGTTTGCTAACACTTGTATTCAACCAAGAGAGCCAACGCGGCACCTCAACTCTTATTTAGAGGAATCCTGAGGAGTTAGTCCAGAGCCCTTCACGGGGAATCCGTCTACACTCTTGTGTTATACGTGGTGTTTAGTTCAAGAAGTTTTTAGTTTGCATTAAATAAGTTTTAATTCTGCATTATTGACCATTAGATTAGCTAGTCACCTATTCACCCCCCCTCTAGGTGATTACAGCGATCATAATTTCTTCGACCATGTTCACAGAACTCGGGTATTCTCAGAACTGGTCTGCAGTCAGGTTATTATTTAGAAGACAGCATTCGGGACTCGTTTCAGTTATTATGATTTCTTGATCGTGTTCTCAGAGCCACCAACTCCTGGCGGTCCTTATTGATTTGGTGGACCATAGGCCCCGCTAGCCTCGCCATGCGAGGGTCGTGTTCTAGTCACCCGTGGACCTAACCGGGTGTGGGCTTCGCTGCTCCAGGTGCTCAACATTTAGCATTGTGATACGCGCTGACTTCGCCGCTTGAGCTCCACCAACTGCGAACCTCGCAAAGTGTTAGCTCCGCTGCACCCTAGTGTTTGACGCCTGATGTTGTGTTACACAATGGCCCCACCTAGGTTCTGCTTCACTTGTGGCTAGTTCCGACATTGTTTAACCCTCTAGCTTTGTTCCCCATATTTCTCCCGCCAAACTGTTCTCGTGGATTTAATGGATCGGGCTTTCTTACTGTGTCTGAACAAGCTTGTCATAATTTTCCGACGATCTATTTAGCTAACATTGCTGGGCTTGGGTATTCTTTAGTATTTCATCTATGGTTAAGTTATCATTCAGAGATCGATTGTTCTATATTCTTGATTATGACTTACAGAGTTATTAGATCCTAGTGTTCAGGACTTATTATCATCAGTTGTTCTTTTATGTATATGTGATCAGTTATCGAATTTTCTTTATCTACAATTTTATAATCTGTTTTCAGAGTGGCAAAGAACAGGCAGGACATCTATAATCTTGCCACAGATTTTCTTTGGGGATGATTTCATGCCTAGCAGAGTATGTATACATTCTGAACAGAGTAAGTCGGTCTACGAAAATTCTGGCAAATAATTATATGATAAGAATTGTTCAGTTAGATGGTATTCCAGTTATATTATATCGGGCAGAGCCACGGAATTCAGATCACTATCTTGTTGAAGTCTTCAAAGAGATTTAGGGACTCTACTTATATGCAACTTATCTTATCACTCTCAGAAAGTCAGAGTAGTCCAATCGGACCATATAGAATCTTTATCTTCTTCTAGCAGAATTCTCTTATTAACAGTTATCAGATATGCATTGTTATGGCACCATCTGGAGTTTTATATGGTGGAAAGTACAGAGGATGCCTAGGCCCAAAAGTATTGAGCAGGAAGTTGTGAGATCACCCTTAGTTAGTCATAACTTGATTGGTATAATCCCCGTTCTTGTCCTTCATGTGTTCATCTTCCCCCTTATCGAAATAGCAAGGACGCAATTTTTTGTAAGGTGGATGGAATGTAACACCCCGCTCCTGAAATATATACTTAGTTGCGTATTCATATTTCTGATCCTATTTTTTATTTTACTTCTGGTATTTTCGTGTTATAAATTATTTATATGATCATTTTGTCGTGGATCTGGATTCGTGAACTCAAAGTCAGCCCTAGTCTGAACCGGGAACCCGATCCTAGAATATTTCTCGATTTAGTCTTTCTACTATTCAGATTTAAACAATTTTAATTTCAAACATCGTTTTCTAATATTTTAGATTTTCTATAATTTTTTGAAATTTTTCTGAATTAAATTGGAAATCTTCAAAACTGGTGTCGACCAGTGCCGCTGACCGATTCTCAGATTTTTAATTTACAAACGGAGTTAAAATTCTAGAAATGGCTTTCACATTATTTTTTAAATTCATATTTTCTATCTAAATGTATTTTCTGAGATTTTTCAGAATTTATTAAAATCCGGCCGACCCTGTGTACACCGTTATTAACGGTAGATTTTAGGATTTTTATTTTAAAAACAGGATTGAATATCTAAAATCTGATTTCACCAAATATCTTAAAATAATATTTATTATTTTTAATTTTGAGATTGGAAACCTTTCTGACTTACTTTATTTTGTGGGCTTTTTCGGAGTTTTCAGTGTTTCCCAGATACCCGAATTTTATCACGATATTTTACTTTTCTCTTTTTCTATTTTCTCTCTCCTAATGCAGAGATTCATTTCCGTTCTGCATTTAATGCCTTTAAAGTCAACTATGATCAAGTCATTATGACTTTTTGTCTTTTCTGTCTAACGTGATCTCACGTTTTCTCTGAACGTCGATTTCATCCTCACGTCTGGGACGCGAGTCTGAGTTTTATGAGACGTAGGTCTCTTTTTTAAAGAGACGCAAGTCTCATTTGTATACAATGGTAAACTTGTAATAATCAAAACACTCCTATTTATATACACCACTTTTTCCTTCTCCCTCTTTCATTCTTCTTCCTTTCTTCTTTCACTTCCAGCCAATGGCAGCAGCAAACTAGCCCAAGGGGCTGGGTTTTTGGCCATCACCACCACCAAACCCTCCTTCCTTCACTCTCCATCATTTCCCTCCATCTCATCCTCCATTCCAACAACAACACCACCATATCCACCACCATCTTCTTCCTCCTTTTTCCATCAAAACAACCCATCTTCACCATTACTTTCTTCCCGATTTCCACCACCACTTACACCACCTTGGCCTCCAATAACCACGCCATCTTTCTCTCCTTGGAATACTCTTTTTAACAAGGTATAGCTTCGTTCTCTGAAACACCATTTCCAAAACTTCAAAATTCCTAAATCAACTAGACTTGCACCCCACAAAATTGTTTGGGCTTGGGCTACCGGCTCCGGCCACCTACGACTTCCGCCGGTGACCGCCGGTGACCCATAGCCGGCCATCCTCCCACCTTCCTTTATTCTTTCTTTTCTTTCCTTCCTTCTCTTTTCTTTCATTCCTTCTTTATTTCTTTCTTTCTTTTCTTCTTTCTTTTTTTTCCTTCCTTTTTCTTTTCTTTCTCCTCTGGTTTTACCCCCTGCGTCTCTCTCTCCCTGTCAGTCTTGTGTCTCCCCAACCCTGTGTCCCCCTTTCTCTCCCTCCATCATTGCGTCTCTCTCTCTCTTTCTATTATCTTTCTCACTCCCTCATCTCCCTGTCTCTCTCTTCCTCTTATATTAATTGCTAGACGCGGAGATCACCCCCCGCGTCCCAACAATTCTTTAACGTGATCTTCGCGTTCTTAATATTTGTAAAACGTGATCCTCGCGTCTTGTATCAACGCGACGCGGAGCTCATGCCCGCGTCTGTTGACACTTAAAAAAGACAAGATTCTCATTGGTCCGAACAATGTCTAAACTTGTTGACATTTACAAAAGACAAGTGACAGACGAGCTGAAGACCAGTTTTCACCATCTCCGAGGGACAAGGAAGCAACTTGGACTCCACTGATCCAGCAGGCAGACAGTGAACCCGGATTGTTTCTAAACAGACCTCAGCAGGTCTAAGGTGCTAGCACTTAGCATTGCATGAGCCCAAAGGGATAGCCTCGCTTGAAAGGCTAATATCACCCAACTTCGCCTTGAAGTCATCCAAAGCCTCGCCAAGAAGCTAACTCGCAAACTTCGCCACAGAGGACTTCCAGCTCCGCCAAAGGGTTTCTTTCGGACTTCGCCAGAAACCGTCTCTAGCTCCGCTATGAGCTCAATGCTGACAGCTCCGCTATTGGTCTGCTATGGTCAACCTTTGACCAATCAAATCTCCGGATGAGATCGGATCCAATCAGATCAAATCCAATTAAGATCAAATCAGAGATCAAATTAGGCAGTTGATTGCCACAATCTCTTGACTCTTCTAAAAACGAGTAAGAAGATCAGGGGAAATCCTCCAACGATATGGAAAGGATCAAGAAGATCAACCGACCTGCCAATTCTAGCTTCGCAGAAGCTGATCCTAGTGATTGGTAGTCAAAAGTGCATTTTATCATAACATTTACCATCACATTTTCATATTTATTCATTTAATTCTGTACAATTATTAATATTTATTATTTATTGTGTGCAAGCCTCGAATTATTATTTTAATAATAAATAAAGCTTAATGAAGCCCAAAAGCCCATATTTGAAGCCCAGGTGTAAAAGTGCAAATATCAATTGTCAAAGTGCAAATATACAAGGGCTAAAGTTGCAATTATTAAAGATGAGGGAAGGATAGAATTCTACCCAACCCTAAACTCTTGCAGGATGAGCATAAAAGCCAAAGATAAGAAGGAAATTCGTGGATAAAAGATTTGGGATATTTGAGATCAAGGTAACTTGATTTCTAAGTTATCTCGAAAATCCAGAATAAAGAGCCAGGATCACACTTCCAGAAGCAAACGCCCAGATGAACGGATCGGGAGAGGCCACGCGCCAAAGCGCGTGGCTAGAAGAGCCAGTTTTGTCGCAAAATTGCGGCAAAACCAGGATTTTGCGGCAATTTAGATGAGATCAGTTTCCAGTTTTTGTGGGCAGGTTTATCCAGGACTCTTCGGCCTTCTGCACCTATAAATATCCCCTGTAGTGCAACGTACAGAGTCGTCCAGAGGCGAGCCAAGGCCAAAAAGCTAGGTTTTAGTCTTCTTCTAGGTTGTAGTTAGGTTTTTCTTTTTATTTTCAAGAGAGAGAGATGCTTATGTTGAGCGTGACACCGATGTATCTTCTCTTCTCTGCCATTGATTAAAGCAATAAAGGTAATTATTTTTCTTTTGTTCATTGTTCTTATATTTTATTTTTCTTTTTGTTTTCCTTTCTTTTTCTCTGTGATCTCTTGTGGTTGTTGATGAACATGCAAGTGGATTCCAAAAGCAAGTATAACTAAGCTATGTGAGAACCAGCGATAGTTCATGAAGACGTTCTCCTCCAAGCTATGCATCACTTCGTTCTTGATATGCTTGACGATATAATGTGCACAGGGATTGAGCTCGAGTTTATGATCTATTCGTGGAACGCCTCCTAAGCAAGGTAGAACATGTAAGGTTTTCACGTTTTTCTTCAACCAAACTCAAGTAAGTATTCTTTTCTTTTCTTTTCTTTTCTTTTCTTTTTGTAGATTAAATCATAACTCATCTCCATATTCTTTTTCCGACCATTGTAAATACCGCTATCTTTCTAACTTAACTAATAAAAATAAAAACTTTAGATAAACTTGCTTAACGCTTCCATCGCAGTCCCTCCCTGAGGATCACGACCCGCATAGCCTTGCTACCGCGGATTAGTATTGAGCACCTCGCACACCTTTAATTCTCAGATCTAATATTCATATTTTGTGTGCAGGTAAAACTCGATCAACAAATTGGCGCCGTTGCCGGGGAGGGACGGTAAGTTTATCTCTAAAACAAAAATTTAATTTTTAACTAATTCTTTATTCTTTTCTGTTTGCAGGTTTGGAGAACAGGAAACAGAAATAGAGCAGCATCAAGGACATACAGCAACCCAGTGCCTCTGCCCTCGAAGGCAGAGCACCAGGGCCTACATATTTGTCGCAGATCTGCGGCAAAAGCCGCAATTCTATGGCAATAGTAGTTCACTACTAATTTGGTTTTCTGCAGGTTGTTGCAAATTGTAAATTCTGTTTACTGCTCTGTTTGTTTTATTCTGTGATAAACCTGTCAACTGCTAATTAATCAACAGTAAAAAATTTGTTGTTAAAGATAAAAATTGATTAGACGTTTGCATATTAGGCACGTGTCTTTTCAATTACTTTATTTTACTGTTGAAGAGTGCTGGAGCAAGGTACGTACGCATTGCATGTAGAATAGGACTCATCTCTTGGTTGATTTTCTGCTTTGAGTGAATCTTATCTACTTATCTTGTACACTTGCACTAATTCATCTTAAGGGCATAACCCATTAACAAGATAAGGTGGGGATTTCATCACCCTTCCTTAGCCCAGAAATCATATCCCAAGCACTCACTAACCCAAGCCTAACTTAAAAATTAGTAGACGTTGACCCTAGGGACATCTCGGACTCAATAGGAGATTATCCTAAGGAGGAACAGTGCTGGAAGTTGACTCCTGCCAAATCAGTGTCTAGGAAGGGGATTGAGGGCTGAAAGCCCGAAGAGTGGTGGTTATTTAATTAAGGAACGTCTTTGACGGAAAACCTCCCACCACTCTTGCCCTGACCTGGCTGATTAACTTGTGGTCAAAGTCTGCACCCTACCTCCCGTGGACAGTCTAACCAGTTAGGAGTCGTCTAGGTCATAGGTCTACCCTAACTTAGGTTAGAATTTTTCTTTTTTTTTGTTTGTTTATTTGTTTGTTTTGTTTGTATTGGTGTGATATGGCATATAATAATAATTCCAATTTTAATCCATATTACACACCAAACTCTTTTTCGGATATTACCAACCCGGCATATCATAACTTTGACCAATCTAGTGTGCCGGAATGGTCTTATCCGAATGAGTATAACCCACACCCTCCATCTTATGACTATAATGTCCATAATAATTTCAACTCGTCACAGAGTTCATGGGGTTTCGATTCCCCCGAGTTTAATTCTCAACCAAATTGTCCTTCATATCCATCTAGTTCACATTCTTTCAATGATTCATACTCAGATCCCCCCATTAAGAATAGATTACCATCTATCGGGGAAATGATAAGTATGCACGAGTCCAAGCAACAACCACCATCAATCTTAGACATGATGATGCGTGAGTCCACCGACTCACAACTTCATCACGATTACACTTTCTTTTTCCAAGCCCAATCACAAAAGAGGGTTGAAGCCATGACTCAGGCTAGATTAGCTCGTGAGCATGACATAGATTTGATGGTTCAATCCTTACGTTCTCACCGTCCGGCTAATTCTGATATCGCTGACCACTCTTTTAGAGCCGACGAACCAAGTTGCTTTGGACAACAAGATTCTAATTCAGTACAATTATTAGAACTTGCCGAAACTCCAATTGTTGATAGTTTGGCAAGTTTTTCCTTTCCTGAAATAGAACTTGAGGATGAATATGATCATGATCCCCAACTTGATGATTCAGTTTTATTTCCTGATTCAATAATGACTCCAGTGTCTCCACCTGATTTCACTTTTCCCGAGTCAACATTGGATCCTATTCCAATTCATCATGAAATTGAATCACCCATTTTAGATGATCATATTGAACTTGACCAATTTTACAATTTTTAAAATCCTATGGATAAATTGGCAAGTTCTTTTTATTACATTGAACCCAATGAGATATGCGACCTAGATTCTCACAATCTTTTTACTTCTGAAACTGATTGTACAATTCTGACGGAAGATGTTGACCTTAGTTTTGAAGAATTGTATGGCGATGAGCTAGAATTCCTTAATATTAGAAGTAAAGAGATATCACCCATATTAGGTCACATTCCATTGTGGGAAGAAGATTGTGGACTTGAGTTTCAATTTCTTGACTTGGACTCAATTCTTGAACCTAGCCCGACTCCTGAGCCCTTACTTGATTTGAGCATCTTCCTTGAGTCGGTATTCGTTCCGTACCTATAATGTCCAAGTCAATAATTCCATCTTTTCATACTCCATTTTGGGACAAGGAGGTTGAGACAATTAACTCTGAAATTTATTATGAAATTTGGAAATTTGATGGGGTGAAAATACTAAAAATTGATTATACATATATTTTAGTGGGTTATATAAGGAAAGTTTCTGGTGGGTTCCACCAAATTATCTGTTATCTTGATTGGGCCGCATTTCGTGGACCAATTAGACCACCTCCGGAACCACCACCCTAAGGTAACTTCCGCCTTCCCTTGTTCTGTTTCATGCATATATGCATTCATTCATACATTGAGGACAATGCATGAGATAAGTGTGGGGGTGGGCTTTACTAACATACTAACATAAGTAGACACTAACAAAATTTGCTAATAAAAAAAATTTTAAAAAAAAATTATAAAAAGGACAGTATTTTGACTTATTTTTTTGAAAGAAACCTAAGTTAGTTTTAAGGATTAGGAAAATCATGATTAGGATTTCTAAAAACTTGGTCAAAATAAATAAATTGTTTAATTTTTAGGTATAGGAGAAGAAATTGAATAATTAATTAGTCTTGATTTTTACCTTAATGAAATTTGCATACCTAATACATATCTAGGATTCTAAGATGAAGACCTTTGTGCCTCATATATATAAAAACAAAAAACAAAAAAAAACAAAAAAAATCACTAATTAAGCTGGATACATGTGCCTCAAGAAGCATAAGTATTCATGCCTAAAGGTGAGTAAATAAAATAAAGTCCTTAGTTTTGGGGCCTAGTTCACTCGAATTTGAGTCCGCGGGGTGTTTTCTCACCTGGTGCCCTAAAGCCAACCGGTTTGGGAGTCATCGACTTTAAATTCGCTACATGGGTGGATTAGAAAGCCTAATAAAACTAAGAATATGAGATATGTATTAACACATCTAAGAGTCAATTAGTTAGGTATGAGGGCCTCAAGAAGCCTTGATGCTTACACGAAAGAAAATTAGATGAGTTATACATATTAAAAAAAAAAGGAAGAGAAAAAAATTAAAGAGGCATGAGAGTCCAAGTTAAGGAATTCCTAGCCAAGTTACAAGGATGCATATGATTTTTGGTAACGAAAAAGACTATATTAGAAGTTCAATTTTGACCCTTACCTAAAATGAAAACAATTTACTTTATAAAGACTAAGTCTAAGAATGAATAAAAATGAGGATCCTAAAACTTATAGACTACTTAGTCTCTTCAATAATAATTCAAATATTTTCTTTTTATGGATTTTGTGGGTGTAATCCGCTGAAAACCCTCACGAGACAACACTCGTCCTCTAGGGTAACCTAGAGGTTTAACGGCTTGTTGCACATGCTAAGTGCAACCGTGATTCCTACGAAAGTGAGTTAGGTTAGATTAATTTTTCTTTTCTTTTTCTTTTTCTTTGTTTTTACTCGAGGACGAGCAAAAAGATAAGTGTGGGGGTGTGATTGGTAGTCAAAAGTGCATTTTTATCATAACATTTACCATCACATTTTCATATTTATTCATTTAATTCTGCACAATTATTAATATTTTATTATTTATTGTGTGCAGGCCTCGAATTATTATTTTAATAATAAATAAAGCTTAATGAAGCCCAAAAGCCCATATTTGAAGCCCAGGTGTAAAAGTGCAAATATCAATTATCAAAGTGCAAATATACAAGGGCTAGAGTTGCAATTATTAAAGATGAGGGAAGGATAGAATTCTACCCAACCCTAAACTCTTGCAGGATGAGCATAAAAGCCAAAGATAAGAAGGAAATTCGTGGATAAAAGATTTGGGATATTTGAGATCAAGGTAACTTGATTTCTAAGTTATCTCGAAAATCCAGAATAAAGAGCCAGGATCACACTTCCAGAAGCAAACGCCCAGATGAACGGATCGGGAGAGGCCACGCGCCAAAGCGCGTGGCCAGAAGAGCCAGTTTTGCCGCAAAATTGCGGCAAAAACCAGGATTTTGCGGCAATTTAGATGAGATCAGTTTCCAGTTTTGTGGGCAGGTTTATCCAGGACTCTTCGGCCTTCTGCACCTATAAATACCCCCTGCAGTGCAACGTACAGAGTCGTCCAAAGGCGAGCCAAGGGCCAAAAAGCTAGGTTTTAGTCTTCTTCTAGGTTGTAGTTAGGTTTTTCTTTTTATTTTCAAGAGAGAGAGAGAGGCTTATGTTGAGCGTGACACCGATGTATCTTCTCTTCTCTGCCATTGATTAAAGCAATAAAGGTAATTATTTTTCTTTTGTTCATTGTTCTTATATTTTATTTTTCTTTTTGTTTTCCTTCTTTTTCTCTGTGATCTCTTGTGGTTGTTGATGAACATGCAAGTGGATTCCAAAAGCAAGTATAACTAAGCTATGTGAGAACCAGCGATAGTTCATTAAGACGTTCTCCTCCAAGCTATGCATCACTTCGTTCTTGATATGCTTGACGATATAATGTGCACAGGGATTGAGCTCGAGTTTATGATCTATTCGTGGAACGCCTCCTAAGCAAGGTAGAACATGTAAGGTTTTCACGTTTTTCTTCAACCAAACTCAAGTAAGTATTCTTTTCTTTTCTTTTCTTTTCTTTTTGTAGATTAAATCATAACTCATCTCCATATTCTTTTTCCGACCATTGTAAATACCGCTATCTTTCTAACTTAACTAATAAAAATAAAAACTTTAGAGAAACTTGCTTAACGCTTCCATCGCAGTCCCTCCCTGAGGATCACGACCCGCATAGCCTTGCTACCGCGGATTAGTATTGAGCACCTCGCACACCTTTAATTCTCAGATCTAATATTCATATTTTGTGTGCAGGTAAAACTCGATCACCTAGCCTCGCAGCAAGGCTACTTTTCAGATTCAAACAGATTCGATTCAATTTGTTTCTATATTTTCAAGGGACGATTATACCCTTGCTCTCCCTATAAATAGCCCACCAGGGCACAAGAAAAAGGGGCATGCATACAAGAGGACTCTACAAGCAGAGGCTTCTTTATAACGCACCGTGCGTTCTCGAATTCAGAGATCTTTTAGAGAATTGCTTTCTCTATCCAGGGTATTGATACCCTAACATCGTCCTTCTTCTCAAGGAATCTCCGGAACCAGGCGAGAAGGAATTCCTAATTGAAGGCGATCTTGAGAAGCAGCAAGAGGGTTCTACCTACCTTCTATTCTCTGATTCCCGGAACCAGGCGAGAAGGGAATCTCATCGCTCGCATCGTCAAAGGGACAAAGTGGTTGCGCGCTGACCAGACTCCTATCGGCACACTTCTTCAGAATCTCTGAGGAGATCTACTTGTAATCTTTTTAAGAATACTTGTAATTTAGCTCCTCAACCCTTTTATTGTAAGTTTTCCTCCTTTACGAATATAATGGAAAACAAGATGGCGGCTCCGCTGGGGAAGAAATTCTCCACTACGAGAATCAAGTATCGCAATGCGACGAACAGACCTTCGGGTCTAACTCTGAATTCAGAAAAGCCGATGCAGCCAGAGCCCCTCTGGCTAAATCTTCAAGGAAAGTCTCTGCGGAGACTGAAAAGGTTCTCTACGAACCTACTACGGTTATTTGGCGCAACAAGGAAGCACGTCCGCAGTCTGATTCCTTTACTTGTGAGAACTTGGTGGTTCAGTTCGATCAAGGAAGATTTGAAGAAGTCCTCTCTGGGGGTGGCCCAATGCTTCGAGCACGGAAGCATAGGAAGGTTTCCACGACCAAGGTTTCAAAGCAGAAACCGAAAGCAGGATTCTGCCAACACCCCTCAGCCTCACGTGTGGCTAATCAGGTTCCTGCGAACCTAAGTCTCCTCTGCCAAGGCGGGTATGGAAGCCTAAACAGAAGTCTCCAACCGAAGCTTCAGGCGTAGCTACGCCTAAACCGCGCCTCTCTCGCGAAGAAAAAGGCAGGATGCCTGTCTGCTCCAATCATAAAGTTACGACGGCAATCATACCGTCGTCCAATTTAAGAGCAGCAATGCCTCGCGCCGGCCTCGTTCTCATGAGCGAAGCTACTGTACCATAGCGTACGCGCAGGGTCCATGACCGCGAAGCTGAAGCCAAAGTACCATCTAAGGCTAATTGCCTTCGCAGCAGCATAGCGGGTAAAGCACCGTAGCGTGCTCCGCTCTTCGATTCGTCAAGCGCTATGCTCGCGCTTTATAGCGAAGCTAGAACCAAAGCGCTATTCAGTGCTAATCCCATCTGCAGGGGTAAAAGAAGCAGGACATCATCCCATGTGCGACCCAAAAGAGCCTTTGCGCTCGATTGCAGAGACCCAACCGGGTCCGATCTGAGGAAATTGTTGACGGATAGACAAACCTCTCCCCCCTGTTGTCAACAAGTGGGATGTCAGCTGGTGACACTCCACTCGGTCCATTGCCGGCTGGGACCAATCCCCGCCACTCCTCCAAGACGACGGTCAGTTTTTGATCGGCTATCGATACAGGCCCGAGGAAACACCGCAAAAGGAGCACCTCACGAGATCCAGCCTCCGCATCCGTCTACATGACTGGGAGAGGACGAGAGCTGCGCAGGGGAAGACAAATAGCTGACGACACCCCCTACAGCTCCCCAGATCCAGATTATAGCCCAGGCTTAGGCGAAGTCTTGGTGCATGAAGAAGGTGTTTTCCGAAACACCAGATCCAGGGTGGCGGTACCCTACACTTATGAACAGCCTTCTTCCTCAACGGCCCTAGCCTCGCCAGAACCCAGGAGATCACTCCAGGCATCGGATGAAGAAGATGAAGATAGTGGATACGCCTCTACAGCGACAGTTAGCTCAGTGCGAACAGACAGAGCATCAGTCAACATGGCTGATAATGCTAACGACGACCTTCGTCGACGTTTGGAAGCTCAGGAGCAAACTTCCAGAACCCAGCAAGAGGCCCTGGACAACATTCAATAGATGCTCGCTCAACTCCTCAGTAACCGAAATAACAATGATGCCGGGAGCAATCACGATGAGGAGGAACACATCAGCAATGAGCAACCAAAGCCGGAGAAATCCAAGGAGGGTTCTTCCCTAGACGCCGAAGTCCTTAAGGGCCTCCAAGCTCAAATTGCATCCCTAGCTCAGAGGGATGAATTAAAGAAGGTAGGGGCAGTCCGTCCTTATCTGCTGGAGTGGGATTCGGTGCCATACCCACCGCAGTTCAAATCGCCAACGTTGCATACCTATGACGGAAAGAGCTTGCCAAATCAGCACATCTACTATTTTCGGTCTCAGACTGTAATGTTATAAGCAATGACGTCATCATGGCTAGGCTATTCATTGACACCTTAAAGGGGGTGGCATTTGACTGGTTCCGAAGTATTCCCTCGGGCTCTATCAACTCCTGGATCGACCTGGAAACTCGGTTCCTCTCTCGTTTCTATGAGGACGATACCGAAGTAACCATGGACAAGCTCCTTTCCACTGTGCAGAGGAAGGGTGAATCTGTCCGTGACTACAAAGGGAACAAAATGAAACTGCCAGATGCTCGGCGTCCCAATGAGATAGGGCGCACAAACGACCCTAAATACTGCCTCTACCACAGGATGATCCACCATCCTACTGACAAATGTTATGTCCTCAAGGACAGAATACAAGCCCTGGTCGATGCCGGGGTTCTGACGTTGAAGACGGAGCAGAAGAAAGTCACTGCCAATATAGTGACTCTTGAGTTCGGCAGCACCCAAAAGGTCACAGTTCCTGACGGGACTTATTCAGTCCTTGCTCCGCAGTTGGAAGTCAAGCATCCTCCAGTTACAGCTCAAGATAATAAGGGTCTTGTTCCCTTAACATTGGAGGCAGGAGAAGTCATGTGGATACACCCAGACCTCGTCCAAGACGTACAGCGGGATTCAAAGAAGCCCAAGTCAAAGGGCAAGTCTTGCAATGTCATCTCCATCCTGCCAGACGACGGCAATCTTACGTCAGCTTCCCTCAGTGATTCAGAAGGAGAAAAACATGCTTGCACAACGCAAGCCGATACGCCTCAGCAGACGGGCACCCGATCCGGAAAATCATACTTGAGGCAGTATGAAAAGTCTACTGACGAGATACAACAGCAAACGACGTCAGTACAGATACCAGCATCCGCTCCAGTCCCAACAAAGGAAAAAGAGAGGCCTAAGGAGGTGCGATTCGACCACGTGTTGAAGAAACCACCAGGCCAAGGGTTTGATACGCCCTTTCGGTTTGACATATTGGCTCAGCTGACCAATATCCCAGCTCGTATCACTATACACGAGCTCCTTCGCCTCTCAAAAGAGATAAGAGAAGCACTCAGGGATGCGCTAGCCAATTCAGAATCCTTTCTGACATGCATGCCTGAGATCCCTAACAACGACGTTCAGTCTCTTTGCCCGGAATGTCATCATACACAATCCAAGGTGCCCGCTATTACATTCACGGCGAAAGATATGCTTCTCAAAGACAACAAGCACGATCGACCTCTGTACTACACCAGATATATCGGTTCAACGTGCATTGAAAGAATACAAGTCGATCCGGTGTCTGCACTCAGCATCATCCCCAAAAGGCTTCTCTACTTTCTCGGCATACCACTGTATAGGTTGTCCGCAACCACCACTACAATATACGGTTTCAACGCCGGGAGCAGTCATCCACTGGGGAAAATTCGACTCCGTTGCAGAATCGGGAGCCTGAAGTCAGAAGTGACATGCTATGTCATTGATGCTGACACATCATATAACCTGCTGCTGGGACGGCCATGGATCCATGCCAACTGGATCGTTCCCTCCACCCTGCACCAATGCTTCAAATATGTTGAAGATGACGCGACAGTACGAACTGTCTTTGCTGAAAAGCAACCATTCAAAGGGGTGGAAAATTACTTCACTGACGCTCTCCTGTATTAAGAGGCCAGTGAAACACCTAAGGAACCATTGCCAGATGATGATGAAAGTGGCAATGAGGCGGATTCAGAATCCGAAGCAGGCATGCCAGCCATTCTGATTGGTGAACCAATTATAGCATGTCTCAATAATCCCCTATGTAATACTCCTTCAGAGGATGAAGGTGAATGGGTAATTAATGATAATATTTCTTTTGATTATCCTGCGACTGTTGGGCTATTTGAATCCATTACGGATAGCTCTCTGCATATGCCCCTACATAAGCCAAGTGCGTCCATTACGCCATGGAATCCGCAGAAGGAGCTGCCTTGGTGATCCCGCCATCCAAAGAAGGTCAGTTACCGATAATTTTCGGTAGAACCCAACCACGGGGACCCACGGTCGCAGATTCAAGTTCAGATTCAGACACTCCACAATTCTTTCATTACGCGCGGCCAGCGCGCCATATTATGAAGAAAATGGGGTACGACTTGAAGCATGGAGCAGGCCTGAATTTTGAAAAAGGAAGACGCAGTTTGATGCGGAACTTCGTGCCTAAAGGGAAGCCTGCAAATTACTATGATAGTACACGCAGGGGGCTAGGGTATGTTACACCCACATCGTCAGCAACGGTTCAAGCCAAGGACGATGGATCAGTACCATCACATTCAGCCTCATCCTCCAAATGGGATTCAGACGTCAGTGTGGGAATGATGTTCGAAAACCTCACCGTCAATATGACCTCAAGCAGTCAATTGGAGCCCGCAGAAGCCACTGATGAGGAACCATGGGCCCAGCAATTAGACCTCCAATGGGAAAAGCGATTCGAACTGTACGAACCGCGCGAACCGCCTACTGAAGACAAGGTGATGCAGGTCAACTTGGGTAGTTAAGACCACCCTAAGCCCATCTTTATAAGTGAAAGCCTATCACTTACAAAAATGGAAGAATTGATAATACTCGTGAGAGAGTATATAGATGTCTTCGCATGGAGCTACGAAGACATGCCCGGACTTGATCCACAGGTCGCTATGCACCGTCTAAACATCAAGCCTGACGTCAAGCCAGTCAAGCAGCAACAACGTCGGTTTCGCCCAAACATCATGGAAGCTATTGAAGCCGAAGTTCACAAGCTCATTGCATGTGGCTTCATCCGGGAGAAACAACATCCAGATTGGGTAGCTAACATCGTCCCCGTCCTCAAGAAGAGCGGGAAAATACGGATATGCATCGACTACCGTGATCTCAATACGGCCTGTCCCAAAGACAAATTCCCACTGCCTATCACCGATGTCATGATTGACAACACATGCGGGTTCGAAAGGATTTCTTTCATGGATGGCTTTTCAGGATACAACCAGATTAAGATGTATCCCGACGACGAGAAGCATACTTCGTTCCGAACACCATTGGGGTATACTGCTACACTGTAATGCCCTTCGGACTGAAGAACGCCGGAGCAACCTACCAACGGGCAATGAGTACGATCTTCTGCGATCATCTCTGAAAAACGGTGGAGTGCTATGTCGACGACATTGCCATCAAAAGCCGCAACAAGAATTAACATCTCTCACGACCTGAGAACGATGTTCGACATAATGCGGGCTCATCAACTGAAAATGAACCCGACAAAATCCTTCTTGGGAGTGTCAAGTGGCAAGTTCCTTGTGTTTATTGTCACATCAAAAGGGATTCATCTTGACCCAGACAAAGTCAAAGCCATTCAGAGCATGCATCCACCGAGGAATCTCAAAGAGCTCAGAGGCTTGCAAGGCAGGCTGGTTATATCAGAAGATTCATTTCAAGTCTCTCAGGCCGCTGTCAGCCGTTCACCCGACTCATGAAAAAGGGTGCTTCCTTCGTATGGGATCAAGCTTGCCAGGAAGCTTATGAAGACATCAAGAGGTACCTCACAAAGCCTCCAGTCTTAGTGGCCCCTACATCAGGGAAACCATTCTTGCTTTATGTAAAAGCTATGGACTACTCCCTCGGTGCCCTCCTCGCTCAAAAGGACGACAATGGCCACGAGCAGGCCATTTATTATCTAAGCAGAACTCTCATAGGAGCGGAATCTCGCTACAACCCTATCGAGAAAGAGTGTTTAGCTCTCGTCTTCGCTGTTCAGAAGACACGACATTATTTGGTCGGCCAGACCATACATGTCATCTCCAGAGTAAACCCATTGCGTCTTCTTATGACGAAGCCAGGATCATTGAATTCAAGATTGGCTAAGTGGGCACTTCTTTTGTCTCAATACGACATGATCTTCACGCCTCAGAAGGCGGTTAAAGGCCAAGCCCTTGCAGAGTTCTTGGCTGCTCATCCAGTTTCGGAGCATTCAAAACTTCACGAAGATATCCCTGATGAAGTCTTCGAGTCTTATGCAACCTCAGAAGAGGAAGTGTGACAGATGTTCTTTGATGGAGCATCGCGAATGGGCCCTAAAGGCAAGATTATTGCCGGAGTGGGGGTTGTGTTTATCCCCACAGAATCATGTCCTGCCCAGAGCATTTTCTCTGACAGAATCGTGCTCCAACAATGTAGCAGAATATAATACCTTGCTCATTGGTCTTCAACTCGCCCATGGAATGGGGTACGCTACCTCGAAGCTTATGGCAATTCAAAATTGATCATCAATCAAGTTAAAGGCGAATACGAAGTCTGCCATGAGGACTTGGTGCCTTATTACCATACAGCCATCGAATTGGCTAACCTATTTGAAGGTTTCTACATCGGGCATGTGTCTCGATCTCAGAATACCAAGGCGGACGCTCTTGCTGCATTAGCAACACACTAGCCTTGCCAGCCGACACCGAGTATCACCTCACAGTCGCAACTCGACATCTTGTATGCTCCAAGCACATGCTAAGAACTCGAGAAGTCTATAATGTCTCCACGGATCTTGAACCAAGAGACTGGCGCTTTCCTCTCATTGACTATGCTTTGCACGGTCTGCTTCCAGACGATCCTAAAGAAGCAGCGTCCGTCAGACGAAGGTCTCTCCGTTTCTACTACGATCCGACTCTGAAGACACTTTACCGTCGTTCATATGACGGTCTCCTCCTCCGATGCCTTTCTAATTCAGAGGCATAGGAAGCGCTCCAAGAAGCGCACGACGGCATTTGCGGAGCTCATCAGCCAGGTCCAAAGCTCAAAGACAGGTTACATAGGCTTGGATATTATTGGCCAACTATGATAGCCGATGCCATCCATATACGCGAAGGTGTAAAGCATGTCAGATTCATGCGGATTTCATACACTAGCCTTCGGAGCTGCTCCACCCAACTGTTGCTTCATGGCCATTCGAAGCATGGGGAATAGACGTCGTAGGGCCAATCAGCCCCTCTTCAACAAAAGGTCACCGGTTTATCCTGGCAATAACCGACTATTTTTCAAAGTGGGCAGAGGCTATACCACTGGTTGAAGTCAAACCTCTAATGAGGTTAATTTCATCAAGCACCATGTCATCCATCGATTTGGTGTCCCTAGGCGGATCATTCACGACAACGGTCCCCAATTCACAAGCCAAGTATTCTATCGGTTCTGCGATAAATACCGAATTCAGAATGTGGCTTCTACTGATTATAATCCCACCGCTAACGGCTTGGCGGAAGCATTCAACAAAACGATCATCAAGATACTCAAGAAATTCGTCTCCTCAAACAAGCGAGATTGAGACGAAAAGCTTGGTGAATGTCTTTGGGCCTACCGAACCACGGTTCGGACACCGACAGGCAATACGCCTTTTTCCTGGTATATGGGTGCGAAGCAGTCATCCCGTTGGAAATCCAGATGCCATCATTACGAGTCACTCTGACTACCAAGATCACATTAGAGGACAATGATCGATTGCGTTTTCAAAACCTCGAAGCCTTAGACGAGAAGCGACTACAAGCTCAGCAGCATATTGAGCTATATCAAGCTCGAATCGCAAAAGCCTTCAATAAGAAGGTCAAACAGAGGGTTTTCCAGAAAGGAGACCTGGTTTTAGCCGTCAGACGACCGATGATTATGACGCACAAGACCAAAGGCAAATTTCAGCCTAAATGGGAAGGACCGTTCGTGATAGAAAATTGTTGGCCCAAAGGCCTATCACCCTAGTTTTGATGTTGATCAACTCATGAAGTTATGTTTACTAATGATCTTGTGTTTAATTAGTGACAGATTCATTATCAAGATCTTAGTAGGTGCATAGCTCAAAGGATAAAATGTCAAGATTTGGAACTAGCATGGTGTGATCCAGGAGCTTTTGGATCAAGCTTGGACCAAGTCAAGAAGATGAGAAGACTTCAAGGGAAGACTTCAAGATCAAGACTTGTGTCTAGGTATAAGATTTTTATTTTTAGATAAAATGTAAAGGATAGAATAGTTGGCGGATTGCTCAAGTATATATCACACACACACTCTTGATTAAATTGTCTTTTCATAAAAGAATTTTCAGATTTAGAAAAGACTTCATTTTGGAAAAACATAGTTTTGGTTTTTGGTATTCAAAGTTATATGTTTCAACCAAAACCTTATTTAGAGCTTAATGTCAAAAACATAGATATTTCATCTTGATTGTGTAGTGGATCATATCCATACACACTATGCTTTAAAAGTATATCTTGTTTTTGTATTTAATGAAGATTTGGAAAACATGTTTTGGAAAAATCTTGTTTTGGAAAAACAGTTTTTATCATGAGCCAAATTTTTCCAAGTTACAAAAATAGTCCAATCTTTTATAACATGCCTTGATTTTGTGCAAGCATGTTTGTATATCAAAGTATATTGGTAAAACTATTTTTGTAGATTTTTAAGTATTTTATGGGATTTTATTTGAGCCAAAAAGACTAACTTTTTAATCCCAGAAAACTGTTTCAGGCTTCAGCCAAGTCGACTAGTCGACTTAACTAGTCAACTATATCTGAAGTCGGTCGACCGGCTCGGGTCGACCGACGTGCACAGACGTGCACGCCTTTGTGCACTGGAGGACGGCCGACCGTGCGGGTCGACCGCTCCAGAGAGCTCTGCTCTCTGGAAAGTTCGGCCGACCGTACGGGTCGACCGACAGAGAGTTCGACTCTCAGCTCCAGTGGGTCGGTGACCCAGGCGGTCGACCGTGGCTCCAACAGTCGGATTTCTGACCGTTGGCGGTCGACCGCTCGGGTCGACCGGCAGGCCTGACAGACCCCAACGGCTATATTTTTCTGGCCTATAAATTTGGGGGTTTGGTCATTGTTTTGTAACAAGATTTTAGGAGAGTTTTGAGCCAGTTTTTCCCATTCTTTTAAAAGAGTTTTCTCCACATATTTGAGAGCAAATATTTCCCATCATAAGGAGAGATTTAACAAGAAAGTGTTTAAAGTGATTTCTTGATTTTTCACCATAGTTCTTTCCTTGCTTTCTCACAATCACTTGAGCTATCCATTGCCTTATCTATCCATAGGATTGTGTTGTGAGAGTTTGTAATTGGTGATCAAAGTGTTGTAGATCACCAAAGATTTCATCCTTGTATTTTGAGGAGACGGGCAAGTGTGCTCGTGGTGGTTAAGAGTTCTTGTGTGAACTCGGTGATTTGAGGTGCGGCCTCGGCGAGCTAGTGAGCTTGCGTGTGTACGGGACTAGGGAGTCTGAGGCTTGTAGGTGTTGCGGCACCGAGGAGAGATCCATTGGGATCTTGCATAGTGGAAATCCTTCGTGTGTCGAAGGCGGGGATGTAGAGCAAGTGTGCTCGAACCTCGAAACAAACCCTTTGTGTTTGCGATTGCCTTTTCTCTCTCTCTCTCTCTCTCTCTTTGTCTCTTGTTATATCTTGCATTACTTATCTTGTCTTTACCTTTATATGCATGATATATTCCTTGTGCTCATATTGATATACTTGCTTGGGATTGTTGACTGACACTTGTATTCAACCAAGAGAGCCAACGCGGCACCTCAACCCTTCAAGGGGAATCTAGAGGAGTTTGTCCAGAGCCCTTCACGGGAAATTCGGCAACACTCTTGTGTTATACGTGGTGTTTAGTGTAAAAGATTTAATTAGGTCATAATTGTTTTAGCTTCCGCATGATTAGGCATTAAGTGACCATTAGATTAGCCATCACCTATTCACCCCCCCTTTAGGTGAACTTACAATTGGTATCAGAGCTAGTGCTCTTGATATTGGGTCTAACAACCTAGAGTTAAAGATCCTCATTTTAGGCTAATCACAAGATTTTGTACACACACCATGGACTTCATGTCACCACCCACTTTTGACATTCTTAACATCCAAATTTGGAAGGTTAAGATGTCTTTGTACCTCAAAGCCTTAGGTTATAATGTTTATCTTGCCACTACTAATAATGCATATTGTTTAAATGGTAAGAATAGTGAGGCTAATACAAAAGCCCTTCATGCTCTTAAATGTGCCCTAAATGATGAATATCTTTCTAGGGTTTCTAACATTGATTTGGCTTTTGTAGCTTGGAACATCATCACCTCCCTTGGCGAAAAGGATCTATATTATGCCGGGAACGATTCGGACGTTGGAAGCAACACCTCCAACTTGTGCTATATGGTCCAAGGGGATAACCCCTTGAGATAACTACCGAATCCGAGGTAGATGAGGATGTAGACATGTCATATGATGAGCTCACTACATTTTGCCAATTATTGCTTGAGAAATATGACATGATTAAGAAAGAAAATAAAAATTTGAAAAAGAACATTGCTTGCATGCATAAGGAACATGATTCACTTAGAAGTAACATTGCATGTTTAGAAAAAGATAATAAAAATTTGAAAAAGAATTTTGATGCCATGCTTAATGAAAAGATTCATTAGAAAATAAAATGGCATGCTTAGAAAAAGAAAGTGAAGATTTGAAAAATGAGAATGTTTCCTTACTTACAAAATTGAATGATTTATGTGAAGGGAACGCTACTTTGAAAAATAAAATTGCTTTGGTGGAAACTCAAAAGGAAGTTGTTTTTCAGGAAAACAAGTCTTTAAAAAGAAAAATTTGTGAAAAAGAAAAGGATTTTGTTTCACAAAAGAAAAAGAAAAATGATTCTTTATCTCATCATGCTTTTCATGCCACCACTAGTGAGATAAATGTTTTGAAAAATAAAATTGATAATTTGAGTTCAACTTTGAACTCTTGTGCATTTAACCACAATAGATTGGAGTCCATGTTTCCTAAGAAACAAACTCCACATGTTCATGCACATCCACATCATGCTTATGATGCACATCATGCTCACACCCCACTCATAAGCATACTAAGGTGTACATATGTACACATTGTGGCCGCAAAGGCCATTTAGCAAAGTTTTGTTATGATAATATTAATTCTCTAAATTTTGCTAATTAAAAAATGTTTGGGTTCCTTACAAGACTAACCCCAAAGGACCCAAGAAAATATGGGTACCAAAACCCCCACCTTTTGCTTTTAATGTAGGTGAGGGCTCTCACAAGACGTGAGAGGATTGGTGCCTTGGTAGTGGATGCAATGGACTTGATGGACATACATTTGGATGCATCGCTATCAAGGAATTTTGGTGGAAAGGCCACCATGTTAGGAGCTTTGGAGTTGGTAACAATATCTAAACTCCTACTTTTTATGTACATGCTAGTTCATTTGTCATATTCATAGCATGTTCATATTTTTATGTGCTTCATGTGGTATTTACATGCTTAGATGTAGTATGTGTCAAACTTGCATTTATACATATACAAATAGTGAATTACAATTGATTCATATATAATTGAACTTCATGCTCATTTGTATCCACTATATGCATATGTATAGACTAGTTTTGATGATTCTCTTTTATATATGTTTTTGCCTATTTTTATGCTTTACTTCATGTATATATTTTTAATTCAAATCTAATAAATATACATGTATACCCGTGAGTCTCTTGCCTTCATGCAAACCATTAATAGACTCTTTTATATTTGGGATATGTATGTGTATTGTTAGGATTGGATTAATCATACATATACCATGAAGATTAGTGTTTTGATGAAAAATGATTTTTCGTGTTTTTGTTAAAAATGTGACTTATGATCTCTTTGAGCTTCATTGACTATTTTCATAAAAATGCTAGTTACATGATCGTTTAACACTCACACTTTTGTTAAAATTATTTTTGAGCTTTATAGAACCATGAGTGCTTAAATTTTTGTGTGTCTAGTTATGTTTATGAAAAACATAAGATTTGATATATTTGAAGGATCTTTAACTAGTTTCTCAAAAACATTTATACTAGTTATTTATTCTTCAAATAGTTTTTGAGATTGACACATGATTCTATTTTCTCAAATTTATTTGATGCTTCATGATTTGAATATTAGTTTATATGTTAGTTTTTGTCAACACTAGGATTTATACTTGTACATATCGTGGGCCACAAATAAATCTATTTATATTTGTGCTTGAATGCCTATTTGAACCCATGAAATGTGCTCGTATTGCTTGGTTTTGATGATACATACATTATTTAAACTTGTATTCCAGTTTTTGGATTTGATTTATGATCATGTGCTTTCATTTCATGTATATGTGTATTTTGCCAAACTTTAAGATATACATGTATACCTCTTGAGTCATTTGCCTTTAATGCAAATCTATTTATATGGACTCAATTATGTTTAAGAGATATGTATGTATGTTTATTGTGTTGTCAAAACATACATATATCTTGAAATATAAATTTGTTTTTAATAAAAAAATGTGTGATGATTTAAAGGAACATTGAGATTAATTGACATTTTTGCTTTATTCCTTGCTTGAAGGATTCCGTACTAGTTTTTTAAAACATTTTCATATTAACTAGTGTAAATTCTTCATATGGTAGAGTATATGATAAGCTTACTCTTCAATTGGTATCATTGGATATTTTTCAATTGGTATCAATATGATTTTTATATACTCGTATTTTGATTGTATGTATGAATGCTTTCAAATTTAAATTATATCAATTTTCATTAGTATTATCTTTTCATACATGTGATCTATTTGCTAAGCTTAATTCAACTTTCAATTGGTAATTCTTAAAGCTTATGCAATATGTTTTAATATTGATATCAAAATAAAAAATTATGTTGATTTGATATCTCAAAATGTGTTTTATTAAGAAAGTTTAAAATTTTAAAGAACATTCAAATTTTTTGATTTGTAATTCCTATATGCAAGGAGAGCTTAACATCTCTCTTACATATGGATTCATGTTGAGTATATTATAAATTGAGGAGCTTGACAACTCTTCTTTATATGATATACGTGTGTAGGGGGAGCTTCACATCTCCTCTTGCATTACATAATATGTGTTATGTGAGTTAGGACTTGTCATCCCTTCTTCATATAATGCATATGTGTAGGGAAGCTAACTTAGCATCTTCCTCTTCATGAATGTATATCGCATATAACCCTTATTGATTGATTTGTATTACCCCTTCTTGATCTCTTTGCTTTTGACAAAAAGGAGGAGAAAAATTTGTTTGATTTGATTTTACTTTGAACCTTTGTTGATGATTGACAAAAAGGGGGAGAAGAATTTGAGAGTTATATGCATATTGCATAAGATTTATGTTTATGCTATATATTTTTTGTATTGCAAATAGGAGAAAAAGATTTTGCATGTTTTATCTCCATACTTGCATACATATTCATGTGCCTCATTGCCATATCTATTATTTCTTGTGATGCATGAGTTAAGGGGGAGCTTCTTTGAAGCTTTACTTTAATCCATGCATATATATAACTCATGAGTTTAGTCATCATCAAAAAGGGGGAGATTGTTGGCCCAAAGGCCTATCACCCTAGTTTTGATGATGATCAACTCATGAAGTTATGTTTACTAATGATCTTGTGTTTAATTAGTGACAGATTCATTATCAAGATCTTAGTAGGTGCATAGCTCAAAGGATAAAATGTCAAAATTTGGAACTAGCACGGTGTGATCCAAGGAGCTTTTGGATCAAGCTTGGACCAAGTCAAGAAGATGAGAAGACTTTAAGGGAAGACTTCAAGATCAAGACTTGTGTCTAAGTATAAGATTTTTATTTTTAGATAAATGTAAAGGATAGAATAGTTGGTGGATTGCTCAAGTATATATCACACACACACTCTTGATTAAATTGTCTTTTCATAAAAGAATTTTCAGATTTAGAAAAGACTTTCATTTTAGAAAAATATAGTTTTGGTTTTTGGTATTCAAAGTTATATGTTTCAACCAAACCTTATTTAGAGCTTAATGTCAAAAACATAGATATTTCATCTTGATTGTGTAGTGGATCATATCCATACACACTATGCTTTAAAAGTATATCTTGTTTTTGTATTTAATGAAGATTTGGAAAAACATGTTTTGGAAAAATATTGTTTTGGAAAACAGTTTTTATCATGAGCCAAATTTTTCCAAGTTACAAAATAGTCCAATCTTTTATAATATGCCTTGATTTTGTGCAAGCATGTTTGTATATCAAAGTATATTGGTAAAACTATTTTTGTAGATTTTTAAGTATTTTATGGGATTTTATTTGAGCCAAAAAGACTAACTTTTTAATCCCAGAAAACTGTTTCAGGCTTCAGCCAAGTCGACTAGTCGACTTAACTAGTCGACTATATCTGAAGTCGGTCGACCGGCTCGGGTCGACCGACGTGCACAGACGTGCACGCCTTTGTGCACTGGAGGACGGCCGACCGTACGGGTCGACCGCTCCAGAGAGCTCTGCTCTCTGGAAAGTTCGGCCGACCGTACGGGTCGACCGACAGAGAGTTCGACTCTCAGCTCCAGTGGGTCGGTCGACCCAGGCGGTCGACCGTGGCTCCAACGGTCGGATTTCTGACCGTGGCGGTCGACCGCTCGGGTCGACCGGCAGGCCTGACAGACCCCAACGGCTATATTTTTCTGGCCTATAAATTTGGGGGTTTGGTCATTGTTTTTGTAACAAGATTTTAGGAGAGTTTTGAGCCAGTTTTTCCCATTCTTTTAAAAGAGTTTTCTTCCACATATTTGAGAGCAAATATTTCCCATCATAAGGAGAGATTTAACAAGAGAGTGTTTAAAGTGATTTCTTGAGTTTTTCACCATAGTTCTTTCCTTGCTTTCTCACAATCACTTGAGCTATCCATTGCCTTATCTATCCATAGAATTGTGTTGTGAGAGTTTGTAATTGGTGATCAAAGTGTTGTAGATCACTAAAGATTTCATCCTTGTATTTTGAGGAGACGGGTAAGTGTGCTCGTGGTGGTTTAGAGTTCTTGTGTGAACTCGGTGATTTGAGGTGCGGCCTCGGCGAGCTAGTGAGCTTGCGTGTGCACGGGACTAGGGAGTCCGAGGGCTTGTAGGTGTTGCGGCACCGAGGAGAGATCCATTGGGATCTTGCATAGTGGAAATCCTTCGTGTGTCGAAGACGGGGATGTAGAGCAAGTGTGCTCGAACCTCGAAACAAACCCTTTGTGTTTGCGATTGCCTTTTCTCTCTCTCTCTCTCTCTCTCTGTCTCTTGTTATATCTTGCATTACTTATCTTGTCTTTACCTTTATATGCATGATATATTCCTTGTGCTCATATTGATATACTTGCTTGGGATTGTTGACTAACACTTGTATTCAACCAAGAGAGCCAACGCAGCACCTCAACCCATTCAAGGGGAATCTAGAGGAGTTTGTCCAGAGCCCTTCACGGGGAATTCGGCAACACTCTTGTGTTATACGTGGTGTTTAGTGTAAAAGATTTAATTAGGTCATAATTGTTTTTAGCTTCCGCATGATTAGGCATTAAGTGACCATTAGATTAGCCATCACCTATTCACCCCCCCCCTCTAGGTGAACTTACAAGAAACAGTCTATTCAAACGGAGCATACCGCCTTATGACTTCAGATGGCGACCTACTCATGATGCCGATCAATGGCAAATTCTTAAAGAAGTATTATCCTTAATCAAGGATCCTTCTCATGATCAAGTTAACATTACACCTCTGATCAAGATCTCCGTATTCAAAGTACACACAAAGAGAGCCTTTCTCTTCCTCCAAGCGAGATCATACCACCATAAACCAGTAAGAACCTGGCCATACACTAGTTATCTTAAAGGAGAGTCAGGGTTACACATACATTAACCAGACCATCCAATATCCTTAAAGATTAAGGACAGAGGAAAATGTTGGCTTTTAAGCCCAACATAAGTCCTCGACAACTCATCATGCTGAGGGGAATAGCATGGCTAGCCCAATTCAAACGGTAGTTGGTAAAGGTATATCAAACCCGTTGACAGCTGGGGATTTGCTAAAAATCCTAAGGGACCAGTTCCCATTTGATTCCCTCTCCAAAATCACTTACCAATTCTCATCCATAGAATGGTAAGACCACATATACATTTCGCTGTTATGTTAACATTAAACCTATGACAGCAATACCCTCGTTTCTCCCCGTGAGAACGAGACCTCCAAAATCACTTACCAATTCTCATCCATAGAATGGTAAGACCACATATACATTTCGCTGTTACGTTAACATTAAACCTATGACAGTGATTCCCTCGTTTCTCCCCGTGAAAACGAGACCTTTTTCCAAATTTCATTCCAATCCTGAACTTGGTTGCGTCTCAAACGGTTATGTCATTGCGACCTCTGAATCAGCAGACAGCCAAGTCTCAATTTGAGCTTTTTGACATTTACAAAAGACAAGTCTCAACTCCGAGCCCGGTTGACATTTACAAAAGACAGGTCTCATCTTACGATCCGACAAGGACCGATTTCGGGCTTGGTGGCGTCTCGACCAGTTATGTCATTGCGACCCCTGAACTGACAGATACCCAAGTCTCATCATCCAGCCCAACAAGAACTATGTTCTCAAGAAATTGCAATACAATTTGGAACCGCAATTCAGAAAGAAGAACAAGATGGGAGATTCGACAAAGAAGAAAAAATTTTCATTCACTCCAAAAGGATAAAGTACATGGAGCTACAGGCGCACACTGTAAGATCTGAGCCGCTCTCCAAGGGAGTCCAGCCTCGTCCTCCTGTCGTCAGCAGCCTGGGCAAGCGCCTGCGACCTCAGCTCAGCCTCATTAAAGTTCGTCGCCTGGGTCAGACGAGCTTCGACCTCAACCAAGGTTGCCCTCTGAGCTAACTCCTGCCGTGAGAGTTCGTCACTCTGGGCCTTAAGCTGCTCAAGCCGCGTAGTCTCTTCAAGACGCACTGGTTCAGCCCTAGATAAGAGAAGATTTGCCTTCCTGATCATCTCCTTGGCCTTCCCGAGAAGCGCTGATTCAGCCACTAAGGCTTAACTTCGCCAATGAATCAAAGTGCAGACTTCGCACAAGTTCATCAAGAACTTCGCCAAAAGGGTTTCGTTAGCCCACTAAGGGCATAGTTCGCCAACATGCCAGCATCACGCGAAGCTCATTCAAAAAGGATCCTGTCCTTAACTCTGCACAAAGTTTAGCCCCGCTACGGCCAAATTCTCAATGAAGGCAGGCAAAAATAAGATGAGCGGAAGATAAACTTTCATTGATTTAAGAGCAAAGGTACATTGATATTACATCAAGGTTTTATTTCATACAACAGAATCAGTTGCTCAGCAAGATGATTTGCGCAAAAGGCATACAAGTGGTTTTATCTGCTTCTAGACCAGACCAACTGGACACGAAAGGCCTTCCTCCTGCACAAGGCCGTAACCAGTTGTGCCACGAGGACACAGCCATAATTCTCCACAAAAATGGTACATTTTGCCACCAGGAAGCTGGATCACCAAAGTTGAAAGTTGGCAATGAACTTATCGCCGCCAACACGATAGATCACCTATAATGGAAATTGGTACTGATGTCAGTGATCTCACAGGTGTGACATCCGCCTTCCCGAAGTGGATCATCTCGGATAAGCAGCTACCAGCCTCACCTCAGAACGAATTATCTCGTATAAGAGGCTGCCAATAGCCTCTGGGACACACATCAGCTGCCCCAAGTTATTCCTCCTGCTTAAAAGTAAAGCTTCAACCGGGGAAGCATAAGGCAACTTTTCGGTCTCTTTCATCAAGACACAAGATTGGCGAACATAGCTCACTGCAATGTAAAATGGAGCAAGTTAGCAGTTAAACACAAAAGATACTGCAAAAGCACTAAAGCCGAATTCTTTGGGGCGAAGCAATCCGATTTCGATTGGAGAAGAGGATAAGCCTCACTTGCACAGTGATGATGGGCTAGCTCAGCAAACGCCAAGTCCTAGCCTCGCCTATATGGCTAAGCCAGACTGATCCTATGGGACACAGTCTTAGCTTCACCTATATGGCAAGACTGGCTCAACCTTGAAGAGACTAAGTCCCAAGTTCTGCTTGTGCAGCGGACTTAACATGCAGTGATCTTTCTGTGATCAAGTCAGAATGATAGCTTCGCTGGGAAGCTATGCTGAAATCCTTCTCCGCAGATCAGTTGAATGGAGAACAAGGGAAGTTAATCCCTAAAGCAGCCGCTAAAAGCTGAATTAAGGGAGATGAATTCCCTAAAATCAGTGAAGTCGTTGAATGATCAAGACTTACCGGTCCTTGGCCGGATAATGACCAGAGTGGGCATTCCCACTAATTCAGAGATCTGAGTATCTCTCTCAACCAAGAGAAGAAGAGAAGAGCAGATCACTTCTCTCTTCAGAGGACCTCAAGTGTCCTATTTATAGGCCCCATGGCCTGAGCGCTGCCGCTTCAAACGTGGAAGCACGAGCGCATTTAAGGCATTTACTGCGCCTTGAGAACAGGGACGGTTTCCCTTGGAACCGTGCAAAGGGAGAAACGTCTCCCTCATAAAGGCACTTATTGCGCCTTGAAGAAAGGGAATATCTTCCCTTGGAAACGTGCAAATCGGAGAATATCTCCCTCAATCAGCACGAAGAAAGGAGTAATCCTCCTCGTAACTGGCCCACGGCAGTTGGCCTCGGGAAAGCGACAGATGTTCCAGAGCGAACTTATCTAGCTGCGAAGCTACCCAGACGCGAGTCTACATGATTCCTCGGCGAATCTACATCCCAAAGCAGGATTTAAAGCGAAGATGAACTCAACCATCATGGCGACGTTCATACTCCACACACCACCAATCAAAGCAGTTCAAAGTATTTCAAAGTCTGAGCCATTGCAGACTCTTGAAAACTTTGAAGGGGGTCTTGTTGACACTTAAAAAAGACAAGATTCTCATTGGTCCGAACAATGTCTAAACTTGTTGACATTTATAAAAGACAAGTGACAGACGAGCTGAAGACCAGTTTTCACCCATCTCCGAGGGACAAGGAAGCAACTTGGACTCCACTGATCCAGCAAGCAGATAGTGAACCCGGATTGTTTCTAAACAGACCTCAGCAGGTCTAAGGTGCTAGCACTTAGCATTGCATGAGCCCAAAGGGATAGCCTCGCTTGAAAGGCTAATATCACCCAACTTCGCCTTGAAGTCATCCAAAGCTCGCCAAGAAGCTAACTCGCAAACTTCGCCACAGAGGACTTCCAGCTCCGCCAAAGGGTTTCTTTCGGACTTCGCCAGAAACCGTCTCTAGCTCCGCTATGAGCTCAATGCTGACAGCTCCGCTATTGGTCTGCTATGGTCAACCTTTGACCAATCAAATCTCCGGATGAGATCGGATCCAATCAGATCAAAACCAATTAAGATCAAATCAGAGATCAAATTGGGCAGTTGATTGCCACAATCTCTTGACTCTTCTAAAAACGAGTAAGAAGATCGGGGGAATCCTCCAATGATATGGAAAGGATCAAGAAGATCAACCGACCTGCCAATTCTAGCTTCACAGAAGCTGATCCTAGCCTCGCAGCAAGGCTACTTTTCGGATTCAAACAGATTCGATTCAATCTGTTTCTATATTTTCAAGGGACGATTATACCCTTGCTCTCCCTATAAATAGCCCACCAGGGGCACAAGAAAAAGGGGCATGCATACAAGAGGACTCCACAAGCAGAGGCTTTTTCATAACGCACCGTGCGTTCTCGAATTCAGAGATCTTTTAGAGAATTGCTTTCTCTATCCAGGGTGTTGATACCCTAACATCGTCCTTCTTCTCAAGGAATCTCCGGAACCAGGCGAGAAGGAATTCCTAATTGAAGGCGATCTTGAGAAGCAGTAAGAGGGTTCTACCAACCTTCTATTCTCTGATTCCCGAAACTAGGCGAGAAAGGGAATCTCATCGCTCGTGATTGCAGCTAAACCTGCACAAAAAGTACGGATTTTCAGATCTTATAATAAAAACGTGCAAGTGCTCAATACTTCCGCTATAGCAAGTGGCTAATGCGGGTCGTGATCCGCAAGGAGGGTTTGCGATGGAAGCGTTTACAGTTTTATTGAAATCGTTATAAAAACCAACGAGAGTTCTTCTCTATTTTAAAGTTAAGAAAAAGAAAGAAAGTTAAAGGTTAAAGTTAAGAAGAAAGCGAAGGATGAAGAAGGTGGAAAATCAGAAAACGATGAAAAGCGACTATGTACAATGAAGTGGAGAAGAATGAAAACGATTTGGAAGAAGTGGTTGGTGATCTAAACTAAGAAAGAAAAGAAAAGAAGTAAAGAGATACTTACCTAGGTTGATTGATGACTTACTTGGAAACCTTTTTGCAAGTTCTACCTTTTTGCTTCGGAGGCGTTCAACGCATAGATTATAAACTCGAGCTCGGTCCTCGTGCACATTATATCGTCAAGCATAAGAAGAACGAAGTGATGCGGAGCTTGGAAGAGGAGAACGTCTTCATGAACTATCGCTGGCTCTCACGTAGCTTAGTTAGACTTGCTTTGGAATTCACTTGTACACTTCAACAACAACCAAGGTAAAGTAGAAGAGAAAGAGAGAAGCAAAAACAAATGTAAAGTAAAGCAGAAAAGAAAACAAACAAAGCATTTACCTTTATTACTTGCTGAGACAATGAAAGAAAGGAGTAGGGTACATCGTCGGTGTCACTCTCAACATCAGCCCCTCTCTCTTACTTACATGAAGCTTCTTCTACCCTAAGTTACATACAAGTTACATAAAAGTAAAAACTAAACTACAAAATGGAAGAACTAGTCTAAAATCCTAACTCTGCATTGGCGTCCATTTTCAATGCACAATATGGCCTTTTATAGGCAGAAAACCAACCACCAAGATCCCGGGGAGGTCGGGGAAGTTCACGCTCCCCGTAACTCCCCAAGATTGCCGCAGAAACGCGGCCCAAGCCGCGTTTCTGCGGCCAGGGTGTGGCCAGATGGCCACACCCTGTTGGTGGGTCATCCCGGGAGTTTCTTCTGACTTTATCCTTTGTTGGTTTCTTCGTTTGAGCTCCGGATTCTGACGAAATGGCCTTGGATTCTTGGCTTTAACCGATCGATTCTGAGAGGATTCTTCTCAACCGGTTTCAACTTCTTGATTTTGCCCTGATTTTATGTGTTCGAATTAACTCTGATTTAATTCAGAATTCTGGTGGGCTTTTGGGCTCATTTCTCTTCATCTCCTTAAGGATTGGGCCTGCAAATAAATCAAACAAATAATTAGGACAATGCAGGCTTTTATTCTAAAATCAGTATGAAAATGTGACATTAAATATGCAACATTAGTGACCAATCACACCCCCATACCTATCTTTTGCTCGTCCTCGAGCAAAACAACTAAACTATATTAAGGATTATTAGACCACTTTCGCAGGTCGCGCGATTGCACTGAGCATGTGCAACAAGCCGTTAAACCTCTAGGTTCCTCTAGAGGACGAGTTTTGTCTCGTGAGGGTTTTCAGCGGATTGCACCCATAAAATCCATAAAGAAAGAGATAAAGAGTTAGTATTTTAGAAAAGCATTTTGAAAGAGAAAAATATTTGAAATATGATTGTAAGATCTAAGCAATCTATAAGTTATAGGAAAACCGAATTTTTCATTCCTAAACTTAGTCTCTATTCAAAATTTGTTATCAATCAAAGTAAGGAGTCAAATTGTACTTCTCATCTAGTCTATTACTTTACCCTAAGTCATATGCACCTTGTGACTGTGAAAATTTTGACTAAGGGTTCATTAACTCTAACTCTTATGTCTTATTTTATTTGTATATATATATATATATATATATATATATATATATATATTATATATATTATATATATATATATATATTTGGTGGTATTATTCCTTAGTTTAGGCTTTCTAATCTGCCCATGTAACGAGCCTTTAATCGATGACTCCCAAACCAGACGGTCTTAGGGCACCAGGTGAGAAGACACCCCTAGGACTTAAGGACTCGAGCAAACAAGGCCACAAAACTAAGAATTTTATTATATGAACCTCTTTTAGGCGTGAATACTTATGCTTTATTAGGCACAAATACCCAGCTTAATCAGAGGATCTAATCATCTTTCGCATAAATACTAAGGCTTGCTTAGGCCAAAGCACTAGCTAATCAATAATTAGATTTATTCATTTTTTTTTACTTATCTAATCATCTTTCGCATAAATACTAAGGCTTGCTTAGGCCAAAGCACCTAGCTAATCGATAATTAGACTTATTCATAATTTTTTTTATAAGGCATAAGAATCTTTGTTTTTGAACCCTAAGTGTGTAAGTGTATGAAGTGTGCATATTTCATCAAGGTAAAGATCAAGACTAAATTACTTTGACAAATTATCTTCCTAACTCTAAAAATCAAACAAATAATCTTATTTTGACCAAGTATAAGAAATCCTAATTTAGATTTTCCTATTCCTTAAAATTAACTTAATTTCTTACAAAAATAAGTCAAAATATTGTTTCTATTTTTCAAAAAGTTTTTAAAAGTAAAGGAAAATGTTAAAATTTTTTTTAATTTTAAAGAAAAGAAAAGTTATGTTAGACCCTCCCCCACACCTATCTCATGCATTGTCCTCAATGTATGAATTAATGCATAGATGCATGAAAAAGAAGAAAGGGAAGGAAAGTGTTACCTTATGGTGGTGGTTCCGGTGGTGGTCTGATTGGTCCATGAAACATGGCCCAATCAACTTTTCTTGGGTCTCGGAGGAACCCACCAGCACTATCTTTAATATAACCCATTAAAAAGATATATCCATGAAGGATTTTTATTAAATATTTGACCCATCTAATTTCCATATTCCATAACTAATTTCGGAGTCAAATTTGTCAACCACCTCGTCCCAGAATGGAGTATGAAATGATAGAACAGTTGACTTGGACTCAGGAAGGACAGGAACTAATACCGACTTAGGAAGGTGACTTAAGTCAAGTAAAGGTTCAGGAGTCGAAATTGGTTCAAGAAGCGGGTCCAAGTCAAGAAGTTGAAACTCTAGTCCACATGTATTTTCCAACAATAGAATGTGACCTAATATGGGTGATTCCAGTTCAGGAATGATAGGTGGAGGAATCAAAACTGACTCTAAAATATTACTCAGTTTGGTAACAAAACGGGAGTCAAGATTGATTCAGAAAGTTGAACTGGATCACAGATTTGAGAATCTAGGTCACATATCTCATTGAGTTCAATATCAAAAAATGGAGAACTTGCCAATTTGTCAATAGGATCTTCAAAAGTGTATAATTGGTCAGTTCAATATGATCCTCAAAGATGGGTGATTCAATTTCATTATGAATTGGTACAGGATCCAATGTTGACTCCAGGAAAAGATTGAAGTCAGGTAAAGATACCGGAGTCATTATTGAATCAGGAAGTAAAATTGAATCACTAAGTTCTAGTTCATGATCATATTCATCTTCAAGTTCTATTTCAGGCAAGGGATAACTTGCCAAACTATCAATTTTATTTGGAGTTTGGGCAAGTTCAAAAGGTTGTTCTGAAATGGAATCTTGATTTCCAAAACTACATGACTCTTCGGCTCTAACAGGATGGTTAGTGACATCAGGACGGTGGGAACGTAGAGATTCGACCATCATATCTATGTCACGATTTCTAGCATTTTGAGCATGAGTTATGGCTTCTAGCATCTTTTCATAGTTGATGGGTTCATTGTCTTGTTGAAAAGATGAAGAGTTATTTTGGAAGTGGTATTGAAATTGTGAGTCCATCAGATTTTGTGATTGTTGTTTGGACTCACGCATACTCCGTTCCAAAATTGATGGTTTTCTATTTTGGACTGGTGGAACTGAGTATTACTCGTGGAAATATTGTGGACTAAGTGGAGAAGGAGGACACTGTGGTTGAAAATTGGACTCGGGGTAGGTGAATCCCCACTGACTCTGTGAAGAGTTAAAATCGTTATGGAAATTATAGTTATTAGATGGGGGGTATGGGTCATATTGATTCGGATAAGACCAATACGCACACTAGGTTGGTCAAAGTTATGATATGCCGGGTTGGTAATATCCGAAAATGAAGTCGGTGTGTAATATGGATTATTATTGTAGTTGAAAAAATTATTATTATAGTCCATATCACACAGTATAATACAAACAAAGAAAAACAAACAAATAAACAAACAAAAAAGAAAAAATTCTAGCCTAAGTTAGGGTAGACTTAGGACCTAGACGACTCCTAACTGGTTAGACTGTCCACGGAAGGTCTAATGTAGACTTTAACCACAAGTTAATCAGCCAGGTCAGGGCAAGGTTGGTGGGAGGTTTTCTGTCAAAGACGTTCCTTAATTAAATAACCACCAACCTTCGGGCTTTCGGCCCTCAATCCCTTTCCTAGACACTGATTTTGCAGGAGTTAGATTCCAACATTTTTTCCCCTTAGGATAATCTCCTAATTGAGTCCGAGATGTCCCTAGGGCCAACGTCTACTCAATTTTAGTTAGGCTTGGGTTAGTGAGTGCTTGGATTCTGATTTTTGGGCTAAGGAAGGGTGATTAAATCCCCACCTATCTTATTATTGGGTGGTGCCCTTAAGATCAGTTTTTGTGCAAGTGTACAAGATGAATAAGATACACTCAAAGCGATATAAATCAACCAAGAGATAGTCCTATTCTAGATGCAATGCAAACATACCTTGCTCCAGCACTCTTCAACAGTAAAAAATAAAGGAATTAAAAAGACACGTGCCTAAAATGCAAATGTCTAATCAATTTTTTATCTTTTCAACAAATATTTTACAGTTGATTATTAGCAGGCTTATGTTATGGCATATAAGAAAAATTAAAGTTACAGCAAACTATAATTTGTAAACTAAGTAGCCCTGCAAAAAGCTGTTAGTAGTCAACTCGTCCTTGCCGCGGATCCGCGGCTTTTGCCGTGGAAACGCGGCAATTCAGAGGGCCCTTGGTCTCTGCCTTTTGGAGCAGAGGCCCAAGGCCACTTGTATGTCACTGCAATAATAATTTTCTGCTTTGCTTGCCCTGTAACCTGCAACAGAGAAGAAAATTCGTTTAGTTCTAAAAAATTTGCAATAAAAATTCAGATTTCAATAAAAACCGTTTTACCCTCCCCGGCAACGGCGCCAAAATTTGATTGCAGCTAAACCTGCACAAAAAATACGGATTTTCAGATCTTATAATAAAAACGTGCAAGTGCTCAATACTTCCGCTATAGCAAGTGGCTAATGCGGGTCGTGATCCACAAGGAGGGTTTGTGATGGAAGCGTTTACAGTTTTATTGAAATCGTTATAAAAACCAAACGAGAGTTCTTCTCTATTTTTAAAGTTAAGAAAAGAAAAAGAAAGTTAAAGGTTAAAGTTAAGAAGAAAGCGAAGGATGAAGAAGGTGAAAAATTAGAAAACGATGAAAAGCGACTATGTACAATGAAGTGGAGAAGAATGAAAACGATTTGGAAGAAGTGGTTGGTGATCTAAACTAAGAAAGAAAAGAAAAGAAGTAAAGAGATACTTACCTAGGTTGATTGATGACTTACTTGGAAACCTTTTTGCAAGTTCTACCTTTTTGCTTCGGAGGCATTCAACGCATAGATCATAAACTCGAGCTCGGTCCTCGTGCACATTATATCGTCAAGCATAAGAAGAACGAAGTGATGCGGAGCTTGGAAGAGGAGAACGTCTTCATGAATTATCGCTGGCTCTCACGTAGCTTAGTTAGACTTGCTTTGGAATTCACTTGTACACTTCAACAACAACCAAGGTAAAGTAGAAGAGGAAGAGAGAAGCAAAAACAAATGTAAAGTAAAGCAGAAAAGAAAACAAACAAAGCATTTACCTTTATTACTTGCTGAGACAATGAAAGAAAGGAGTAGGGTACATCGTCGGTGTCACTCTCAACATCAGCCCCTCTCTCTTACTTACATGAATCTTCTTCTACCCTAAGTTACATACAAGTTACATAAAAGTAAAAACTAAACTACAAAATGGAAGAACTAGTCTAAAATCCTAACTCTGCATTGGCATCCATTTTCAGTGCACAATATGGCCTTTTATAGGCAGAAACCCAACCACCAAGATCCCGGGGAGGTCGGGGAAGTTCACGCTCCCCGTAACTCCCCAAGATTGCCGCAGAAACGCGGCCCAAGCCGCGTTTCTGCGGGCCACACCCTGTTGGTGGGTCATCCCGGGAGTTTCTTCTGACTTTATCCTTTGTTGGTTTCTTCGTTTGAGCTCCGGATTCTGACGAAATGGCCTTGGATTCTTGGCTTTAACCGATCGATTCTGAGAGGATTCTTCTCAACCGGTTTCAACTTCTTGATTTTGCCCTGATTTTATGTGTGCGAATTAACTCTGATTTAATTCAGAATTCTGGTGGGCTTTTGGGCTCATTTCTCTTCATCTCCTTAAGGATTGGGCTTGCAAATAAATCAAACAAATAATTAGGACAATGCAGGCTTTTATTCTAAAATCAGTATGAAAATGTGACATTAAATATGCAACATTAGTGACCAATCAGCTCGCATCGTCAAAGGGACAAAGTGGTCGCGCGCTGACCAGACTCCTCTCGGCACACTTCTCCAGAATCTCTGAGGAGATCTACTTGTAATCTTTTTAAGAATACTTGTAATTTAGCTCCTCAACCCTTTTATTGTAGGTTTTCCCCCTTTGCGAATATAATGGAAAACAGCGTCTGCGTTCTTCTAATATTATAGCTTAAATGCGGGTCTCAAACCCCGCGTTTGTGAAAATCTACGCAACGCGACCCCTGCGTCTGCGACCCCCGTGTCTTACTCTCAACACTGCCTCTCCCTGTACACACTCTTTCTCCCTCTGCACTCTCTATGGACTTCTCTCTCTAGCTCTCTCTTTCTCTCTCATCTCTCTTTCTCTCTCTTAATTTCTTTCTCTCTCTATCACTTTATCTTTAACGTATGTTCGCGTTGGTTACCTGGAATCCGGAGATCGGGGATTTCACGGTATTTTCCGTATTTAGGCGAGTGTTCTCGCTTTCCTTTTGACTTCCCCTTTCATCGGGTCGACTTGTATTATTCACGATTTGTGTTGTTTGGAACTAACACTTTCTGCAGGTACCCTTGCCTTCGGGCCTAACCTCTGGGTATAATCTTTGAGATTTAAAGTTCTTTAGACTTTCTCTGTGCTACGCCTGGTAGGCGGACCTAGCGTCAACACTCTACCGCTTACTCCGTTCTAGTATAGTTACCACGTGAGCATGGCTTCCCCGTGAGCGGTAGTATGGCGTTCATACGCTTGCTGCGACGCGTGTGTCTAGCTACGCTGCGAGCGGTAACCTCGCCGAGTGTGATCGCATTTAGCGTTATACATTAGTTTCGCTCCAGCTCTGCTTAGCTCCTCTTGGATGTTGCTTGCTTGCGGAATTACTTACCTGCCAACTTATTGATTCTTTTTATTAATGGTTCTGAAGAGTTTGAAATCTTACTTATATTGTTTTTCCTGAAACTGCATGGTTTTCAGTATTCATACCAATCTTGTATATCATACTATTTTCCTGATAATGTTTGGTCTTCTGGTATTTGTATCGATTCCTTATATCACTACAGTTTTCCTGTATCGCCTGAGATGCTTTCACTTGATGTGCTAACATATACTATAATGTCCCTTATCACCTTCCTGATATCACCTCATGTCATGTTAACACCTGACACCTGACATGCTACTACTTGGCATTTGCTCCTTATTATAACATGACTTATCACCTGCCCCCTGATATATTAATACCTGATCTGTGATTATCATATTTACGGAAATACTATACTTGTTATCCTGTATTACATATAGTGACTTGAATCTTGTACTTGTTATCCTGTACTATATATATACAGTGACCTGAATCTATAGTACTCATGTACTCCTGAATTCCTGATCATGTCTTGCACCTGCTATTCTCGTAAATTGATAATTATATAATAAATCATAAAAAGGAACAACTTACATCGGGTCGGGGAAAACTTGCGGCTATCAATATATGTTCGTGTTTACAGTGGCCCTAGGTATGTTATGCAACTAAAACTTCCGGTTTGACCTGTGGGCCTCCAGGCGACCAAGGGGAGTGCTGGCTCCCTCCTTTCTGGTACCATCTTGATAAGGTCATTCTATAAGACCCTCCTGTAGGCCTTGCGGCCGGTTTCATGCACCAGCAATGGAACGCCCTGGACCGTGGTCCCGGCCATGTACGAGACCCAGTGTAAACATTGTTCGTTGATACCCCCATTAGTTTTCAATAACAACCTTGCTTTACTCAGATGTAGATATATGTGTTCTGGGACGCTACTTAACATATTATAGACATCTGGGTAAGACGAGTAATAACAATACCAAAAGGTGACAATTATGAATCCGTTGTATACTTTGCTGAGTTTGCTTTCTGCAGGTTTTACATCGGATTTCCAGTTCATGACCGCTATTGTATTATACCTGCTTACATCCTACTTTACTACTTGTGTTCTACTCCTCTAATCTCCTGCTCTTATCATATCATACCATGAGTATTCCCTACTTGATATCAATTGTTATATATCTACTTGCTCCTGCATGTTTGTGCTCACGACACGATTTTTAATGCATGTTTATGATTCAGATTTATCGATACACATGTGCTTATCTATGCTCGCCACTTGGCATTCGCCACCACTCGCCGGGGAGTTCTGTCTGACTCCCCTAGATCCTTATGTCCAGCTTTCGGAGCTTAGAGCTTGTGGATTCTTACAGTTGCTGTTCAGAGTGGCGCAGCGGTAGCGTGGATCTACAGCAGACCGTCCAGAGCCTCATCCTTCTAGGCCCCCCTGCTTGGCTCTAGAGTTTTCCTGCTATGACTCTGAGCCTCCTTTTGTATTGTTCATGCTTGTACATCTTTTTGTATTCTCGCATTTGCGCCTATCGGTAATGTAATATTCTTATAAAATTTGTCACATCTGATGATAACTTTATAATTGTACTCTTATGTTGGAATGTATAATGCACCACGTGCTTCAGTACTCTGATTCTTACCTGTACTGATGCTTAGCGTATATACGTGAGGGTATTTCTGACCTGCACATATACGTCGCAGTATCGTCTCCGTACCTGCAGGATCGGGGCGTTACAAGTTTTGATCACTACCATCTCCCAACTCTTTTATTCACTCTTTTTAATTTCCTTGTATAAAATCATTTCATGTTTTCTTCACTTTCTCAATTTACCACTTTCTTCACAAATTAACATAACTTATTTTTCTTTCTTTTAAACAACAAGAGAAGAACTTTAATCATTTTAAGTAACTTAAAAGAGAACTTTTAAAACGCTTCCATCGCTAGTCCCTCCTTATGGATCACCACCCGTATAGCCACTCGTTATAGCGGTAACATTGAGTACCTTTCACTGCCTATTATCAATTCTGAAATTCAGTATAATCTGTGTGCGGGTTCCAACTCAATCAGTAACCTCCGGCATCTCTTTCGTGATGGAATCAGGTATGCTTAAAACTCTCCTTCCCTTTGATCATGATAAAGAGACTATGCGTATATGAGATCTTATAAGGAATAGAATTAGATCTAATATTATCAACTTCCAATGCAATTGTGTGTTAATGATTGTCTTTTCCTTTTTAGGAAAAAAGTTATACTCCATTGCAGTGTCTTGAACATCATGAACATCGATTTTTCTCAGGTAAGGGTCGAATATTTTACCAACTAGCCTGCAACAGAATTACAGACATTGCTGATATTCCTGTTAGACTCCTAGTGTATGTAGATTATATACACTACTCTTGTGAAATCACATGCTCCCTCTTGGATAAGAACTAGTCCGATTCAGAATTTCTGTATAGCTTCTCCCCGGTACTGAAGTATAGAATATGATAGCAATTCAGCTGGTTGGGAAACAATCTGTATAATCTGATATCAATTGTTGTGATTTTAGGGGAGGATCGCCCCCACGACCGGATCAACTAGGGCGACGCAGCGGAAACAAACCACATGATCTACTAAGGCAACTTAAAAAAGAGAAGAAAAAGATATTCTAAAGTAGATAGAAAGCCAACACACAATATAACGTGTGGTTCCATCGATTAAACAGATCATGTGTACGTCATGGGAGAGGGGAAGAAACTTTATTAAAACATGGGGGGAGTACAATAAGAATTACTTACACCTCACGCTGAGAAGATTACAAGCCCTTGATGATCGCCAAGAACAACGAACCCTTGTGGCTAAGCTTCTCTCACGAATTTCAACCTAGATGAATTCTACCCTTAAGAATTATAAATTTATTGGATTCTCTTGGAATACATTGAAGGCCCTATTTATAGATCATAGAGCTCTCTTAGTCCTAAACAAGCTCCATCAATTAGAATAAAGGAAACTTGAATCCAACTTGGATTCAAACAGATCTAGAAAAGAAAACTGTCAGATCTGATATTGATTGACTTTCTTCATGACGTATTCACGTCATAATTCTAGCACAGCCAACTGAAGATAGTGAAGTTGTCTGTGAGGGTCCACGTTCCTGTTTCCTTCATGAATGCAACATTAGAAGTGGGGTTGTCTTAGTTTGCAGCCCTACAGTGTGACACTTGCTTTCATACTGGAGAGAGACACCTACAACTTCCAGGGACAGCTCCTTATCAGAATTTTGTTTGTTTGTAACCACTGCAGTATCCCCACTAGCCTCAGCTTTGGGACATCAGGCTGAGGCACCACAAATAGGAATCAGAATCACGGATCCACAAGGCCCTTTGGGCCTACTTGTGACTATGCTTTCCCCACATTGCCTCTCACTTTATATCTTGGCCATGCATCTTCCCCCTTTTGAGAGCAATTGTTGGGCTCTGATAAAAGGGCAGTGGACTGTGCTTGCATTAGGTGCAGCTTTAGAGCTTTAACTGTTCAATCCAATCACCTCACATACATGAAAGCATGTGAGTGCACATGGAGATGAAGAGGATGAGGCATTATGGGAGGATTTATGTTTCTGTAATTTGTAGAAGAAAGAAGTCCCAACCCTGTGTCTTCTCTAGCTCCAACAACATGCTTTTCTCTGAGAAAGTTTCTGCACTTCTTTTCTTTAGCAAACAAGGTTGATTGGTTTGAGGAAAGTTGGATGAGAGTGGGCCAACGGGATGTCATTTCACTTAGGATGTCAATCACTTGAAAGGCTAATAAAGCTAGAATCCTGATTTCCCCCCTAATGAAGTTAAGTATGACCGTGTCACTGTTTGGGGAGTCGGTTCATGTGTGCGAGCCACACACATATATTATAAGACGATTAATCTTGCGTTGACACGTGGATAAGAGTCGGGTTTCTAGAGGACAAAACTTAAATTCTTTGGACCTCTTATAATATTATTGGAGAGTCAATCTCACGTGTCAATGCGAGATTACTCCTTTTATAATATGTGTATGTGCCTCACACGCATGAACTGAACCCACTCTTTGGGGTCTATTGTGGGGATTCTACTTTTGGTGTGTGGCTCTCTAGGTAAGTGCGAGTAGGAAGGCGAGGCGGCCGGCCGAAAACACCGGGGCACGAGTAGCCGGTTCAGTTGTTGCAATTTCTAAAATGGCACAAGTTAAATTAAACAAGGTCATTTGTAGGGGGATTATCCTACCCTGTTATGATGAGATTAGGCTGAGGGAAAGAGTCTTGAATCTTTTGAATTTTTTTTTTTTTTTTTTTTTGATTGCGGAAAAAAGCAGAGGTCAGAGGCACGGAGATGGTCTGGCTTGTTTAAGATCAGCTATGCTTGGTCTCTCTGATTTGTCATGCGTAATCTGGCTGTGGACAGTCATCAGGTTGTATCAAAAGTATAAATAACTTAGTGTTATCTTTATACTATATTTATGGATCCTCTCCCCCCCACTGAACGTACAAGTTAGGTTCCACTCATCTGAAATCTTTTTTATTTTGATATTACTTTTAGTTATTTGTTTCTATATATATATATATATATATATATATATATATATATATATATATATATATATATATATATATATATATATATATATATATGGGATTCCTGTATCTCAGCCGACAGTTGAGAGAGTTTCTCAGCCGGTGATGACGTGGCCGAATATATGCTACATATCGGTCCCAGAGTGTATGCCTCAAAAAAATCAAAAAAATCCCGCCTAAAGAATCATCAATCAAATTGACCAAAATACCCCTGTTTACTTCTAAACTAGAAAAAACTCATCCACAATACAATTTTCCCTAGGATATTTGTAATTTACAGAGAATTTTCTGTTGAATATATCTACAGTTATAAAATTCCTAATTCTACTACATCAAAATTATAATGGAAAAAAATGGATCAAGATAATGAGAAATAAACAACAGCAGTGAAAAGTAAAAAACATGCATAAAATATAAAAAAAACTGTTGGTTTTTTATATATTTTTTTAATATTTTATTTCGTGTTATTTTCAATTCATATAGGTTTAATAAAAGAAACTAAAATGAATAGAAAAAATGAAATTTAATGTGGGACAGCCGTATATTATTTTTTCTATTACAAATGTACAGTGTAAAAAAATAATGAAATATAATGGTTAATAATTTTGCAGATATTTTATAAATCAGATATTTTCGTAACTGCCACAATATTTGCAGATTGGTTGGATAATATTTCATCCAATTTTAAAATGAACTGCGACTATGGTCGATCAAGGTACTAAAAATTGCTTTATTCTTAATATATATTATAAATTGGATCCAGGTCGCAATACACATACATTCAAAAGTATAATCAAAAAAATATATATAACTTTCAATTTTATATCACTACTGCGACCCAAGTCGCATTCCTTATTTGCATAGAAATAACAGACGAAATATGCGATCGTTTAGCACTGCGACCACAGTCACTGTCTTTTTTCGCATGGCTTATGTAACAGAATTTTAATCGTTTTTTAAAGTCTGCAATCATAGTCACAGTCATAATACAAAAATTTTGATCAGACTTAATATATATAACTTTTCAATTTTATATCACAACTGCGACTTTAGTCGCATTCCTTATTCGCATAAAAATAACTGACGAAACATTCTATCGTTCAGCACTGCGACTACGGTTGCTGTCTTTTTTGGCATGCCGTATGTAACAGAATTTTGATCGTTTTCAAAGTCTACGATCATAGTCGCAGTCATAGTACAAAATTTTCGATCACTGCGACCATAGTCGCAGACTTAATATATATAACTTTCAATTTTATATCACGACTGCGACCCTAATCGCATTCCTTATTCGCATAGAAATAACAGACGAAACATGCTATCGTTCAGCACTGCGACCACAGTCGCTGTCTTTTTTCGCATGCCTTATGTAATAGAATTTTGATCGTTTTTCAAAGTAGATTAGCCCTGCGACCGTGAAATCAGTCCGCGTATATCACATCTTAAAAAATACTATATTGATTATTATGAATTAATTGAAATAATTAATATTCTATCTACCGTGATATAGCAACAGTCTCGAAAAAAAGAGATGCACTAATATTAATCTCGATAAAGGAAAGATGTGCACCATACATAATCTAAATATATAGGAAAACATTCTATAAAAAGTTAGTCTGTAGTTCACATAATAAACCTCTGGAAAAAAAAAGGAACTCTTCAGATTCTCCTGCCATAACTGCTTCAATTAAATATTTAATTTCTTTTACCACTTCTTCGAATACTCAACCGTCACCTATAACAATTATTATTATTATTCATGTTGTTTCACATTATTGACCCTTTTATAGTGCTTGTAACTAATATATTATCTCATATCTAAAAACAATATTTGTGCTCTTCATTTTCAATTTGATTTCAAACTTTTAGAAAATAATGTCTTCCCATTTTCTTCCTCTGAACACTCAGATTTCGACTTCAATCATTCTCCCACTGGTCCTCTTTCTTCAGGGTATTCTAGTGAATCTGATAGTAATCTGGACTTCACTCCTTTTGACTATCTCACTACATCAAATAATATTTTATCTGATCCTCTTCTTCTTGAGGATCATGAAGTTTTCATGGGGCTTAGTGAGGAGGAACTTTTTCCTCTGCCACTTTACAGAGATATGCTTGATGAAAGTATGTCCTCTGATGCTGGAGGCTCGCTTTCTTTGAGCATATCTTTTACAGGTTCTTCTCGACACGGATCGGAAGAAGAGCTTGATAGAGACGATCCGTCCTGGGAGTTTATCGATGAACCAAAGCACCCTCAAAAAGAGGAAGAAACTGAGGAGTACTGCGAGCCGAACGATGAGGAAGAAGATGAGAAAATAAGTGATGAATAGAAAGACGAGGAGAATGAAGATGACGAATCTACTTATGATGGTGAGGACGATGAGGATTAGGATTCCTGATCTTCTGATATTCAACGTTATTTTGTCTTCTTTTAAGAGCTTTTAATGCACTTTTTTTTGTAAGGTCTCTTTCTGACCATATTATGTTATAAATAAAATTTACTTCTATCTATAAAATATTCTTTCATCTTTTTAAAATACATATAAATTATGTCGTATAGTTATTATTTCTGCATCTTATCTGCGATAATGGTCACAATACTCAGATAATAATTACATATAAAACTGTGATGACGGTCGCTGTCCAGTCATAAATAGTTTAATCACTTTGCATTCAATAAAGTTAATAACAGTGACCATGGTCGCAGTCTAAAATTAAACATATAACAGATGATACTGCGAACATAATCGCAATTCTCTCAAATCAGTATATTTTACTGTATATCACAAATTATAAAAATGTGACTGCTATCCTTCAACACTGCGACCATAGTCGCAGTCTTTGATCGCATGCAATATTTAAATAATAATAATAATAGTTTATAGACGGCTAAGACAACAGTCACAGTGAAGAACAAATATATAAAATAATACATAAACTGCGATTATAGTATCATTTCTTAGTCACCGTTATTACATTTAACCTAACAAAATAATCATCCACGACATGCTATCGTTAAGCACTGCGATCATAGTCGCAGTCCTTTTTCGCATGCAATATGAAAAAAATAATAATAATTTATAATTGTAGACTGCGACAAAGGGTGCTTTTAAAACTACTGAGAAATTATTTTATTGACCACTATAAGCTTAGGCGCATTCCTAAAATATATAATATCTGCGTAAATTTTTTTAAAACATTTGAGAAATTATTTTATTGACCACTACGAACTTAGGCGCATTCCTAAAATATATAAAACCTAGCAAAAAAGATTTAATAAAGAAGCATTCAAATTTGTTTCGTGATTTGATGAAGTTGCACTTGAAGAGACGCGATTCATATTCAGTTGGTCGCAGTTTGGTCGTAGTTATAAAAGATAATTGTGACAATATTGACTAACATCAGAAATATAAAAAAATAATAAACTATACAGATTCACTATCTTTTACCGCAGGAGTATTTAGTAATTTCAACTATTTCAATAGGTGGGCCGTCCTTCTAGTGTGACTAATAATGTGCCACGTCACCACAAGCTGAAAGGGACTCTCAGCCGTCGGCTGATATACATATTTCTGTATATATATATATATATATTGGGTTACTGTACCTCAGCTACCAACAAAGATAGTTTCTCAGCCGACATGACGTGACTTCATATTAGCCGCAAAGAAGTCAAAATTTTAGGCGGTAAAAGGAGACCCTCAATCACTTTTTTTTACAATGACTAAAATACCCTCAATTTCACTTTTAACCTGGCTACAACTGTTCCTCCACTAAAAAAATTACAGATCTGAAAATTTTGAGTTTTTTCAAACAAAAAAATTATAGATCTTGATTACTAAATTTTAGAAAAATAAATTACATTAAAAGAATGCAACCATGGTCGCATTAATGTTCAAGTTTTTTTTGAAAGATATTTTAATCACAATAAAAATCTATTACTGCGACTTAAACAGTTTATTTTATTTTATTTTTTGTTTTCTGAAACTGCAATCGAAGTCGCAGTTTCTGAAAAGAAAAATTTTGGATTTAAATTTTTTAATATCATTTTCACTTTTTAGATTTATTTTTATTTTACATTGCGACCTTTGGTCGCAGTGTTGCAGCCTTTTTTTATTTTTTCGATTAGGGTCGCAGTAATTTTTCGACCTTGCTAAGCTAAATAGGGTACTGCGACCGTGGTCGCAGTCTTATGAAATAAGAGTCGCAGTCAATTAAAGCAGTGGCAATAATCTCGTAAGTTAATTAATTAAGATGATTAGAAGATTGCGACTTCGGTCACAGTCTTATGTAACAGCTGTCTCTTTGAGAATGTTTTGTTTGATAACAATGCGACCTTGATCATAATATTTTTTACTAAATAATCTAAATAGAATACTGCGACCATGGCCGCATTCTTATAAAACAAGAGACATAGTCAATTGAAGCAGTGAACAAGGTCTCAAAAGTTAAGTAATTAAGATAGTTAGAGGACTGCGACTAAAGACTGCGATATTGGTCGCAGTCTTCTGTAATAACAGTCTTTTTGAAAAGTTTTGTTTGATAACACTGCGACCTTGGTCGTAGTATTTTATAACTTATTTTTCATTTTTGCGGCCAAGGTCGCAGTTTTTTTATTAATAAATTTTAATTGGACTGCGACTGTTAATCGCATTCAAATAATAAATTGTCAGATAAAATTGAATTCTGTGATCATAGTCGCAGTATAAAATTTCATCTTCAGACTATTTGTTTTATAAGACAGTGACCAAGATCTGACAACGTGAGGAGACACAGAGAGATAGACATATAAAGGGGAGAAAAAATAATAATAAAGAATATAAAAGTAATACATCATTTCAAGAAAAGACAAATGATAGGGGCTTTTAGTAATTTCAATTATTTTCAAAAGCGGGCTTATTTTAGATTGTCGAATTATGTGGCTTATAATGTGCTACGTTACCGTAGGCTGAGAGGGACTCCTTAGCTGTCAGCTGATATACATATTTCTGTGTGTGTATATGTGTGTGTGTGTACATGTATATATATGTACATGTACATATATATATATATTGTATATACATACTATATATACATATACATGTACATATATATATACATGTACATATACACCACACACACATGTATGTGTGTATGTAGTAGTGATCCAGTGAGAAAGTTAGCTTACGTGAGAAGATGAAAAAGAAGTATACAAACCGTCGGATTAGTTTTTAGGTGGTTGAGATTAGATTTGGAGAAAATAAAACTAAAACCCAAAAACTAACTTAACCAACCCAAAAACTAATCTCAACCACCCAAAAGATAATATGACGGCTCTTGTCATCCCTTCTCATCTTCTTACGTAAGCTAGCTTTCTCACCGGATCGCTACTATATATATATATATATATATATATATATATATATATATATATATATATATATATATATATATATTATATATATATATATATATATATAGAGAGAGAGAGAGAGAGAGACTTGTGTCCTTCCAAAAGGATTTGTGCCTGAATCCTGCCAACTCAAATACAACCTTCCGACATTCGAATACAAGATCTACTCTGTTGAAGTTGATTTATATTATTTCAAATATCTATAAACCAAACATCATGTGTTTTGAATACTTTTTGCTCATCCATCAAGCGGTGCAAAATGGACGGCCAAAAGTAGTGAGTTGGTTAGATCTATGTCTTTAGACATACAAATTCTCGATCCGGCTATTTGATTATGATCTAAAGATTTAAAAACCCTACAAACCAATTTTTTTAGGTTTCAAATGTTCTCCACTGTTAAACTAACCAACTCACTATTTAGGCCGTCCGTTTTTTTCCTACTTGATGCATGGGCAAAAAGTATTCAAAACAATTGATTTTTAGTTTATATATACTTGAAGTAATATAGACCAACTTCAATGTAATGGATCTTGTATTCGAATGTCGAATGTTGATACTTGAGTGGAAAGGATTCGACCTCAAATCCTTTTGAAAGGAGATACTTGTGTTCTTTCAAAAGGTGGAAAAAAGAGATATATACTTGTGTAGAGAGAGAGATACTTGTGTCCTTTCAAAAGGATTTGAGGTCGAATCCTCTCCACTCAAGTACCAACATCCAATATTCAAATACAAGATCCATTACATTGAAATTGGTCTATATTATTTCAAGTATATATAAACTAAAAATCAATTATTTTGAATAGTTTTTGCCCATGCATCAAGTAGGGGAAAAACGGACGACCTAAATAGTGAGTTGGTAAGTTTAACGGTGGAGAACATTTGAAACCTGACAAAAATTGGTTTATAGGCGTTTTTCAATGTTTAGATCATAATCAAATAGTTATATTAAGAATTTGTATATCTAAAGACATAGATCTAACCAACTCACTACTTTCGCCCGTCCATTTTGTGCTACTTGATGGATGGACAAAAGTATTCAAAACACTTGATTTTTAGTTTATAGATACTTGAAATAATATAAATCAACTTCAACGGAGTGGATCTTACATTCGAATGTCAAAGAGTTGTATTTGAGTTGGAAGGATTCGGGCTCAAATCCTTTTGGAAGGACACAAGTGTATATATATATATATATATATATATATATATATATATATATATATATATATATATATAATATATAGAGAGAGAGAGAGAGAGAGAGAGAGATTGTGTTATTCTAGAAGGATTCGAGTCTGAATCTTCTCACTCAAATACCAACATCTGACATTCGAATACAAGATCCACTCTGTTGAAGTTAATATATATTATTTAAAGTATTTATTAACCAAAAATCTAGTGTTTCGAATACTTTTTGCCCATACATCAAATAGGAGAAAAACGGATGGCCTAAATAGTGAGTTGGTTAGTTTAACGGTGTAAAACATTTGAAACCCAGCAAAAATTGGTTTGTAGGAGTTTTTAAATGTTTAGATCATGATCAAATGGTCGGATCAAGAATTTGTATGTTTAAAGACATAGATCTAGCCAACTCACTACTTTCAGCCGTCTATTTTGTGCCGCTTGACGGATAGGCAAAAAGTATTCAAAACACATAATTTTTGGTCTATAGATACTTGAAATAATATAGCTCAACTTCAACGGAGTGGATCTTGTATTCGAATGTCGGAGGATTGTATTTGAGTAGGAAGGATTCGGGCTCGAATCCTTCCCACTCAAATATAACCCTCCGACATTCGAAAACAAGATCCACTCCGTTGAATTTTATCTATATTATCTCAAGTGTCTATAAATAAATTTGAATACAAGATTCACTCTATTGAAGTTGATCTATATTATTTCAAGTATCTGTTGTAAACAAATTCGAATACAAGATTCACTCTGTTGAAGCTGATGTGACGCCCCAGTCCCGCGGGTATGGAAACGTCACTGCGACATATATACGCAGGTCAGAGATACCCTCATGTATATATGCTAAGCATCAGTACGGGTAAGAATCAGAGTGCGGAAGCACAGTGGTAGTATACATTCTAACAGAAAAGTACAAGTACATGATTATCACGGAGAGTGATACAATATTACAGCAATAATACATCACCAGAAAAATATAAAAGCATAATACATGAAGAGATATACAAAGCTGAGAGGTGCTCACGAGCAGCAAGAGAGGTCTCGAGAACCAAACATGAGAGGAACTAGATGGAAGAGCTGCGATGATGATCCAAGTTTCTGCTGCACTCCGATCGTCATGGAAGGATCCGCTGCGTACTCTGATCAACTACAGCAAGGCCACCAAGGTCCGGTCTCTAGAATCTGGATATGAGAATTCAGGGTTGTCAGACGCAACCCTGGGAGTACATATAATAAAGCCAAATGGCGTGCATACCAGGTACATGTGTACATGATAGGGTTATGTGGTCCAAGTATGCAGGTAAAGTAATAACAAATAACATAAGAGAAATTAAAGGAACGATAGTAAATCATATATATCGATGAATCTGAAACTGAAAGCATACATAGAAGGCAGTATGAAGAGTATAGGTATATATAAACATGTGGTAAATAAGTTAAACATGCGATAAATATAAGTATGAACAAAACTAATTGTACAAGCTCAGATTATGGAATCACAGGACTGATACGTCAAGGGGATAATCCAAACAAGGGAACCCTCATCTATATACCACATATCTCATGTCGCTATCGTCAGAGTTTATACAACTTGAGTTGCCCTAAGAGTAACAGAACTATACTATGTCAGTAGTAATCTTTGTGCCACATAAATCATATATCATAAGGCAGGGTATCAGCTAAGAGCTTAACACTATAACTGGAGAATATAGGTGTGTTGTATTTTAAGTTATCCAATAATAATCAGTATCGTTTGATATTTCAATCGCCTCCCTACCAGCGTCTCACATCACCGATAGTCCATACTAGAGTTCGCACTCTATAGAACTTACCCGGGTATGATATGTGAGTACCAGGACCCGAACAAAGGAGAGACCAAATATCACACGTTCTTAACCTTATTACTGTTTGGTTGTTTTATGTTATTCATCCGATCCATATGCTTTTGTATGTGTTACCGGCACACATACATCCACTTATGAATAAGACGAGTTATTAATTAGAAACTGATAAATTTGATGGCTTATATTTATAGTAGGTCCGGTCTCTGCCCGGGACTAGCTCAGGAGTACAGGCTACTGCTTCCGAGGACTTATCATTACGCATCCCACACGACACTTCAGATTTAGGCTACTGCTTTGGGGACTTATCATTACGCGCTCCACACGACACTTCAGAAATGTCACCATTATAAATATGACATCATACCGGTTTCCATCAGTTTCCCCCACCCCAGTGTAAGTTGAGTACTTTATTATACATATATGTATTGTCCAAAGATAATGTCCATAAGGTGTCCACAGTAATCCAATAATCATGGTTATCCAACTACGGGGATTAACAGGATTATAATATCAGGAGTATAATATCAGGAGTCTCCCTATTATAGGGGTTCAGGAATACAGGAGTTCAGGGGTACCAAATATCTGCTAACAGTATAATAATCATGCTAAGTCTCCATAAAAGTAATAATCATGAATATGCGATATAATACGGTGCCAGGTATAACAGTAACCAGTCAGGTGCCACAATATCAGGTTAAGTGTACTAATACCAGGTGATAGCATGTCAAGTGTCAAGTGTTATTATATTAAGTGTTAGGTATCAGGTGTCAAGTATAGCATGGCAAGTACCTGTGTCAGATATCAAGTAATAAGTATAGCATGGTGAGTACCGGTATCAGATATCAAATAATAAGTATAGCATGACAAGTACCGGTATCAGATATCAAATAATAAGCATATCATGGCAAGTACCGGTGTATACATATCAGGGTCAGGTAACTAATATGTCAGTGAGAGTCACAACAACAAATATCAGGTATCAACCGGTCATATAACAAGGTACAGGACAACGGAGTAAATATTTCAAACTCTTCACAATTATTTTTATAATAATAATAAATTATCTTTTAATTAGTTATGCAAAACTGAGTAAAGCAGGAGCAGATCTAGACATACCCGGTATAATACCAGTTCGACTAGTATAATAATGGCTGGAAGCTATTTATAAAGTATGATAATCATTTATATAACATATACTAACTTGCATAAAGAGACATCATATATTAAGCAAGATAATAATTATTAAATATGAAACGATGGTAAAAAAGTAAGAAATGTCAAAGAAATGTACTTGCCTAATACTGGAATGAAATACCGGGATAAAATCCGAGAAGTCCGCGAATACGACTGAGCAAGCCACTAGCCTATACACATATATTAATATATATATATATATATATATATATATATTAGAGAGGGAATGAGAGAGGAAAGAGAGAGGAGAGAGAAAGTTGTAGGAAGGAGAGGGGAAGGAGGGAGAAAATAGGGTTTTTTAAAAGAAGAAATGGGAATTAAAAGGGGAGGGGTATGATTGTAATTATAGAAAAGTAATTTGAGGAAGAGGTGAGGGTATTTTAGGGAATGTAAAAAGTGCATTATTTATGGAAAAGAAAGAGAAAAGAAAGAAATAAATAAATAAAAAAGGTAAGAAGAAAGAAAGAAAGAAGGAAATGGAGGGGAGGGGGAGGTGGCCGACAGCTTGGCGGCGGCGGCTGCGCCGGGGGAGGGGGCACGCGCGCGGCCAGCCCTCGGGTAGGAGGGGGAGGTTAGAGTTGTTTTGGTTGTTGCTGGTGTTGGTGAAGGTGGTGGTGATAGTTGGTAGTGGGTGGTGGTTATGATGGTTGTGGTGGTTGTAGGAGGTGGAGGGAAGTTAGACGAGGAGGAGGAGGTGATGATGGGGTGATGGGATTAGTGAATTTGATGGAGGTGGTGGTAAATTTTGGAGGAGGAAGGAAGGTGATGGTGGTGAATTTTGATGAAATTGAAAGTGGAGAGTGGTTAGTGGAGGTTGAAGGAGATGGGGAGTGGAGAGGGGGTGTGGGGAAGTGCCGACGGCTATAGGGGGCGGTGGCTCCAGTAGTGGAGGCGACGGCCATGGAGATGAGAAGAATGGGTTTGGTTTTGGTTGAAGTTGGTTTGGAGTTGAAATAGAGATGGAAAGAAGAAGGAAGAAGAAAGAAGGGTTTTTAATGGAGAAGGAGGGAGAAATTGTGATGATGAAATGGGGGGAGAGGGGCTGCAGCAGCAGCCATAGGCTGCTGTAGGCAGCTGTGGCTGCGGCAATGGCAGGGGACCAGAGCAGGGGGAAAGTCAAAGGGGAAGAAAAGAAAGAAAGAAAAGGAAAGAAAATATAGGAAAAGGAAAAAATTAAGGAAAAAGAAAAGAAAATAGTAAAAAAATTTATTATTAAGTAATTAATTTATTAGAATATCTAGGACTATAAAGTAGGGGAGTAGAGAAGGAAAAGGAAGAAAAGAAATTGTCGGTAAATAATATTATTATTTTAATACAGCGAAAATTTGACTGTTTCAGAAACGTTCCGAAAAATTCTCAAAAGTAGAAAATATTATTTTAAGATGCTTAGTGAAATTGGAGATTTGATCTGGTTTTTAAATTAAAAATTCTGAAATCTTCCAGCGATACCGGTCGGCAGCAAAACCAGTCAAATTTTGATAAATTTAGAAAAATCTCAAAAAACGTATTTATATAGAAAATAAATTTTAAGAAGTAGTGTGAAAGCCATTTCTGAAAATTTAATTCCATTTGAAAATTAAAAATCCTTGAATCAGTTAGTGATGCCGACCGACACCGATTTTGGAGATTTTGCAAAATAATTCTGAAAAATTCTTAAAAAATCATGAAAAAATCTAAAATATTAGAAACTAAAACTGAAATCAATCAAATCGGACTATCAGAAAGGTCAAATCGGGTGATATGTCGGTATCGGGTTCCTGGTCCGGGTCAGGGCTGACTCTAAGACTAAGAATCCAGATCCGATACCAAAAACATGAGAAATCACAACTTAAAAACTAATACTAGAAGAAAATTACAATAATACGGTCAAAAAATTCAGGACACGTATCTGGATACGTATCCCAAGAACGGGGTGCTACAGTGATCTATATTATTTTAAGTATCTATAAACAAAAATCAAGTGTTTTGAATATTTTTTGCTCATTCATCAAGCGGAGCAAAATAGACGGCCAAAAGTAGTGAGTTGTTTAGACTTATGTTTTTAGACAAACAAATTCTTGATCTGCCCATTTGATCATGATTTAAATATTTAAAAACCTCTACAAAACAATTTTTGTTGGATTTCTAAAGTTCTACCCCATTCAACTAACCAACTCATTATTTAGGTTGTCTATTTTTTTCCTAGTTGATGTATAAGCAAAAAGTATTCAAAACACTTGATTTTTAATTTATACACACTCTCTTCAAAGAGATTACAATGCTCAATGGTCTTAGTAATCTAACACTTTATTGGGGTTAGGGGTGGCCATGGGCCAGGTAACCGGTAACCTCATTTGTAACTGAACAGAATTTTTGGGTTTGGATCCTTTAAATCATATTCAATGGATTATTCGATAAGTTATGAAATCTAAAAACTAGATCTGATTATTCTTTATTGAATCTACATATAGCTACATAAGAATCCAAACGCGGTAATCCGAACAAGATACATTTATAGTTTAGTCTTCTTAGTTCAACTCAAATGATCTTCTTTCTAGATACAAGTTTATATAAAATTATTGTTTATATATAGATATGTCTAGTATACTGTGGTGTGGATTTTTCGCTACGAGTGATCAGAGAGTTGATCCACATCACAAGCGAGAGTAGGAAAGTAGGGTGTGAGTGTAAAATGGTGATCACAACACAAACAATAAACGGGACACATGATTTTTATGTGAAACTTCAAATCGGGAAAAATCACGGGAAAGGAAAAAAATTCAGTATAATTCTCAAGTTTACAGGAATTACAGGAATGTATTGATATCTCCTTGAGTTAGGATTCAGTGGAAGGGAAAGTCCCCTCCTCGCTGGAAGAAAAAGACTATTTGTACTGAACTATCAGAGTGGATGCGGATGGGGTGCTGGAGAGTTCTATGCAACTGCACGATCTTCATGAACGAATTTGTTGTAACGACTGTGTTTATGGGTGCTGAACTGTTAGGATTGCATGCCTGGAATCTCTTCATTGTCCATAATTGTCTGCCTTGAATGCAGGGATGTTGCACGTCTTCAACGTGGGAGAGAGGGAGTGGCGTGATTGCAGGAGAAGATCTCGTTCGTCGTTACTGAGAACTTCTGATTTGTGGTGAAATCAGGAATCTTGAAATGCAGATGACTCCAAACGGTGATGCTATTAGACAGTTAAACGAATGAAGGCATCCGCCTGGTAACAAACAGGGTTATCAATCACCCGCTCTTTCTATATAGCATTTAACTAACCAATTAGGGGTAATACTTTTTGGGCGTAATATCAGAAGTCAAAGAATTATGAGGAGCATATCAAATTCAGGGTGTGATTCATGGATATATTGGAAATAGAAATTACAGTTTGATCTCTTGTATGTTTTAAATCAGGCATTTGGGTTTTAATTCTTGAGAATCCTAATCTAAATGCAATAAGGAAATACATCCACTTGTTAAGGTTGAAAAGAAAAATCAAATAGGGTGACTAATACCAATGGTTCAATGGGGAAAATGGTGAGCTTAGCATAAAAATTGAAATTAGCGGCATCTCATGGACCCACAAGGCACGTGCACGTGTTACAACAACTAACAATACATACTGTGGTGTAGAACAAGTATGTAAAGTTAGTATGAATTTTTGAGTAATTAGTACATATGTAATATGGGATCAATTGTGTAACCTGCACATAGGGGCTGTTTGTTTCGTGGTAAAACACGTAAAAGTATGTAATTCATAAATGACTTACAACCCAATTACAGCTACGCTATTTGTTTGGACCGTAATTCGTAAAAGACTTACGCAACTCAACTAACACTAACTTGCAACTCAATTACCACTCACTTATAACCCAGTTATAGTTAATTTTGTGGTCATGCAAATTTGTATTATTTTTTTATGTTAATATTAATTTTTTTTAATATTTAACATTTTTAATATTTATTTGCATTATTAAAACTTTTTAAATCACCAAATAGTTAATTTTGTGACCAACTTTTTCACTTACGACTTACACATTACAACAACCAAACACCGTAAAATACAATACACTTTCTCACTTACAACTTTATATTACCAACCAAACACCGTAAAACTTACATACATATAACTCATTTACAATTATAAAAGATTTTACCAATTAATACTTACGAATTACGGCCAATTACGACAACCAAGCAGACCCATAGCTGGTGTCATGATGTAAAACTAACGCATTACATTTACATTGTAAATGTGTTTGCAATGATTTTGCATGATTTCTATTGCAAAAAGAGCACCAACGTTAAATATCTCGCAAGTCAGATTGTTTTACATGGGCTGACTACTGCGCTTTCTTACGTCAAATTGGGAGGATCAACAACATCGAATATCACCCACACACACGACTAAGTTCAGAACATCACTCCGATATCAATTGAAGGATTTGGGACACCATCCCAAAACACTAGCCTTTTAGGCAGAGTTACGGAAATCCTTATATGCATAAGTGCGACGTGGGACTTGTTCGACCCAAATCCCAACAAGGTTAGTTTGCTATGAGAAATTATCACACCTATTTGTGGGAATTTTGTTTCCATATACCTTGTGCTGTGTTGTATTTTGTCATGTCCTGGCTGAAGGACTTTTGAGAAAGTCACCCAGCACACTTAATTATGTAGTTTTTACTTCAAAATTCTAAAATATTAACTGCAGTTAACTCTTGAGATTATTAGAATAATTAGGTAACAAATATATTGTAGGAATATTCTTTTGGGGACAAATTCACCATAACATATTTTTCACCCTAAGAAATTCACCAAGGGACTAAACCCGGGTAAAATTCACTGGTGCGAAACAGACGCTGGCATAAAAATAAAGATTGTTTTCACTTTATCGATCATATGCAATCAATTAAAGTTGTGTTCCTCCGTGGCATCGCTCCATGATACCTGCCAGCATAATGTCGCGCAGAATAATATCTTTTCTTTCTTGAATCTACCAAAAAGAGGTTGACAAATCTCTCGGCGTGCATCGGATTCCCACTCAAATTCAACAGCCAACTTACTTATCATCACTGCTCATTTTGGAAAGATTCTAGGCCGAATTTTTCTCACTCAAATACAACTTTACGGCCTCCGAACGCAAGAGTCGTTCCATTGAAGTTGATCTACATTGTTTCAAATAACTAAATATCAAAATTCATGTGTTTTGAATACGTTTTTCTTATCCATCAAGTAGGCGCAAAATGGACGATTGAAAATAACATATTGCTTAGATCTACGTCTTTAGACATACAAATTCCAGATCCGATCATCTCATCATGAACTAAATACTTATAAACCTCAGACACCAATTTTAAAAATTTTACACCGTTAAACTAACTAACTCACTATTTCGGTCGTCTATTTTGTGCCTACTTGATGAATAAGCAAAAATTATTCAACTTACATGATTTTTTTTATTTAGTTGAAATAATGTAGATCAACTTTAAAGGAGTGAATCTTGCATTCAGATGTCATATAGTTGTATTTGAGTGGCCTCGAATCCTTTCAAAATTACACAAGTCTTATCTTTTATTATCACTCTCAAACACCAATCGATAATTATGACGCATTATGACCCTCCTCTTGTTACGCTAGCTTACAATGTTTAGGCAATTTTAATTCTTTCTTGTCTGCAAGCCTTCCCTCAGGGCCTGTTTGTTTGGTGAAAAGTGAGCTAGAAAAGGGAAACTTTATATCAATTTTTGGGTCTTATAGTCTTTTTTTTTAGAATGGGATGCTTGTTTGATGGAAAATGAGAGAGAGAGAGAGAGAGAGAGAGAGACTCTCTTTGAGCTGTCTCTTATTTTGAGAGAAAAATACTCAATCTCTTATTTTGAGAGAAAAATACTCAAAAAACTGAACAACCGCAGAAAGATGAGCCCCATAAGTTTTTTCAAAAAGAAAAAATACTAAAACTATCAGTTTTTTAATTTCAGTTTCAATACAAAAGAGGCCCTCAGTCACAGCAAACTCTTTCAAACTAAAAAGAAAGCAGTACTGCTTGCCAAGGAGATGACATCATTACATTCAACTATTCTAAATCTTCTAATTTCAGTAAAGTGATCACATCAGTTGATCAGCTGCCGATTATCATCTCCTTTTATTGTGTTTTATTTTAATGTTCATTATGCTGACAATTAAAGCATTAGGCATGTCAATAATACTAATCAAATTGCTGACACGTGGACCACTGCTTTATTATAGCAAAAGAAAGTTGTCGCATGTCTATGTACTCTGCTACCAATAGGGATGCGAAACGAAACGTGATATGTGGACCGTTGCTTTATTATAGCAAAAGAAAGTTATCACATCTCCTTGTACTCTACTACCACTAGGGATGCGAAAGGGGCCAGGCCCGTCTCGGACCCGGCGGGGCAAGGCCCAGGCCGGGCCAAGGCTCGGGCCGCCGCAATTCCCGGGGGGTCCAGCCTGGCCACTTCTGGACCCGCCCGGGCTGGCCTGGACCATACTCAGGCCGGGCCACCCTGTCCCGAACTTTTATTAAAAAATTCAAAAAAATATAAATTCCTTTGGATTTTCTTTTTTTTTTTCTTCCAAGTAGTCCAACTTGGCATTGTGATTTGGGCACTTAAGTTAGATATTGGAGGCCGTGAGTTCGAAGTCTAGTAAAAGCATAATTTTTTTATACTTAAAAAAAAAAAAAAGAATGGCGGCGGAGGTGGGCGGCAGTGCGGGAGGAAGCGGAGGTGAGCGGCGAGGTGCGGCAGGAGTTGGGGAGGTGGCGGTGGGTGGTGGAGGTGGAGGAGAGGGATTGGGGAGGCCCAGGTGGGCCAGACCGAAACCCAGGTCGGGCCTATCCGGGCCGTGGGCCATATTAGTCCCACTCACGCACGCCCCAGGTAGATGGTCGAACCCAGACCGGGCCCTGGTCTGGGTCCGCACGGGATGGGTCTGTGCAGGTTGGCGGGCCGACCAGGCTTTGTTCGCCCCCTAGCTGCCACCTATTAGTTATTATGACAAGCGTGGGCTACAGACCATTGATTCAAATATCACTACTACATTGATAAGTTTGAACTTCAATTTTACATAAAGAGGAATTTTCCAACAAAATTTTCAAGTCCAAGTTTATTTAAGGAAAATTTCGCTACTACCATCTATTTTGCTTCGTAAGTAGAAACAATCTAACTTCATAATTTTATTCACTACAGCCTCATCCACGTCAGTATAAATTGATTCCCTCCAATATATTTTCATTTACTTTTTTACCCCTCCCCATTGCCCCCAATATTGCTCTCCCCTCAACCCTGACCCCGATGCAGGTAATTTACAGGTCGACCTACGCGGCCAGTTCACCGTGAGGGTTGGAAGGGGGCAGGAGCCCCTTCCCGGCAGACCCCCCGAACCATTTTTTTTTTAGATCGATCTTTTGCAGATCTCATTCCTCATGCTGATGATGAGTTTTGTTAGTGTTTGTGATTGGTATGATATTCAGATTTGGAAAAAGTTGGGGATCATTCGATACCGGTGAACGATGGTCTGCTGATAATGGCGATACTGATATGAGAACTATGACTTATGTTCGCAGTCTTTTGTGAGGACTGCGACTATGGTCGTAGTCCTTTATTAGAAGACTGCGACAATGGTCATAGTTCTTTTATTAAATGAAAATTAAGGCATTTTTTAAGGACTTAGATCATTGTCACAGTCTTAATATAAGCTAGAAATTTGTGATTTTGTAATGACTACGATCATGGTCGCAATCCAAATAAAGACTAAAAAAAATATTTTGTAAGGATTGCGACCATGATCGCAGTCCTATAAAGCCTCAGAAACATGTTTTAATAATGAGGACTGTGATCATGGTCACAATCCTATAAAGTCTAAAAAATAAGACATTTTTGCTAAGGTGCGTGTAGACTATCTAAAAATCACTGAAGACAAGTCATCAGATAATAGACTCCATGTTTCAGAGCGAGGCTAATCAAAGCCACTCGTGTAAAGGCAAAACGCAGGGCTCGAAGCCCGCGTCTCAACACCATTGCAATGGCAAGAAGCAGAGCTCAAAGCCCGCGTTTCAGTACCACTTCACTGTTCAGGCACAAAACTTGAAGCCTGTGTCAGAGCTTGAAGCCCGTGTTTCACATGCGAACCTCGATACAGAGTTTGAAGCTCGCTTTTCAACACTACCGCGGCACCCAAATGTGGAGCTCAAGGCCCGAATCCAGCATTACCTCAACGGTTAAACGTAAGGCTCAAGCCCGCGTTCCAACTACAGAGGAGCCCCGCGTCTCAGTTATAACTACCTCCATTAGTGGGTCAAGTACTACCCATGTAATGAGGGGAGTTAACCCCCATTATAAAGGATTAGGGGACAGTTTTATCCCTGAAACTCCTATAAATAGCTCAGTTTTCTATTGAAGTGGGGTCAGAATTTTCAGCTGAGGAATACTTATAAAGGGTTAAACTATTCTACTAACTTATTGAGTTCAAGTTTTTGCCTAAGTCTCTTTGAGATTTCATTGGATAGGAGCTGTGCCACTCCATCAGTGATCCTAGGAGAAGATTTCTAGAAGAGCTTGACATTCACCCGGTCAACAGAAAAAGAGAATCATTTTCCACCGCTATGCAAAGAGCCCAGCCTTAAACAAAGAGAAGATCTGAGCTTGAGTGTCTTCTCTCTCTTGTAGTTGAAATTTTGAGTTGTTTTAACTTTTCATTGATTCAAGAAAATTTTGCAATACACTCTCAACTTTCCTCCCCGTACAAGAGATGGAGACTCCACCGGGGACTACTTTCTCTACTGATGAGCAAGTTGTGGTGCAAGGTGATGTCAGTTTTATGAAAAAAAGGGTCGAGTCACTCATTGTGAAATTCGACCAGGCAAAGTACGAAGAGTTTCTCTTTTCTGGCTCCAAGAGCCCAGGGTGGCACAGGAGTTTCGCAAGGTCTCCTCGGAGATCCGTTCTCAAGTCTCCTCGGAGATCTGCTCTCAAGTACTTCTCCAAAGATGGTCTGCGCAAACAGGGCTGTTTCTGGCCGCGTCGCGCGTGTGGCCCGCGTCAACGTCTCCCACGAGACCCGCGAGGCCAATGTCTCTGAAAACTAACCTTGTCACGCCCCTCCTCTTTCTTAACTCCAGGTTACCAGGGATCCCCAACGTAACCGGAATACTGAATATCGACAAAGGCATTGTGCACGTCAACAACAGATGGAAGAAGCTGAAAAAGCCATTTGTCTGACAGATACAGGACGCAAAGTTCAAGCTCGTGTCCCTTCTAAACTGTGTCAGACGCGTGAAGTCTGTGTCGAGATCCCAAAACGCAGAGATGGAGAAGGTCGCATTTCTGAGACCCTATCTCACAGACGCGATGATTAGCAACGCGAGGTCCGCATCTCTTCTCAGAGAGACGAGACCTGCGTCTCTAATACAGAATGCGAGACTCATGAAGTCCACGTCTCTCAAGTGTCTCCAGACAAATGCAATAATCAGCAATACAAGGTCCGCATCTCTTATCAGCAGAGGCACTGGACCCGCGTCTCAAAGCCAAAACATGAGAGCCGCATCTATTCTAAGAACGTGAACTCCGCATTTTTGAACCCTGCGCCCCTGAGACTTGTGTCTCAGAGTTGCGACACAAGGTTAACATTCGCTCTCCGACGGTTAGGGTCAAAAAGGGAGCTGAAAAGTCTTCGTCCTTAGAGACTCAAGGCTGGTATCTTCGATCCCCTCCGCTGGATCTAAGGGATTACTTGATAAAGAAGAGGAGTGTTCATCAAATCACTCACTATGCTGCTGTGAATGACTCATCACAACAGTGATCTCTGAGTGTCACTACAGCTCGCATAAAAGCAAACAGTCAGTGTTCAACTGGTTATCATCTACGTCAATCTCCCGCTCGGCCAAAAAGCGTCGCTCCCGCACAAGGAGAACATTCTCTGATACAGAGTACCCTGAAGTTACTGCGAACATAGTAGGTCCAAGCACTACGCCAAGCAAAACTAAGGGGAAGTAGCCAATAGTCAGCTCTCTGACACCGAGCCGGAAGGTGTATACCAGCATATCCTCAATCGAACTGGCATAATAACCCTAGTGGACTACAGTGCCCTAGCTCGGGGCATTGAAGTAAGCACACTCTACCATCGTAAAGTCACAGGCCTCGAACTCTTCTGTAGAGAAAGAAGCCTTCACATGTATGGGAAGCGTTCCTGAAGAAATGGCTAGGTGCTTTGAACAGCAAGCTCAGGCCCAAAGGGAGCAACTCGATATGATTCGTGCTAAGTAAGAATTTATCAACCCTCAAGTAGATGCTTTCGCAATTGCTTGAGGACAAAAAGAAGAAGCCGAAGGCCAAGACTCCTTCCGAGAAGTCCAAGGGCAAACGTAAGGAAGGAGAAAGCTTATCCTCTGCACATACCAAGAAGGAGGAGCATTCCAACTCCGAGTCGTCCAAGCCTCCATCCGAAGAGGGAGGCAATCCAGAGAATGGGAGCACTCAGTCTAAAAGGATGAGTAAACTGGAGCAATGCCTTGAGGCCGTCACCAATCGAAAAGGCCTCCAAGAAGTAGGAGTGGTCCGGGCATACCCGGCTGAGTGAGATCTTGTCCTGTACCCTCCTAAATTCATAGCTCAGATCCTACAGGCCTTCGATGGCAAATTGTCACAGAACCTGCACATATACTACTTCAAGTTTCAGACTGGGAATGTAGTATCAAATGATGCCATCCTAGTACGTTTATTCATCGGCACCCTTAAAGGGATTGCTTTTGAATGGTTCATGAAGCTCCCAGAAAAGCTCTATCAAGAACTGGGGTAATCTGGAGAAGATTTTTCACTCCCGTTTCTTCGAAGACGATTCAAAGATTACCATGCCAACTCTTCTGGCAATGAGGCAACAAAAAGGAGAGTCAGTTAAAGCATTTGTGGAGAGATTTTGGAACATGGCACTCTGATGTCCTAGTGGCATGACACAGGCCACCCTGATAAAAATATGTCACAATTTGCAAAGCTCACTCCTAGCTCAGATAGGGGTAGCTGAAAGTCGTACCTGAAAGCACATGATCCAGCAAGGAGAACAGGCAGAAGAGATTGTCGCCAAGGTAAAGGCAGAAGAAAATAAGCCCAGACCCTAAAAGTCAATAAGGCGCGCTCTAGAAGCATCTTTCCAAGCTAAAAGAAAGGACACATTGGCGACAAAATGAAGTCTCCCTCTAAGCCCCACCCAACTAGAGGGGTTGGCTCTTAAAGTCAGCCGCGCGTCAACAAGCAATACTCCTTCAAAGACGAGCATGTCGATTTATTGTTCAAGTTACTCAACAAGAGCAACAAACTGAAGTTTATTGAAGTTAGACGTCCTGAGGAGGTGTTCAAGACCGACAACCCCAATTACTGATTGTACCACAGGATGCTGGGGTACCCACCAAGAGCTGTTACATCTTCAAAGACATTCTCCAAGTTTTGATTGATGCGGAGGTGCTCAAGCTCCACTCGGAGCAGAAGAAAGTGATAGCTAACATGACGTCATTCCTTTAGTTTGGGGTACTACCTCCAACGCAGGCCGGAGTAATTCCCATCCCGAAAAGGGAACTTAGGGTGGTCAATACAGATCTATATCACCACCAGGAGAAAGGTCTCGTCCCTATTCTGACTCTTCAAGGAGAGATCGTGTGGGTTCATCTCGACCTCGTGGAAGGCCAGCAGTGGACTATTTTAGCAACAGGAAGTCAAGAGGCAAAGCAAAAGCATTGCCTTGTAATGTGGTTTGTGCTTCCTCCCGGGAAGCAGAAACTGATGTCGCTGCTGTGACTAATTATGAGGAGGAGATAATCGTTCTTGCTACAGAGCCGAATGCCCACTCGCGGTCGGGACTCATTCGGGTCAGCAGTACTTGAAGAAGTATGATGAAATGGTGACAAATTTGCTTAAACCCACCCCAAAGCCAATCAAGCAATCCACGAAGCAACCCATGGAGAAGCAAAAGGAGCTTCGGTATGTCAAGGCTCTCTCCAAGGACAAAGCGGGAGGATCTTCAAGACCTTACCATTTTGATGTCTTGGCTTAATTGGCAAGTTCCCAGCCAGGATCACCATTTATGAGCTCCTGAGACTGTCCAAGTCAACAAGGGAAGCTCTGAGAGAAACTTTAGTCGATGCTGAGGCTTTCATGGCCCGAATTTCAGTTGAACAAGAGGAGGATGAAGAAAACTGCCTCCATGCCTCTCAATATGTCCCCTACATAACCTTCACTCCAGACGACATGCAGGTTGGGGGAAACATGATAAGCCCCTATACTTTACAGGATATATTGGATCATCTGAAATGAGTCATATTCAGGTGGATCCATGATCCGTGTTGAGCATCATGCCCCGCCGGGTCATGCAACACTTGAAAATCCCCACTCACCGATTGAACGCCACTCAAACTACCATTTACGGCTTCAACGCTAATGGTACGCACTCAATGGGAAAGATTAAACTCTAATGTCAGATTGGGGAACAAGATCCGAGGTAACGTGCTATGTTATCGATGCCGACACTTCATATAATTTGCTACTAGGACGACCATGGATTCATCACAACTCCATCGTTCCCTCAACTCTTCATCAAGTCATGAAGTATATTGACGGAGATGAAAAAGTTCGAACGTTGATTGTCGAAAGGCATCCATTCAGGGGGTAGAGCACCATTTCAGAGACTTTCTCCTGTACTAGGATTCTCTGGAGACAGACGAGAATTCCCAACCATAGGAACTAAACTCTGGTAACGAAGCTGATGTCGAGCCAGAGGCAGAAGAAGAATGTCTTAGGGAGCTGAATCTACTTGTAACGAGCGTTAATAAGATAGAAGTCAATAACACCGCCAATGATGTAGGCAAATGGTATATTAATGAAGAGTTAGATTTGGTTTATTTTTCTGTATTTGCTTCTAATTTTGTGCCATTAGACACTAATACCGATGTAGGTGATGACCCCTAATTGGCAATAGATGCCCTGAAATTATTGCATGTACTGGTAAGATCATCTATCATGGTATATCAAAGCGTCAATGATGCGCAAGGATCTTTCTTCAAGGTCCCAGTAAGATGCAAAGGTCAAAAACTAATCCTTTTCGGAAGAGTCGAGTCCAAACTAATGACTTACAAAGGCTCAGAAAGTGAGACTGAACTTCCTCAGGTCTCTCATTACGAGTCAATTATACTCAGAATGATGGAGAACATGGGGTATGACTTAACAAGTGGTCCTGATTTGAACTTCGACAATGGAAGGAGAACACTGCTTCGATCTTTCATTCCAAAAGGGAATGCCCCTGATTATTATCATCGAACTCGCAGGGGGTTGGGCTATGTGTCAACTCCAATCTGGTCAGCCTCTGATTCTGAAGGGTCATTACACCATAATCACTCATCAGGCAGGTCATCGTGAGAGTCAGATGTCAGTGTCGGTAACATCTTCAAAGAACTTTCAGTGAACATTATTTCTACAAGCCACTCAGAAGATGAAAATGAAGAAATAATCTAGTCAGATACAGATTCTTAGATCAAACACCTAAATACTCTCTCGGATATTCACTTTGAACAACGCGAATCACCTACAGAGGATAAGGTAACTCAGATTAATCTGGAAGATGAAGCTAATCCTAAGCTCATCTTTATAAGACAAAGTTTATCACCTCCCGAGAAGGAAGATCTAATATCTCTTGTGCGAAAGTATATAAATGTTTTCACTTGGAACTAGAGGATATGCCTGGGCTCGACTCTCAAGTGTCTATGCATCACCTCAACATCAATCCAGATTCAAAACCCGTCAAGTAACAACGATGGTTCATCCAGATATAATGGAAGTGATCCAGTCAGAAGTCAAGAAGCTAGTAGACTCCGATTTTATCAGGGAAGAACAACACCCTGATTGGGTGGCTAATATCGTCCCCATCACCAAGAAGAATGGGAAGATCTGAGTTTGCATCAATTTTCGTAATCTAAATGAGGCGTGTACTAAAGATGAGTTCCCCTTTATAATCACAGATGTCATGATCGATAACACGTGTGGGTTTGAATGGATGTCCTTCATGGACAGATTCTCTGGATACAATCAAATTAAGATATACCCTGACAATGAGAAGCATACATCCTTTAGGATACTACTAGGGGTGTACTGCTATACTATGATGCCCTTCGGATTGAAGAATGCAGGGGCAGCATACCGGAGAGCTATGAATGCAATTTTCCTCCAGCATATATGCAAAATAGTGGAATGTTACGTAGACGATATTGCAGTGAAAACCATGCCAAAGGCGATCACATATAAGATCTGAAGATAGTATTCAATATTATGTGGGCGCCCACAAATCCTTCCTGGGGTAGCCAGTGGAAAATTCTTTGGGTTTGACGTAACATCCAAAGAAATTCATCTCGACCCAGAGAAAATCGCGCCATCTAGGAGATTCAACCTCCAAGGAATCTTAGAGAGTTTAGGGGATTGCAAGGGCGACTGGCCTATACCCGGAGGTTTATCTCAAATCTCTCAAGATGATGCCAACCCTTACCAAGTTGATGAAGAGTGGTGTTTCATTCATCTGGACGATGCTTGCCAACAAGCATTCGAAGAAATCAAGTGGTACCTCACGCATCCACCTATCCTTACAGCTCCGGTGTTGGGAAAATCTTTTCTGGTATACGTTCGAGCTATGGATCATTCTTTAAGAGCTTTGCTGGCCCAGAATAATGATCAGAGACATGAGCAGGCAATCTATTGTCTGAGTAGAACAATGATCGGAGCTGAACATTGATACAATCTAATCGAAAAAGAATGCTTGGCATTGGTATTCGCCATTCAGAAGACGCGACACTACTTGGTGGGCCAAACCATGCATGTCATATCAAAAGTCAATCCCTTAAGATTACTTATGACGAAGTCATCATCACTGAATGGTCGATTGGCAAAATGGGCCATATTGCTCTCCCAATATGAGATACAATTCTCGCCACAAAAAGCTGTGAAGGGACAGGCAGTGGCAACTTCTTGGCTGAGCATCTGGATTCAAGAATGATCAAACTTTATGAGGATTTCCCAGACGAGATCGCCGAAGTTTGCTTGACCAAGACGTCTTTCAAAGAACTCGTGTGGCAACTCTTCTTTGATGGTGCATAAAGAACGGGTCCTCAAGGAAATATCATAGCAGGAGTGGGGATAGTACTTGTCTCCCCACAGAGTTATATAATCCCACATGCATTCTCATTAACTGAGTCGTATTCCAATAATATAGAAGAATACAATACTCTCTTGATCGGGCTGCAAATCGCCGATGAGATTGGCGCTAAAAATCTCGAAGCATACGATACTTCAAAGCTCATTGTTAAGCAGGTTCGCGGGGAGTACAAAGTCAGGCATGAAAACTTAGTACCCTTTCACAATGCAACTATCCACATGGCAGAGAGGTTCAGAAACTTCTACATCGACCATGTACCTCGCCAGCAAAATGCGCATGCAGATGCACTGGTATCCCCTCGCTGCTTCCTTGGCTGTTCCAGCTGGAGCGGCAGAGAAAGTACTCATTTACAGCCATGACTTGTACCGTGTCACGCCCCGCAACCATAATACACAAACAGGGATATGTGACAAGAGCCGGTGATGTATTTTCAAAACAAATACGTTAAGCCTCAGTACATTAATTCAAATAACAAGGTTTATCAATTATTCCGGCTAGAAGAAATCAAATACTTAATGTTACCAAAGGTTTCACCTATTACAGCATAATAAAACCATAGAAAATATAACCATAAAAAGTCTCTCACATATGAGAATAAAAAAATCCGTCTACTGTAGATCAACAATGTGCACAAAGTACTCCTGGTCCTGTAGAGTCTTTGGATCAGAACCTAAGCAAACAAACTTAGGGTCGTCAAAAGCGACCTAAGAGAGTGATAAAATGAGGGATATAAAGAAACATGCAAAAGTAACAGCAACAGGCATAGCTAAGTATAATTTATTATACTAATAATTAGCATATTAGAACCATGTTAAAGCACAGTAATATACATTACATAACCATTTATAAATTATAATTTGTCCAGATAGAGTCATGTTGCCAAAATGTCTGTTTATGTCTATTCTTAATATCTTATTGTTTGAAACTGATAATTGGAGACGGAAATTTGTGTTTTAGGTGGTTTCCGTGGATACCCAGAACCACGGCCCAAACACCTAGCGCTGAACCAGGTCCTACCGCTAGATAGTCAATAACAATAATAATATGTCAGTAACAATAACAATATGAACAATACGGAATGTCAGTCATTCCCTGGAACCCTGCAGTGGAACCGTCTTTTGGCTGCGCAACCTATATCCTAAGTCCACCCAAATACCAACACCGTCTCCTTTATCAATTTTTCCATCCCCATTATCTAATGATTATGTCACCTAAGTAATTGGGTATGAACAATAACAATAACAATGGATGTGTGACAATAAAATAATATCTTACCCAGTGACAATGGTAACATGATCTCTTTTTCAATGTTCTTATGATCCAATACAATATGCCAATTTCTACTATAAAGTCAATATATAATATGAGAATCCAATATCACATTCCTTTTCTGTAATTTCAACAATTTTAACTACTTTTAAATATTTTCCAATAAATGACAATTTCACAATTTTAAAAATTTTCATTTCTAATAAATAATTCAACTGAATCCAAATTAAGAGGAATTTGGTGATTTCAAAATATTTAATAATTCTTTTATATAACACTAATATTATAATCTTACAATTTTCTAAACTCTGGAAAATTCAACAATCAATTTACTAAATTAACTATTCAATAATTGCAACAAATAGACATCCCAAATAAACAATATGATATATATTAAGTGAGTAAAAGAACACTCACCTGGGCTATCACGCGTCTAAATACCAATTGAAGAAATCTACATTAATATATATTCGAATTAGAATTTAACGAATTTTACATAAGATACTCTATTTGATGTTATTCTGTATTTTTAATTAATTACAAATGGTTCAGATCTTAAAACAGGGTTGTATGATGATGTATTGAGTTTATAGGATTATTTAGATTTTATTTACTAATTTTTGTGGGATTTAAATGGTTAAAAACATGAAAATTTCTTAACGGGTCTAAATTTTGAAATAGCGGGTTTCAACTTTGAAGGCAGTGGTTCAGTCCAATATGACATGTAAATACTCCCAAAAATTTTCAATAGGTTCTATGGTCATCTAAATGTTTATCCCTATTTTTACTTATTTTTTCAAATTTTTATCTAGTCCATAAAATTATTTTTCAATAAGTTAACGGGTCTGATTTGTAATTGGGTCGGATTACAATGGATTAAAACCCATAATATTTGGGCTGGACTGAAACTGGGCTTTCTGAATTTGGACTTCAGAATATATACATATATATACATTTTTTTTTCAGTTTTTGGCCTGACCCAAAAACCTGGCCCAGGGTCTGCTCTCAGCCTGGTCGAGTGCAGGCCCAATGATTTTCTTTTCTTTTCTTTTTTTTTTGTGTGTGGGGCTTGGGCCAGTGGCGGCCCAGGCCACTGGGCCTGCTCTTTTGCACCCGGGTACGGGTCTACACCGGGTGTTGGTCCGCCCGCTGCACAAACCGTGGGTCTGTCCTCATTTTTTATTATTATTTATTTTAACATTGAAATTTCTTTTTCGTCCTAAACTTGAAATTTTTTTTATATTCTACATTAATAATGTATTGATAGATTAGCTTATGTATTTAATTTAGATTATTGGCATTAGATTCTAAAACTTTTCTTTTTGGAAGTAAAATTTTTTAGTATACAATTTCTTTGATCCAAACTAATTCTTTTTTTAATATTCTAGAAAAAAAAATTTTAATGAAGAAAAGATTCATGGAAATATAAATCTAAGCATGGTAATTTCAATTTAATTGAATTTTTTTAATTTGTACAATTTATTATATATATATATATATATATATATATATATATATATATATATATATATATATATATATATATATATATATATATATATATATATGGATGAGATCTAAAATTCATGAAAAGAAAAAGTTAAACATGATATACCATAAACTTATAGTTCATACAATTTATCTAGATCTTAGGGGATTTAAGTTCATCATGTTATATCATTAGATTCTTGTTATTGCAAATTAATTTTTATCTAGATCTTTAGATAAGAATTTTTGATGGAAAATTCATTGAAAGATAAATTTAATCTTGACACTTTAAAATAAATTTTTAATTCATAAAAAATTGATTTTACTTACTTGGATTTATTCCCTAAGCCTGCTCCTCAATCTCCACGCCTTGGACAGGTTTCTCCATCACGATCGATTCTAAGGAGAGGTGAAAGGATGATAAAGAATGTTGGATTTGGATTTCTTTCTGACTGTCAATTTTTTTTATTTTTAAAGAAACAGGAGAAAAGGATTACGTTAATTGATCAGTCGCTAATACTGCATATTTATTATCATATTCTCATAGATATTATATAATAAACTCTGTTTTTAATCCTATTTATTGTCTAATTTATATGCAGGCCCATTACTAAATGAGAGAAGAGAAACGAGCCCAAAAGCCCATCAAAATTCTGATTAAATTCAGAATTAATCAAAATCAGAAAATCAAGGCAGATCAAGGCAAATCAGAGAAAATAAAATTAGATGAAAACTAGTTAAAACAAATCTTCTCAAATCAATTGGTTAAAGCCGAAGATCAAAGGTAGTTTCGTCAAATTCAGGAGCTGAAATAGGAAATCCAGAACCAGATAAAGGAAAATCGCTAAATCAGGAGTTGTAACCCCCGGGTGTGGCCATCTGGCCACACCTAGGCCACGAAAACATGACTAAAGCCGTGTTTCTGTTGCCTTGTTACATCTGTTGGGAGAGCGTTTGCTCCCCTATCTTCATACGATCTTCTACATTGAATACTGGGTTTTCAGAGACTACAGGGGACGACCAAGCAGAGAGTAGAAGTTAGGCTATTTTGCAGTTTATAACCTAGATTTTTTTATTTTCTTTTATGTAATTTTTATTTTATTTATGTAACTGAGAGGAGAGGAGAGTTTCATGGAGGAAGGAGATCAAGCTTGTACTAAAGGTGACACCGGTGTAAGTAAGCCTTTTCTTTTATTGTTATTTGAATCAAATCAAAGTTTCTTTTCTTCTTTATTCTTTTTTTTATTTGCTTCCCTCTTCTATGTTTGTGAATCCAAATGACTCCGATAGCCTCGAAGTTGCCTTGCTCTTGCAAGTGTCTTTGATGGCTTATGGTGATGGATAGCCATTCCTATGCTAGTGTAGCTTTCCCTTTCATTTCTTAGTGCAGATCGGGAATGGGAAAGATCCTATTTGTCATACTTCGCTCGCCTTCAAACCAAGATAAATCGCCGATACGGGTCAAAGGTAAGTATGCACCAAAGAGGTAAGTAAGTATTTCTTTTAGGTTTAACTTTCTTACATTTAATTTTTAGTTTAGATCACTAATACCATCAACTCACAACTCTTTCACTTTTTATAATTTCTTTGTATAAAACCGTTTTCTTTTTCTCCACCTTCTCAATGTACTACTTGTTGGCCCAAAGGCCCATCACTCTAGTTTTGATGATGATCAACTCATGTAGTTATAGTACTAATGATTTTGTGTTTAATTAGTGACAGATTTATGATCAAGATCTTAGTAGGTGTATAACTTCAACAAAGGATTTGAAGTCAAGTTTTGGAGCTAGCACGGTTTGATCCAAGAGCCATTGGATCGTATTTGGACCAAGTCAAGAAGATGAGAAGGCTTCAAGTGAAAACTTCAAGAAGATGAAGACTTGAGTCTAGGTTTGTTTTAGTAAGATTTTATTTTTAAATAAAATGTAAAGGATAGAATAGTTGGTGGATTGCTCAAGTACATATATACACACACACACTCTTGATAGTTTTGTTTTTACAAAAGATTTTCTATGTTAGAAAATACATGTTTGATTTTTGGTATTTAAGTTTATATGTTTTATCCAAAACCATGTTTAGAGCTTAATGTCAAAAACATAGATATTTCACCATGTTTGTGTAGTGGATCATATCCATACACCATATGCTTTCAAAGTTGTTTAAATATCTTGTTTTTGTATTTGGAGAAGTTTTAGAAAAACAAGTTTTGAAAAAATCTAGTTTGGAAAAATACTGTTTTCATTTGAACAAATATTTTCATATTACAAAAATAGTCCAAATCATTTGTAACATACCTTGATTTTGTGCAAGCATGTTTGTTTATTAAAGTATATTGGTAAAACTATTTTTGTAGATTTTTTAGTATTTTATGGGATTTTATTTCAACCAAAAAGACCAAGTTTCAAATCCCTAAGTTTTCTAATCTGGCTTCAGCCGGCCGACCGGGACGGTCGACCACAGCTTGAAGTCGGCCGACCGTCACGGTCGACCGACGTGCACAGACATGCACGCCAGTTCTGGCAGGAGGCCGGTCGACCGACCGGTCGACCGTCCAGAGAACTCTGCTCTCTGGAAAGGCCCCGGCCGACCGGGCGGTCAACCGGACAGAGAGACCTGCTCTCTGTATCCTGGCCTCGGTCGACCGACCGGTCGACCGATGGCATAACGGTCTGAAATATGACCGTTAGCCGGTCGACCGGGCGGTCGACCGATAGGCCTGACAGACCTCCAACGGCTAGTTTTTCCAGCCCTATAAATTGGGGCATTTGGGGGCTGTTTTAATCAAGATTTTGGGAGAGTTTTTGTGCCAGTTTTTCCCATCCTTTCAAGAGGTTTTCTCCACATATTTGAGAGCAAATATTTCCAATCAAAAGGAGAGTTTATTAAGAGTGTATCAAAAGAGATTTTCTTGTGTTTTTCACCACACATTCTCATCCTTGTTTTCTCACATAAACACTTGAGCTATCCATTGACATTCATCCTATAGGAGTGTTGTAGTGAGATTGTTTTTAGGTGATCAAAGTGTTGTGATCACCAAAGACTTATTCTTTGTTCTTTGAGGAGGCGGACAAGTGTGTTCGCGGTGTTTCGAGTTCGGGTGCGAACTTCTTGTTTGAGGTGCGGCCTCGGCGAGCCGGTGGGCTTGCGGTGTGTACGGGCTAGAGAGTCCGAGAGCTTGTAGGTGTTGCGGCACCGAGTGATCCGGTGGGATCGATTATAGTGAAAATCCTTCATGTGTCGAAGGCAGGGATGTAGAGCAAGTGTGCTCGAACCTCGAAACAAATCTCTTGTGTTTGCGATTGCTCACTCTCTCTCTCTTTGTCTTCTTGTTTATATCTTGCATACTTATCTTGTCTTTATCTTTATATGCATGATATACATTTGTGCTTAATTGTTATGCTTGCTTGGGTTTGTTTGCTAACACTTGTATTTAACCAAGAGAGCCAACGCGACACCTCAACCCTTATCTAGGGGAATCTAGAGGAGTTTGTTCAGAGCCCTTCACGGGAAATTCGGCAACACTCTTGTGTTATACGTGGTGTTTAGTGTAAGAGTTTAGTTTAGGTCTTTATAATTTTTAATTCCGCATTATTTGTCATTAAGTGACCATTAGATTAGCCATCACCTATTCACCCCCCTCTAGGTGATTCTACAATTGGTATCAGAGCCAAGTGCTCTGAATTTGGGTCTTACAACCTAGAGTTAAAGATCCTCATTTTTAGGCTAATCACATTATTTGTACACACACCATGGACTTCATGTCACCACCCACCTTTGACATTCTTAACATCCAAATTTGGAAGGTTAAGATGTCCTTGTTGTTGGCCCAAGGTTACAATCAACCCGTTTTTAGTGTGTTTTGATGATTACAAAACATATTAGTTATTTGTACTAATATTATTTGTTGTTTAAGTGTGTTTCAGGTTTTCTATCTTGCATAGGTGTTTTCTTCCCTAAAGGAAGGTGATTTGGACTCAAGATAACTCAAATTGGGCTCAAAATGCAAAATTGAAGATCAAGTGGAGAAAGCCCCTCTTGAAGCCTTGAAGTCCTTAGAACTTTGTAAGAATAGAATGTTAAAGTTTGAGTATATGATATTTGGCTCTAGGATACACACACACATTTTTCCTTTACAAAATTCTATGTTAAAATGTTTGTTTCTAAGTTTTATGCCTAAGTTTATATATACTTGTACCCAAATTTTTTACAAATTGAATATCTTGTTTAAAACATGTGTATAGACTATTTTTGCATAATACTTAGTTATAAGTATCTCAAAATATTTTCTCACAAAATTTCCAACTCCAAAAATCTGCCAGATTTCCCTGTTTCAGGTTGACCGGCCGACCGCCCGGTCGACCGGCGCCTGTGTCAGGACGTGCACGTTTGTGCACGTCTGTCGGTCGACCGGCCCGGTCGACCGACTGTAAGCAGGCCACTCTCGGTTTGTTTCGGTCGACCGCCCGGTCGACCGGTATAAGGAAACTGTGTTTCCTCAAAGAGGTCGGTCGACCGGACGGTCGACCGGAGCGCCAACGGCTCTTTGCCAACTAGGCAAACGGTCGACCGGCCGGTCGACCGTTACGCCTGCAAGAGCCCAACGGCTCTTTCCTCTTTGGGCAAGTCTGAAAAACTGTTTTCTTTTTCTTCTTTAACAGAGTTTTAGAGAGTTGTTGGAGGCCTTTTGCAGGTCAAATTAGGTGAAAAGAAAAGATTTTTAACCTATTCTCTCCCTATAAATAGAGGGCAATAGGTCTTTGTTATTTACCTAGAAAAATCCTTGTTTTTCATTATTTTCAAGAGAAAGAGAAAAATTGTTTCAAAGCTTTCATTTCCAACTCTTTTAAAGTTTGTTTTTCAGTTGTGTTTGATTGCCAATATCACTCTACAACTGAAGTTTTCTCACCACACTTCATAGAGCCAAAAATCCATTACTCATACTATAGTGAAGTTGTAAAAAGAGTGAGAATTGTAAAAGTGTTTGAGAAAGAGTTTAGTGATCTAGTTGTGATCACTCTTGTTCTTGTGATTCTTGTTCTCGTGGAGACAACTCCTAGGTGGAGTTCTTTGTAAGTTGTGAAGCTAAGGGCTTGGGGTCTTCGGTAGACCAAACTTGTACGGCATCATCGGTGGATAGTGGAAACCCTTCACGGAGGTGAAGGCGGGGACTAGAGCGGTGGCTCGAACCTCGAAACAAATCAATTGTGTTTGCGATTGCCTTGCGTCATCTTGCTTTACTTTTCTCTTGCTTTATATTGTCTTCAATTATTTGCTTGAGAACTAACCCTTTACTTATGCAATCTTCTCTTGTTTATTTTACTTGTGTTGTTGATTGTGTGTACTTCATCATAGCATTTCATCCATCTCTTGATCGATCATATCTCATACAACACGGTTGCATTGCGCACCTCTAACCCATTTTAAGGGGAATTGGGAGGAAGGAGTTCAGAACCTCTCACGGGGTATTCGGCTCTTAGTCGTGTTTTGAGAGATCGTTGCATCACTCATTCTATTAAGTTTAAAAAGATCATTAGATTAGCAATTACACCTATTCACCCCCCCTCTAGGTGTATTTCAATTGGTATCAGAGCTTGGTTACTAGGCTCTTGGCTTAATAACCCTAGAAAGATCCTAATATTGCTAATCATTTCATTCATTCTCACTTAGTAAAGATGGCCGATGGTATTAAGACACCCCCTAAGTTTGATGGACTTAACTTTCCCATATGGAAAGTTAAGATGACCGTGTTTTTGCAATCTCTAGGTAGCCGAGTTGCAAAGGCCGTGACCAAACCCTTTAGTGCACCCCCCGGTGATGAATCCACTTGGTCCGAAATAGAGACCAAAGAATTTGATGCCAATGCTAGGGCTCACTATGCACTACTTCAAGCCCTTAATGATGATGACATAGCTAGAGTTATTCATTGCAAGTCCGCATATGAAATTTGGACACATTTACTAGTCACACATGAAGGGACCTCACAAGTGAAGAGGGCTAAGATTGACCTTCTTCGGTCCCAATATGAGAATTTTTGCATGCAAGAAAATGAAACCATAGATGATATGGTTACAAGATTTACAAAGATTACTAATGGACTTTCTTCTCTAGGTGATGCTATTGATAACGATCAAAGAGTAAGAAAGATCATCCGGGCTCTCCCTCCTTCATGGGAAGTAAAAGCAACAACCTTGAAGGAACTCAATGACAAGGAGGAGATGGAGCTAATTGGTCTCATTGGGAACCTCAAAACCCATGAGATGGAGAGGAAAGTGAGGGAGGACATGGCTCCTTCCAAGAAGAAGACTATAGCCTTCAAAAGCCAATCCACACACTCCGACGAAGACGATGAAGAAGAAGATGACGAAGAGCTCTCACTTCTTGTCAAGAATGTCCGGAGGATGTACAACAAGGCGAAATTCCAAGGTAGAAGGAGATGGCAAGGAGGCAAAGAAGAAAGAAAGATCATATGCTTCAATTGCCAAAGACCGGGACACATAGTGGCGGAGTGTCCGGATAAAGTGAAGCCCTCCACCTCAAAGAAGCCTCACAAGAAGAAGGCAATGAAAGCTACATGGGATTCCGAGAGCGAATCCGAGGAGGAGATTGATACCGCCAACATGTGCTTCATGGCAAATGAAAGCACAAGCAAGGTAACCCCTTCCACTTCTCCTAATGATGAACTTTCTATGGATGAGTTAGGAGAAGCTTTTGTAGAATTGTCTCACAATTATGACTTCTTAAAGAAAAAATATTTAAAAATGAAAAAGGAAAATGAATCTCTTAGTCTTCAAGTTGTAAATCTTTCTAAAGAAAATAATGACTTGCATTCTACTTTGGTTTCCACTAAAAATGAATTTGATAAATATAAGACTTCTTGTAAAGGCAAGTCCCCATGTGTTGATGCTAATGAGATTACCATGCTTAAGGAAAGAATAGATTCTTTAGGTATTGTTTTGAAAAAGTGTAGTGAGTTTGATAAGAAAAAGATTGAGGCTATGTTCCCTAAGAAACAAGCCTCTAAGAAAAATGTTCATAATGCTCATGCTCATGTTCATACCACACAACCTTTATATCGTGGCAAACCCCCAAAGCATGCTCACACTTCACACACTCATCATGCATTCATGTATGGAAGAGTGTTCTCATGTTCACATTGTGGGCGGAAAGGACACTTAGCCAATTTTTGCTATGATAGACTAAGTGCATCTTTTCATAATGTTTGGGTTCGAAACACTAACTTTCAAGGACCCAAGAAAGTTTGGGTACCAAAGTCAACAACTTTGTTAAATGATATAGGTACCTTCCAAAGCCCAACGACGTAGAGGATTGTGGTATCTTGATAGTGGTTGCTCAAGGCACATGACTTGGGATATCAACAACTTTGCAACCCTATCAAGATACCATGAAGGTGGCACCGTCACCTTCGGAGATGACGCCAAGGGTAAAATCATCGGTATTGGTAATGTAAAACTTGGCACATCCCCTTTAATTGAGAATGTAGTTTTAGTTGACGGCCTCAAGCATAATCTCTTGAGTGTTAGTCAATTATGTGATAAAGGTTTTGATGTAGTTTTTGATAATGTTGTTTGTAAAGTAATTGATAGAATTTCTAATGCTTGTGTGTTTTCCGGTTTTCGTGAAAGTAATGTTTATATGATAGATATGTTAAATATGTCTTGTAATATAACATGTTTAAAAGCCCTCGATGACGACTCTTGGTTGTGGCATAGAAGATTAGGCCACATTTCTTTTGACCACATATCTAGGCTTAACACAAAGGAAATGGTGAAAGGTATTCCTTGTTTGAATTTTGAAAAAGACCGAGTTTGTGACGCATGTCAATTTGGGAAACAAACTAAGTCTTCTTTCAAGTCAATTAAGGATATCATGACATCACGTCCTTTGGAGTTAATCCACATGGATTTATTTGGCCCTACACAAACCAAAAGTCTAAGTGGGAATAGATTTGCATTTGTTTTAGTTGATGATTTTTCACGTTTTACTTGGGTTTTCTTTCTTGAGCATAAAAATCAAGCATTTTCGTATTTCCAAACTTTTAAGAAAAGAGTTGAAAAAGAAAAAGATGTTTCGATTTTAAGAATAAGAAGTGATAGAGGAGGTGAATTCATTAACCAACCCTTTACCACTTTTTGTGAAGAACATGGAATAAAGCATGAACTATCTTGTCCTAGAACTCCACAACAAAATGGAGTAGTTGAACGGAAAAATCGAACTTTGCAAGAGATGGCTAGGACAATGCTTAGTGAATACGGTCTACCACATTATTTGTGGGCCGAGGCCGTTAATACATCATGCTACATATCAAATCGTGTTTTCTTGTGTAAAAATACTACAAAAACCTCTTTTGAAATGTTCTTTTATAGAAAACCAAATGTTTCATATTTCAAGGTTTTTGGATGCAAATGTTTTGTTTTAAATACAAAAGATAATTTAGGAAAATTTGATCCTAAATCTTATGAGGCTATATTTGTGGGTTATTCTAGTACTAGTAAGGCTTATAGAGTCTTCAATAGGTCATCATTGACTATTGAGGAATCTATACATGTTAAGTTTGAGGAATCTAACTTGTTTGTTAAGAATGTTGTAGAAATAGATGCTTTGCATGAAGGCTTGGAGAAAGTGACCTTGGAGGATACACCTACTATGGGAGACAAGCCAAAGGATGATGAAGGAAGTGAAGCTAAAATACAAGAGGCTCAAGGAAATGAAGATCAAACAAATGGAGAAGAGCCCACTCAACAACTTCCAAAGGATTGGAGATACAATCCACATCATCCCAAGGACCTCGTCATAGGTGATGTATCAAAAGGGGTAACAACTCGCTCTAAACTTCATGACTATTGTGGACATTATGCATTTATTTCTCATGTTGAACCCAAGAACGTCCTCGAAGCCGAGGCCGATTCATATTGGTTGCTAGCTATGCAAGAGGAACTCAATCAATTTGAGCGCAACCAAGTTTGGCACCTTGTTCCTAGGCCCCACGATAGACCAACAATTGGTACTAAGTGGATCTTTAAGAACAAGTTGGATGAATCGGGTAACGTTGTTAGGAATAAAGCTAGGTTAGTTGCCCAAGGTTACACTCAAATCGAATGAATCGATTTTGAAGAAACCTTTGCACCCGTAGCACGGCTTGAAGCCATACGGATGACACTAGCATTTGCCTCATATAAAGATTTTAAATTATTTCAAATGGATGTTAAAAGTGCTTTTCTAAATGGTTTTATTGAAGAGGAAGTGTATGTTGAACAACCCCCGGGTTTGTTGATCCTACACATCCGGATTTTGTTTTTAAATTAGATAAAGCTCTTTATGGTTTAAAACAAGCCCCTAGGGCTTGGTATGAAAGACTTTCTTCATTTTTGATTTCAAATGGTTTTAAGAAAGGTAAAATTGACACAACCTTGTTTACAAAACATGTAGAAAATGATATACTCATTGTGCAAATTTATGTAGATGATATTATTTTTGGTTCTACTAATGAATCTCTTTGCCAAGCTTTTGAATCATGCATGAAGGATGAATTCGAAATGTCTATGATGGGGGAACTCAACTATTTCCTTGGACTCCAAATCAAGCAAAAGAAGGATGGGATCTTCATCAATCAAGCCAAGTACACAAAGGAACTAATCAAAAGGTTTGGGCTTGAAGGATCGAAAGTAAGCAAAACTCCCATGGCAACAACTACCAAGCTTGACAAGGATGAACAAGGTAAAAGTGTAGACATTAAACTTTATAGAAGCATGATAGGTAGCTTGCTTTATTTGACGGCTAGTAGGCCGGATATTATGTTTTCCGTTTGTCTTTGTGCACGTTTTCAATCTTGTCCTAAAGAATCTCACATAATTGCGGTTAAACGCATAATTAGATACCTAAAGGGCACTATTGAAATGGGTTTGTGGTATCCGAAAACCGGCCAATTTTCAATGACGAGTTTTTCGGATGCCGACTATGCGGGTTGTAGGGTAGATAGGAAGAGCACAAGTGGAACATGTCAATTCTTAGGTAATTGTCTTGTATCGTGGTCTTCCAAAAAGCAAAATTTGGTAGCCCTTTCAACCGCCGAGGCGGAGTATGTTGCAGCCGGAGCTTGTTGTGCACAAGTTCTTTGGATGAAACATACTCTCCTTGACTATGATTTACACTTTGATCATGTTAAAATATTTTGTGATAATACTAGTACTATTCACATGACAAAGAATGCAAATCAACATAGTAAAACCAAACACATTGACATTAGGTATCACTTTCTTAGAGATCATTATGAGAAAGGTGATATTGATATTGATTATGTTTCTACCGATTTTCAACTTGCCGATATTTTTACTAAACCTCTAGATTATGCTAGATTTTCATTTATTTGTGGTGAGTTGAATGTTTGCATGATAGATTCTTAAAATATTTCTATTTTGGTGTTTTGTTTGTTTTGATTTTAACCCTTTTTGATGTATGACAAAAAGGGGGAGAAAAAGAAATAAGTTTGCTTATAGTTTGAGTTTTTGTTTATTTACTTGAGTTTTGGGAGAAAAAGATTAAAACTATAAGTTTAAGAGAAAAAGTATAAGTTTAATTGGTATTTAAGTTTTTGACAAAAATATTGTGTTTTTCAATGCTTTCAATGCTTCATGTATCTCACTCATAGTTATTTTTTTACATAGCATTGTTTGAGGGGGAGCTTTCCAAGCTCTTCTTCCTTTATTTGTTTAAATAACTTATATGTTTTGTCATCATCAAAAAGGGGGAGATTGTTGGCCCAAGGTTACAATCAACCGTTTTTAGTGTGTTTTGATGATTACAAAACATATTAGTTATTTGTACTAATATTATTTGTTGTTTAAGTGTGTTTCAGGTTTTCTATCTTGCATAGGTGTTTTCTTCCCTAAAGGAAGGTGATTTGGACTCAAGATAACTCAAATTGGGCTCAAAATGCAAAATTGAAGATCAAGTGGAGAAAGCCCCTCTTGAAGCCTTGAAGTCCTTAGAACTTTGTAAGAATAGAATGTTAAAGTTTGAGTATATGATATTTGGCTCTAGGATACACACACACATTTTTCCTTTACAAAATTCTATTGTTAAAATGTTTGTTTCTAAGTTTTATGCCTAAGTTTATATATACTTGTACCCAAATTTTTACAAATTGAATATCTTGTTTAAAACATGTGTATAGACTATTTTTGCATAATACTTAGTTATAAGTATCTCAAAATATTTTCTCACAAAATTTCCAACTCCCAAAATCTGCCAGATTTCCCTGTTTCAGGTTGACCGGCCGACCGCCCGGTCGACCGGCGCCTGTGTCAGACGTGCACGTTTGTGCACGTCTGTCGGTCGACCGGCCCGATCGACCGACTGTAAGCAGGCCACTCTCGGTTTGTTTCGGTCGACCGCCCGGTCGACCGGTATAAGGAAACTGTGTTTCCTCAAAGAGGTCGGTCGACCGTACGGTCGACCGGAGCGCCAACGGCTCTTTGCCAACTAGGCAAACGGTCGACCGGCCGGTCGACCGTTACGCCTGCAAGAGCCCAACGGCTCTTTCCTCTTTGGGAAAGTCTGAAAAACTGTTTTCTTTTTCTTCTTTAACAGAGTTTTAGAGAGTTGTTGGAGGCCTTTTGCAGGTCAAATTAGGTGAAAAGAAAAGATTTTTAACCTATTCTCTCCCTATAAATAGAGGGCAATAGGTCTTTGTTATTCACCTAGAAAAATCCTTGTTTTTCATTGTTTTCAAGAGAAAGAGAAAAAATTGTTTCAAAGCTTTCATTTCCAACTCTTTTAAAGTTTGTTTTTCAGTTGTGTTTGATTGCCAATATCACTCTACAACTGAAGTTTTCTCACCACACTTCATAGAGCCAAAAATCCATTACTCATACTATAGTGAAGTTGTAAAAAGAGTGAGAATTGTAAAAGTGTTTGAGGAAGAGTTTAGTGATCTAGTTGTGATCACTCTTGTTCTTGTGATTCTTGTTCTCGTGGAGACAACTCCTAGGTGGAGTTCTTTGTAAGTTGTGAAGCTAAGGGCTTGGGGTCTTCGGTAGACCAAACTTGTACGGCATCCTCGGTGGATAGTGGAAACCCTTCACGGAGGTGAAGGCGGGGACTAGAGCGGTGGCTCGAACCTCGAAACAAATCAATTGTGTTTGCGATTGCCTTGCGTCATCTTGCTTTACTTTTCTCTTGCTTTATATTGTCTTCAATTATTTGCTTGAGAATTAACCCTTTACTTGTGCAATCTTCTCTTGTTTATTTTACTTGTGTTGTTGATTGTGTGTACTTCATCATAGCATTTCATCCATCTCTTGATCGATCATATCTCATACAACACGGTTGCATTGCGCACCTCTAACCCATTTTAAGGGGAATTGGGAGGAAGGAGTTCAGAACCTCTCACGGGGTATTCGGCTCTTAGTCGTGTTTTGAGAGATCGTTGCATCACTCATTCTATTAAGTTTAAAAAGATCATTAGATTAGCAATTACACCTATTCACCCCCCCTAGGTGTATTTCACTTGTACCTCAAGGCCCTAGGCATTCATGTTTACCTTGCCATCACTAATGATTATTGTTTAAATGGCAAGAATCTTGAGGCTAATGCCAAAGCTATTCATGCTTTAAAGTCAACCCTAAATGATGAATATTTATTTAGGGTTTCTAATGTTGATTTGGCTTTTGTAGCTTGGAACATCATCACCTCCCTTGGTGAAAAGGATCTATATTATGCCGGGAGCGATTCGGATGTTGGAAGTGACGTCTCCAACAAGTGCTATATGGTCCAAGGGGATAACCCCCTTGAGGTAAACACCGAATCCGAGTTAGATGATGAAGACATGTCATATGATGAGCTCACATCTTTTTGTCAACTATTGCTTGAGAAATATGACATGATTAAGAAAAATAATAAAAATTTGAAAAAGGATTTTGTTTGCATGAAAAAAGAAAATGATTCATTTAAAAATAAGATTGCATGTTTAGAAAAAGAAAAAGAAGATTTGAAAAACGAAAATGTTTCCTTGATGTCCAAATTAAATAATCTTTGTGAAGGAAACACTATTTTGAAAAATGAAATTGCTTTGGTGGAAAAACAAAAGGAAGTTGCTTTTAATGAAAACACTTCTTTGAAAAGAAAATTTTGTAAAAAAGAAAAAGAATTTGTTTCTAAAAAGAACAAGAAAAATAGTTTTATATCTCATCATGCTTTACATGCACCACAAATGAGATAAATGTTTTGAAAAATAAAGTGGATTGTTTGAGCTCCACCTTGAGCTCATGTGCATTTAACCATTCTAGATTAGAGTCTTTGTTTTCAAAGAAACAAACTCCACATGTTCATGCACATCACCCTCATCATGCATATGCTTATGTTGCATGTCATGATAACACTCACCCACATAAGCATACTAAGGTGTACAAGTGTACACATTGTGGCCGCAAAGGCTATTTAGCAAAGTTTTGTAAATTTTGCTAATAAAAATGTTTGGGTGCCTTACAAGACTAACCCCCAAGGACCCAAAAGAAAATGGGTACCAAAACCCCCACCGTGTGTTTTTGATGTAGGTGAGGGCTCTCACACGACGTGAGAGGGATGGTGCCTTGATGGTGGATGTACTTGGACTTGATGGACACATATATGGATGCATCTGTTGGCCCGAAGGCCTTCCTCTCTAGTTTTGATGATGATTAACTCATGTAGTTATGTTTACTAATATTCTTGTGATTTTAGTTACAGATCATTGATCAAGATATTAGTTGGTGATTGCTTCAAAAAGAAGTGTTTGGAAGCTTTCACTTGGTGATTCCAGGGCCGAGCATCAAGATCATACATAGCCTAGCTCGTGGATCACGTTTGGGATCGAGTCGGCTTGAAGATTGAAGATCGTCAAGAAGACTTAGGTATCCTAGTTTAGGTTTGTGTGTTTTAAATCCATTTGTAAAGATAAGTATAGTTGATAAGCTCAAGTGCACAACACACACGTTTTATGTTTGGATATTGGTTTTTCGATTTTTGTTTAACCAATATTTGTTTTCATAAATAGTTGATCAAAACAAGTTTAATTGGTTTATGTATAGTAGTTTCATTCTATACATGCATGCTTAACTTTTAAACAAACTTATTTTGACTTTCCTATTCATGTTTTGAAAAATTATTAAGACACAAAAATAGTCTAACTTGCTTGATATTTGAGTTGAAACTTTTATCACATGTTTATATATCAATGCAAAATGTTAAAACTATTTTTGGGATTTTTAGAAGAGATAAAAGAATTTTTAGAAATATTTTAACATATTTTTCTGACCCAGTTTCTGACCCAGAACAGTGGCTGACAGGCCAGGTCGGCCGACCGCACGGTCGACCGCACCAAGGGCCGGTCGACCTTGCGGTCGACCGACGTGCACAGAGCTGTGCACGTCTGGCAGCACAGTGGGCCGGCCGACCGACCGGTCGACCGGACCAGAGAGCTTTGCTCTCTGTATCTGGGCGGTCGGCCGAGCGGTCGACCGGATGCCCCCAACGGTCATATTTCTGACCATTGGCGGTCGGCCGGCCGGCCGACCGCAAGCCTGTCAGGCTGCCAGATCAGCCTAACGGCTAGTTTTCTGTTTGGCCTATATAAACCCCAATTCTTTAGGATTTTGGCTAAGATTTTCTAGAGCAAAAATTTTCCCATTCTCTGGTTTTAAAAATAAGTTTTCAAAAGTGTTTAAAGAGCCAAAAGATCAATCTTGTTTGTTTTTAAGTGTTTTGTTTTATTTCAAAGAAATTAGGTTTTGGAAATTGTTTTTGAGCTAAAATTTCTATATCATCTTTGGTGTTTTCCCAAGAGTATTTCTTTGATCAAAACACTTAGTTTTTCACACTTGAGCTTATCATCTATCCTATTTTATTAGGATCTTGTTTTTGTGGAAAAGTGAAAAGAGAGATTGTTTGTGGTTGAAAGAAACCACTTGTTGTACACCCTTACTTTTGTTGTATCCCTCTTTAGTAGAGGTTGATCGGGTGATTGGTTTGCTCCCTCTTTGGTAGAGGTTGAGGCTTGTGGTTTGCTCCCTCTAGTGAGAGGTGAAGATTGGTTGTAACCCTCTTCGGTAGAGGTGTTGGTTGTTGTTGTTTGGCTACGGGCCTACCCCTCGGTTGTGAGCTGGTATTTGAGAGAGGAGTTCGGTACTCCTTGTGTTGTAACTAATCCTCCTCGGTGGAGGTTCCCTCGGTGGGAGATAGTGGATTGAAATCCTTCTCGGTGAAGGCGGGGATTAGAGCCAGGGGCTCGAACCTCGAAACATATTTTGTCTTTGCGTTTGATCCATTGTCTCTCAACTCTCTCTCTTTATTTTGTGCAAAGCATCATTCATTTCATATCATTCATATTGCTTGTGTTGAGCATTGTTTCATATTGCCATATCCATTATATGCTTGTGTGTGTGCCTCACTTATACTTAACCACAAGAGCTTCATATAGCACCTCAACCCATATTTAGGGGAATCAAGAGGAGTTAGTCTAGAGCCCTTCACGGGGAATTCGGCTACACTTGTTTGTTGTATTAAGTGTGATTGCATAATTTGTTTAAGCTTCCGCATTTAGCGCACTTAGTTTCTAGATTAGCACTTACACCTATTCACCCCCCCCTCTAGGTGTTTTTCAGCATCACTTTCAAGGAGTTTTGGTGGGACAACCACCATGTTTGGAGCTTTGGAGTTGGTAACTATCTCTAAACTCCTAATTTATTTACATGCTTATTCATTTGTAATATCATATAGCATGTTCATGTTTTATTTGTTTTTGTGCTTCATGAGGTATATAACTTGTTTAAATGTAGATTCTATTAAAACTTAGATTTATACATGTACAAGTAGTGAGCAACAAATTGATTCATATATGTTTGCACGTCATACTCATTTGTACCCACTATATGCACATGTATAGCCTAGTTTTGATGATTTCCTCATTTACACTTATTTTGCCAATTTTCATGTTTTTTACTTCATGTATATGCATTTTTATTCAAATCTAATAAATATACATGTATATCCTTTTTGAGTCTCTTGCCTTCATGCAAATGCTATTAATAGACTCGTTTTATGTTTGGGATATGTATGCATATTGTTAGATTTAGATAAATCATACATATACCTAGAAGTTTTTTGTTTTAATGAAAAATGAATTTTTTTAAATAAAATAATATGAATAATTTGTTTTGATCATTTTGAGCCTTAATGACTATTTTCATGAAAATGCTATATACATGATCTTGTACACTCATACTTCTTTTGTTTTGTCATGACTTTGATTCATGAACACTTTTATGAGCTTAATCGATTTTGAGTGTCATCTCTTGTGTATTTGGTATGATTCATGAAATACATATGATTTGGTTTTATGTTTTTGAAGGATCATTAACTAGTTTTTCAAAAATTAATTTAACTAGTTATTTATTCTTCAATGTTTATGAGATATACACATGATCCTATTATTGTTTCAATTGGTATCATTGAATCGTTTCAATTGGTATCAATTTGACTCTATTTTGTATATACTCATATTTTGTTTTCTTATATATGTATGTATCAATTTCATTTGGTATACTCATTTTTCATACATATATATGAGTTGTTTTGTGCTTGAGTTAAAATTGTTTTACATGTTTAAAGCACAAAGTTGTTTATGATAAGAAAATAAAAATTTTAAGAAAAATTCTCAAGATTTGTTTTATTGAGAAAATTCAAAATTTTGAGAAAAATCAAAAGATTTTTGAGTTGTATTGCCTATATGCAAGGAGAGCTTAACATCTCTTCTACATATAGATTCATGTTGAGTGTATTGTATATTGAGGAGCTTGACAAGTCTTCTTTATGTGGTACACGTGTGTAGGGGGAGCTTCACATCTCCTCTTATGCATTACATAATATGTGTTATGTGAATTGGGGCTTGTCTCCCTTCTTCATGTAATGCATATGTGTAGGGAAGTTAACTTAGCGTCTTCCTCTTCATGAATGTATATCGCATATAATCCTTATTGATTGATTTATGTTTACCCCTTCATTGGTTCCTTGTTTCGGACAAAAAGGGGGAGAAAAATTTATTTGATTTTGTTTTTATTTTAACCCCTTTGTTGATGATTGACAAAAAGGGGGAGAAGTATTTGAAATATATGCATGTTTTCCTTTCTTAAGGGGGATTAGTATTTGTGTTTATGCATATATGTTTTGTTTGTGCAAATAGGAGAAAAAGAATTTTTGTTTTATGCTTGATTAGCATGTTTACTCCTACATTTGCATACATGTTTATGTGCCTCATTGCATATCTATTTTGTTTATTTGTTATGCATGAGTTAAGGGGGAGCTTCTTTGAAGCTTTACTTTAATCCATGCATATATAACTTCTTGAGTTTTGTCATCATCAAAAAGGGGGAGATTGTTGGCCCAAAGGCCCATCACTCTAGTTTTGATGATGATCAACTCATGTAGTTATAGTACTAATGATCTTGTGTTTAATTAGTGACAGATTTATGATCAAGATCTTAGTAGGTGCATAGCTTCAACAAAGGATTTGAAGTCAAGTTTTGGAGCTAGCACGGTTTGATCCAAGAGCCATTGGATCGTGTTTGGACCAAGTCAAGAAGATGAGAAGGCTTCAAGTGAAGACTTCAAGAAGATGAAGACTTGAGTCTAGGTTTGTTTTAGTAAGATTTTATTTTTAGATAAAATGTAAAGGATAGAATAGTTGGTGGATTGCTCAAGTACATATATACACACACTCTCTTGATAGTTTTGTTTTTACAAAAGATTTTCTATGTTAGAAAATACATGTTTGATTTTTGGTATTCAAGTTTATATGTTTTATCCAAAATCAAGTTTAGAGCTTAATGTCAAAAACATAGATATTTCACCATGTTTGTGTAGTGGATCATATCCATACACCATATGCTTTCAAAGTTGTTTAAATATCTTGTTTTTGTATTTGGAGAAGTTTTGGAAAAACAAGTTTTGGAAAAATCTAGTTTGGAAAAATACTGTTTTCATTTGAATAAATATTTCCATATTATAAAAATAGTCCAAATCATTTGTAACATGCCTTGATTTTGTGCAAGCATGTTTGTTTATCAAAATATACTGATAAAACTATTTTTGTAGATTTTTCAGTATTTTATGGGATTTTATTTCAACCAAAAAGATCAAGTTTCAAATCCCTAAGTTTTCTGATCTGGCTTCAGCCGGCCGACCGGGACGGTCGACCGTAGCTTGAAGTCGGCCGACCGTCACGGTCGACCGACGTGCACAGATGTGCACGCCAGTTCTGGCAGGAGGCCGGTCGACCGACCCGGTCGACCGTCCAGAGAGCTCTGCTCTCTGGAAAGGCCCCGGCCGACCGGACAGAGAGACCTGCTCTCTGTATCTTGGCCTCGGTCGACCGACCAGTCGACCGATAGCACAACGGTCTGAAATATGACCGTTGGCCGGTCGACCGGCGGTCGACCGGCGGGCCTGACAGACCTCCAACGGCTAGTTTTTCCAGCCCTATAAATTGGGGCATTTGGGGGCTGTTTTAATCAAGATTTTGGGAGAGTTTTTGTGCCAGTTTTTCCCATCCTTTCAAGAGGTTTTCTCCACATATTTGAGAGCAAATATTTTCAATCAAAAGGAGAGTTTATTAAGAGTATCAAAAGAGATTTTCTTGTGTTTTTCACCACACATTCTCATCCTTGTTTTCTCACACAAACACTTGAGCTATCCATTGACATTCATCCTATAGGAGTGTTGTAGTGAGATTGTTTTTAGGTGATCAAAGTGTTGTGATCACCAAAGACTTATTCTTTGTTCTTTGAGGAGGCGGACAAGTGTGTTCGCGGTGTTTCGAGTTCGGGTGCGAACTTCTTGTTTGAGGTGCGGCCTCGGCGAGCCGGTGGGCTTGCAGTGTGTACGGGCTAGAGAGTCCGAGAGCTTGTAGGTGTTACGGCACCGAGTGATCCGGTGGGATCGATTATAGTGGAAATCCTTCGTGTGTCGAAGGCGGGGATGTGAGCAAGTGTGCTCGAACCTCGAAACAAATCCCTTGTGTTTGCGATTGCTCACTCTCTCTCTTTTTGTCTTCTTGTTTATATCTTGCATACTTATCTTGTCTTTATCTTTACATGCATGATATACATTTGTACTTAATTGTTATACTTGCTTGGGTTTGTTTGCTAACACTTGTATTTAACCAAGAGAGCCAACGCGGCACCTCAACCCTTATCTAGGGGAATCTAGAGGAGTTTGTCCAGATCACGGGAAATTCGGCAACACTCTTGTGTTATACGTGGTGTTTAGTGTAAGAGTTTAGTTTAGGTCTTTATAGTTTTTAATTCCGCATTATTTGTCATTAAGTGACCATTAGATTAGCCATCACCTATTCACCCCCCTCTAGGTGATTCTACACTACTTTCTTCTTAACTTAACTTTAACCTATTTTTATTTTCTTTTAAAGAACTAAAAGAAGATCTTTAACCATTGAATGTAACTTAAAAGAGAATTTGCTAAAAAACTTTCCATCGCTAGTCCCTCCCTGTGGATCACGACCCACATAGCCACTTACTATCCGGTAGTATTGAACACCTTGAACTCTTTATTCTTAAGTTCTGAAATTTTATATTTTTGTGTGTAGGTAAAAACTTAATCAAATTTTGGTACCATTGTCGGGGAGGGACGGTAAGTAATTCTCTTTTTAAGTTTACATTTTTTGTTAACCTTCTTCTTTGTTCTTGGTGTACAGGTTTAACAACAAGGAAATATTTGCTGCAGTGGGCATATAAGTGGCCCTGGACTCTGCTCAAGAAAGCAGAGCCCAGAAGCCCTCAGGTTTGCTACAGTCCAGTGGCAATCTGAGTGAACTACTAACTTGTATTTTTGCAGGTTGGCTGAATTGCAAAGCTAAATTTCTGCAGCTATCTATTTCTTGATTAACTCATTGTACTTACTTTCTAACCTCAACACTAAAATGATGTTTGTTAAATACTAAAAACGGTTTAGACTTTACATTTGGCACGTATCTAATTAGTTTACATTTTATATTACTGTTGAAGAGTGCTGGAGCAAAAGGTATATATGCATAATATATAGTTTAGGAAATATTCTTGAGTGATTATTTGCTTGTTGAATGTTACTTTTCTATATCTTACACACTTTGCACAATCAATCTTAATGGCTTGTCTTATAAACAAGATAAGATGGGGAAGTCATTACCCTCTCTTAGCCCACAAACAATCTCCTCACTCATTAACCCGAGCTTAGCTAAAACTGAGTAGACGTTGGCCCTAGGCATATCTCGGACTCATATAGGAGACTGGCCTAAGGGGGAGTTGATTTGAATTTGACTCTTGCCAAATCGGTGTCTAATGTTGGGGATTGAGGGGGGAAACCCCGAAGGTTGGTAATTTGGTATAATTAGGCTTGTTGCTTAGGCATGGATACCTTCTACTGATCTTGCCCCAACCAGGCCGATTAACTTGTGGTCAGATTCTGCAATATACCCCCCATGGACAGTCTAACCAGTTAGGAGTCATCTAGGTCTAAGGTCTACCCTAACTTAGGTTAGATTTTTTTTCTTTATTTGTTTGCTTATTTGTTTATTTTTCTTTGTTTGTGTTTGAACAATTCTTGTGTGATATGGCTTATAACAATAATTTTCTTATTTTAATGATAATCCATGTTACACTCCGACCTCTTTTTCGGATATTACCAACCCAGCATATAATAATTTTAACTAACCTAGTATGCCAGATTGGTCTTATCCGAATCTTAATACATGCCCCAGTCCCAATACTATGAACATGACTGGAATAATTATCACTACTCCTCACAGAGTCAATGGGGATATAAATCCTCTGAGTCATATTGTTAACCACCTTACCAACATCCAACATCATATACTCCTTCTCCCGAACAACCATTAGAAAAACAATTGACTGAGAAAAGAGAATGAAAGCCTTAGACGAGATTGAGTGATGAATTTAAATTTTAGAAGACTCAAAATCTCATCAAAATTTTCAAAGCACAGATCCTTACTCTATTTTTTAAGGAGAACATGCCAATTTAGAAAAGAGTATGAAAACCATGATTCAATGCCAAAATGATCCACTTGATATGATAGAAGAAAGACTTAATAGATTAGAAAATATGCGTAGAAATAAGAAAACTCTCCCTACCCAATCTTTGACTAGTCTCGACACTTCTAGCTATATTGATGAAAATCAAGAATCATGGTATCTTGAAGATTTTGATCAAGATTCAATTTCACCATAAAACCTTGAACTTGACCAATATCAACTCATAGACGAATTGATAAGTTTTTATTTAATGAGATTGAACTTGATCATGAATGTGAACCCGATCCCCAACTTTGTGATTTAGTTTCCATTTTTGAATCTATGTTGACTCTGGTATTCTTACCCAATTTGAACCAATTTCCCGAGCCAACATTTATTCCCGTACCTATGATCTAGAAATAGAATCACCAATTTTGGATAGTCACATTCCATTGATGGGAAAAGAATATGAATTTATATTTTTAAACTTGGACTCAACTCTTGAACCAAAACTAACTCTCGAACCCCAAGTTGATTTTTCCGAGTAAGTATTGATTCCTGAACCTATCATTCTTGAGCTTAAGTCAACCATTCTACCAAGTCACATTCTTTTTTAGACATAGGTATAGACCATGATGACTCCGTGATGATTTTTCAAAACTAGTCATGTAAAGGGAATAAGTTTCAAGATAGGATCTTTCATGATCCTATTCATATTGGGGATTGTAAATATGTAAATAGAAAAGAGGTAAATAGAGATAGGTTTCGTGAGCCACCATATTATCTTAATTGGGTAGTAACGCATGACCCAATCAGACCACCACCGGAACCACCACCTTAAGGTAATATTTTCTTTTCCTTTCTTCTTTTTCATGCATCTATACATTAATTCATACATTGAGGACAATGCATGAGAAAGGTGTGGGGGAGGGTTCTAACATAACTTAGGTTTTCCTTTTTATTATTATTAAAAAACTGTAACATTTTCTTTACTTTTAAAATTTTTTGAAAATAGAACAATATTTTGATATATTTTTTGTAAGAAATTAAGTCAATTTTAAGGAATAGGAGAATTATAATTAGGATTTCTTACACTTGGTCAAAATAAGATGACTTGTTTGATTTTTAGGATTAGGAAGAAAATTTGTGAAGGTAATTTAGTCTTGATCTTTACCTTGATAAAAATATGCACACTTTATACACTAACACATTTAGGGTTCAAAAACAAAGATTCTTATGTCTTATATAATATATATATATATATATATATATATATATATATATATATATATATATCCTTTGATTAAGGTGGATATTTGTGCCTCATGAAACATAAGTATTCACGCCTAAAAGGGGTACATTTTATAAATAAAAATCCTTAGTTTCATGGCCTTGTTTGGTCGAGTTTTAAGTCCTTAGGGGTGTTTTCTCACCTGGTGTCCTACGATTCTCTGGTTTGGGTGTCACTGAATAAAGGCTCGTTACATGGGCAGATTGAAAAGCCTAATAGAATTAAGGAATAATACCACTAAAAAAATAATAAATAAAAATTAATAAGGCATAAGGATTAAAGTTAAAGAATCCTTAGTCAAAACTTTACGGTCACGAAAGTGCATATGGCTTAGGGTAAAGTAATAAACTAGATGAGAAATATAATTTGACTCCTTACTTTGATTGATGACATATTTTTAAATAGAGACTAAGTTTAGGAATGAAAAGTTTGATTCTTCTATAACTTATAGGTTACTTGAACTCTTACAACAATACCTCAAATATTTTCTTTCTTTTCACAATGCTTTTCGAAAATACTAACAATTTTTTCTCTTTCTTTATGGATTTTGTGGGTGCAATCTACTGAAAACCCTCATGTAACAAAACTCGTCCTCTAGGAGAAACCTAAAGGTTTAACGGCTTGTTGCACATGCTCAGTGCAATCGCGTGACCTGCGAAAGTGGTCTAATAATTTTTAGTTTAGTTTTTTTGTTTTGCTCGAGGACGAGCTAAAGATAGGTATGAGGGTATGATCGGTCGCTGATACTGCATATTTATTATCACATTCTCATACTTATTATATAATGAACTCTGTTTTTTATCCTATTTATTGTCTAATTTATATGTAGGCCCATTACTAAAGGAGGGAAAGAAACGAGCCCAAAAGCCCATCAAAATTTTGATTAAATTCAGAATTAATTCGAAATCAAAAAAATTAGGGCAGATCAAGGCAAATCAGAAAAGATAAAATCAGCTAAAAACCGATTAAAACAAAGCTTCCCAAATCAATTGGTTAAAGCTAAAGATCAAAGGCAGTTTCGTCAAATCCAGGAGCTGAAACGGGAAATTCAGAACCAGATAAAGAAAAATCGCTAAAGCAGGAGATGTACCCCCCCGGGTATGGCCACCTGTCAACACCCAGGCCGCAAAAACGTGGCCGAAGTCGCGTTTTCGCGGCTTTGTTACATCTGTTGGGGGAGTGTTTGCTCCCCTTATCTTCGTACGCTCTCCTACTTTGGGTTTTGCCTATGAATACAGGGTTATCAGAGACTACAGGGGACGACCAAGCAGAGAGTAGTAGTTAGGCTATTTTATAGTTTGTAACTTAAATTTTTTTATTTTCTTTTATGTAATTTTTATTTTATTTATGTAACTGAGAGGAGAGGAGAGTTTCATGAAGGAAGGAGATCAAGCTTGTACTGAAGGTGACACCGGTGCAAGTAAGTCTTTTCTTTCATTATTATTTGAATCAAATCGAAGTTTCTTTTCTTCTTTATTTTGTATTTGTTTGCTTTCTTCTTCAGTGTTTGTGAATCCAAATGACTGATAGCCTCGAAGTTGCCTTGCTCTTGTAAGTGCCATTGATGGCTTATGGTGATGGATAGCCATTCCTATGCTAGTGTAGCTTGCTCTTTCATTTTGTAGTGTAGATCGGGAATGGGGAAGATCCTGTTTGTCATACTTCGCTCGCCTTCAAACCAAGGTAAATCGTCGATACGGGTCAAAGGTAAGCAGACACCAAAAGGTAAGTAAGTATTTCTTTATGTTTAACTTTCTTTCTTTTAATTTTTAGTTTAGATCACCAACACCATCAACTCCCAACTCTTTTTCACTCTTTTTAATTTTTTTTATATAAAATCATTTTCTATTTTCTCTACCTTCTCAATCTACCACTTTCTTTCTAGCTTAACTTTAACCTATTTTCCTTTCTTTTAAAGAACTAAAAGAAGATCTTTAACCATTGAATGTAATTTAAAAGAAAACTTACTAAAAAAGCTTCCATCGCTAGTCCCTATTTGTGGATCACTACCCACATAGTCACTTGCTATTGCGATAGTATTGAGCACCTTGCACTCTTTATTTTTAAGTTCTAAAATTCTGTATTTTTGTGTGTAGGTAAAAACTCGAATCATTGATATAATAAGATAAGATCTTTTAGGTTAAGATTTTTAGCAATCAGTTTGTTAAGATAAGAATTCAGGTTGTTAAGATAAAGATCTCTAAATATCTCATGAGATCTTTCAGTTTGAAATTTAAAATTTAAATTTTGTTTTAGGTTTGTTTAAATAATTTAGTTCTCCTACCTAACCACACGTCAACGTGGCATTATGGTTTAGGTATTAGGATTTGATAAATAGGATATGAGTTCGAAACTTGTCATAAACAATTTAAGCACACAATTATATATATATTATTTTATTATATTTTTTTATTACTATATTTTTCTTTAATTATTTATTTTATTTTATTTTATTTTATTTATTTTATTTATTTTATTTAGGGTATTACATAACAAGAATATTACAATCTACCCACTAATAAGAAAATTTCGTCCTCGAAATTTAAATTCAAGAAGAAGAAAGGAGATACCTAATCATCATGAAATAGGTGAGGATAGTGATCCCGAATAATGTCCTCTCGCTCCCACGTCGCTTCTCCCAGAGATCGTCTGCCCCAAGACACCAGAACAAGTGGGATGATCTGCTTCTTCAGTTCCTTGATGGTCCGGTCCAGAATAGCCATAGGTCTTTCAGTGTAGGATAAATTCGGCCGAAGCTCCAGCTCAGTATGATCCAAAATATGATTGCCATCTCGGACATATCTCCTCAACTGAGAACCATGGAAGACATCATGCACGCCATCCAAAGATGGGGTGATGCCAGACTATAAGCCACTTTTCCCGGTCGCTCCAGGACCTCAAAAGGTTCAATGAATCCGGGACTAAGTTTCCCCCGACTACTAAATATGATTACTCCTCTCGTTTGAGATATCTTCAAGAATACTTTATCCCCAACCTCGAACTCCAGCGGCCTTCTGCTCAAATCCGCCCATTGTTTCTGTCTATCTTGAGCTGCCTTGAGACGCTGGCGGATGACCTTAACTTTCTCCACAGTCTAAACTATAATCTCTGGTCCCAACAGTCGCCTATCACCAATATCATCCCAACATAAAGAAGACCTACACTTCCTCTCATACAATGCTTCAAAAAGCCTGGTAGCTGTTGTTATAAGCAAACTTCGCCAAGTGCAAATGATCCTCCCAAAACCCCTTGAAATCTAACATGCATGCCCCTCAACATGTCTTCGAGAATTTAAATTGTCTGCTCTGATTCTCCATCAGTCTGCGGATGATATGCAGTGCTGAACTTCAAGCGGGTTCCCAAACTTTCTTAGAGACTTCTTCAAAAGTGAGACATAAATCTGGTGCTTTGTCAGACACAATGCTGACTGGCACACCATTGAGTCTCACCACTTCCTGTATAACAACTCCGTAGACTGTCCAAGTCTGAAAAGAATGAAATGTACTAACTTCATGAGGCGATCCACTATAACCCATACTGCATTATTACCCTTCTGGCTGCGAGGTAAAGCAGTGACAAAATTCATAGTGATGTGCTCCCTCTTCTATTCCGGAATTGACAGAGGTTGAAGCAGTCTAACCTTTCTCTGATGTTCTGCCTTCATTTGATGACACACCAGGTAATTTTTCACATACCGAGCAATCTCCCTTTTCATCCAATGCCACCAGAACTGTTGCTTCAGATCTTGGTACATCTTCATCCCCCCTGGATGTACGGAATAAGTCGTGCTATGAGATTCAGCTAACACCTCTTGCTTAACCTCTCCCTTCAGTACACAAATTTTATTACCAAAACAGAGCGTTCCATCCGCATGGATCTGCATATCTGACCTCAATCCGACTTCCACTTGTTCCCTAAATTCTTACAACTTGAGATCTCCACTCTGAGATTTTCTAATCTTCTCAAAAAGTGTTGATTGAATCTGCATAGCTATCAATTCGCCAGGAGCTATTGCCATTCTAATCACCATCAGGTCCATCCGCCTCATCTCCTCGAATAACTCTTTCTGTTGAGTGATCTGCATTGCCATAGATGCTTCCGGCTTTTTGCTCAAGGCATCAGGTACTACATTGATCTTTTAAGGGTGATATTGTAGATCAATATCATAACCAGCCATCAACTCCAGCCATCTCCTCTACCTCATGTTTAGCTTCTTCTGAGTGAAGATATACTTCATGTTCTTGTGATCAGTGTAGATCAGCACTTGGTCACCCAACAGTTAGTGCCTCCAGATCTTTAAGGCGAAAATGACTGCTGCCAATTTCAGATCATGCGTAGGGTAGTTCTTCTCATGAGGCTTAAGTTGCATGGATGCACATGCTATTACATGTCCATGTTGCATTAGCACACACCCCAATTCTCTTCCTGACGCATCGCTGTAAATGACCATACCACCAGTCCCATCTGGCATCTTCAATATTAGAACCGACATCAACCTCTTCTTCAAATCTTCAAAATCATTAGCACACTCCGCTGTCCATACATACTTCTCTTCCTTCTGGGTAAGTTTGGTCAGAGGTCCTGCAATCCTTGAGAAATCTTGCACGAACCCCCTGTAGTATCCAGCTAACCCCAGAAAACTCCTAATTTTAGTTACTGATTTCGGCGTAGGTCAATCCTTCACTACTTGAACTTTGCTAGGATCCACTGAGATGCCTTCTCCCGAAACAACATGCCCCAAAAATGCCAAACTCTTAACCCAGAAATCACACTTACTTAGCATGGCATAGAGCTTCTCCTGTCGAAGGGTTTGCAACATGATTCTCAAGTATTCAGCATGTTCCTCTTCGTTCTTAAAATAAATCAGAATATCATCAATGAATATTACTACAAATTTATCTAAGAACAGAGAGAACACCCGATTCATCAAATTCATAAAGATTTTTGGAGCATTGGTCACTCCAAATAGCATGACCAAGAACTCATAATGACCATAACGAGTCCTAAAAGCCGTCTTCGGAATGTCCTTCTCCTTCACCTTCAGTTGATGATATCCAGACCGAAGATCTAAACTTTGAGAACACCTTAGCTCCAGTTAATTGATCGAATAAGTCATCTATCCTAGGCAAAGGATATCTATTCTTGATAGTGACCTTGTTTAACTCCTGATAATCAATGCACATCCTCCTGCTACCATCCTTCTTCTTCACCAATAACACCGGAGCTCCCCAAGGTGAAATATTGGGCCTGATGAAGCCATTGTTCAAGTATTCCTACAATTACTTCTTCAATTCCACTAGCTCCATCGGTGCCATCCGATATGGTGCTTTAGAAATAGGGACAGTACCTGGGATGACTTCGATAGCAAACTCCAAGTTTCGATCTGGCGGAAGTCCTGGTGGATCCTCTAGAAACACATCTAAAAATTTCTCTACTACTGGTATCGACTTCTCTTTAATTTCTATAGAGTATAGTCCCCTTGCTGCTTCTGCCTGGATGCCTTCGATTCCCCAACGAACTGAAACTCGAACTAATGTGGAATCCTGAAGATCACGATCTTATTCCGGCAATCGATCACCGCATGGTATTTACTAAGCCATGTCATGCCTAGGATCACATCATATCCACCAGTATCTATCATAAACATATATGCCCTTAATTGTCTTCCACAAACCTCCACAGAACAAGACTTATATACTCTACTAGTGGTTATAACCCCATTCTCGGCACTAATTTCCCATTGGGTATCCATATCATTTCAGTGTATAGAATGCATCATAACAAATCTAGTGGATATGTAGCAATAGGAAGCACCATAATCAAATAGTGATATAACTGGAATGGAATGAACCAAAATGGTACCTGTTATGACTTTCTCTGATGCCTCAGCTTGCTCTGTAGTCAGGTTGAAAGCCTGGCCTCTTCCACGTCTTGTTCCTGCCCTCCTCTGGGCCTATTCGAACACTTATCACTGTGAAGGAAGTGGAGCTCCTCTACCTGAGGGTACTGGGTTCCTCCTAACTGCTTCTTCTGATGTTGGAGGGGCAAGCATGATGCTTCTCTGTTTATTGAATAAATAGACTGCCACCAGATGATCTTCAGACCTATAGCTCAAGCATTGTCGGTTCACCCATCTACATTCCTTCCATCCATGTCCTGATTTCTGACAAAATCCACAAATCATTGTCGGTGGGGAAGGAGTGAATGGACGCTTGCTCGGTAAGGCATTACTAGGTCTGGTTGTGGGTCCCCTGGAACCTTGGTCGAAAGGCCGCTTCAATAGCCTCGTCTGCAATCTATTCTTGTTCTCCTTCTCCATCACCTGCTCCAGACCACGAGCAGCACTGAGAACCTGAAAGTAAGTCTTCAATTGCTGTGTGACCAAAAATTTCTGAATATCTAGTCTCATTCCCTGCTGGAATCAGTTTGCCCGATCTTCATCTTCTGCTACCATGTAAGGAGCGAACCGGCTCAGCCTTAAGAACTCTGTAGTATACTCATCTACCGTCCGACTCCCTTATCGTAATTTAATGAATTGCTGCTCCATCTCCCTCCTAGCAGTCTAGGGAAAGAACGGCACATAGAAGCTTTTAGAGAACCTCTCCCATGTGATAGGCTTCTCCAATTGTTTCTCTTCAGCGAGCCACCATGTTCGAGCCACATCAGCCAATTGAACCTTGACTACCTCCACTTGATCTTCAGCAGGAACATGAGCTGCAGTCAAGAGATTGGTCATATCAACCAACCATTGCTCTGCTTCTAACGGCGTTTCTGTTCTGGTAAAAGTGGCTGGCTGCAACCTCCAGAAGTCTGAAATACTCCCGAGTTTTGGTCCCCAAGAAGCCGCAGGCCTCTCCATGGCCACTGTGGCTGTCTGCTGTGTTGCCATCAACCCATCTCAAAGAAGTGTTGTTTGCTGCTGCTGCGATTCTATCATGCCCCAGAGTACACCCATCAAATCAGTGGCATCTTCACGAGCAGCGATGCGGGCGGAGGGAGGTTGTTGAGCCATTACTCTGAAAATAAAATAAAAATATGGTAGACATACTTGTACTTGTAGCTCGATTATTAAATCTTGTGCTGTCGGTAAGAGCCTGACTATTTACATAATAATACACTTGAATAACCTGGCTTTGATACCAAAGAAACCCTGTCACGCCCGCAACCATAATACACATAAAAGGGGTACATGACGAGAGCTGGCGACGTATTTTTAAAACAAATACGTTAAGCCTTAGTACATTAATTCAAATAACAAGGTTTATCAATTATTCCAGTTAGAAGAAATCAAATACATAATGTCACCAAAGGTTTTACTTATTACAGCATAATAAAACCATAGAAAATATAACTATATAAAGTCTCTCACATATGAGAATAAAAAAATCTGTCACTGTGGATTAGCAATGTGCTTGAAGTACTCCTGGTCCTGTAGAGTCTCTGGATCAGAACCTGAGCAAACAAACTCAGGGTCGTCAATAGCGATCTAAGTAAGTGATAAAATGAGGGATATAAAGAAACAAGCTAAAGTAACAACAACACGCATAGCTAGGTATAATTTATCATACTAATAATTAGCATATTAGAACCATGTTAAAGCCCAGTAATATACACCGCATAACCATTTATAAATTATAATTTATCCAGATAGACTCATGTTGTCAAAATGTCTGTGTATGTCTATTCTTAATGTCTTGTTGTTTGAAATTGATAATTGGAGATAGTAATTTGTGTTTTAGGTCGGTTTCGTGCATACCTGAAACCACGACCCAGTCATCTGGCGCTGAATCAGGTCCTACCGTTGGTAGTCAATAACAATAACAATTTGTCACTAGCAATAACAATATGAACAATACGGGATGTCAGTCATCTCCCGAAACTCTGCAGTGGAACCGTCTTTTGGCTGCACAATTTATATCCTAAATCCACCCAAAATACCAACACCATCTCCTTTATCAATTTTCCCACCCCCAAGTGTAAGTTATCTAATGATTATGTCACCTAAGTTACTGGGTATGAACAATAACAATAACAATGGATGTGTGACAATAAAACAATATCTTACACAGTGACAATGGTAACATGATCCCTTTTCTAATATTCTTATGATCCAATACAATATGCCAATTTCTACTATAAAGTCAATATATAACATATGAATCCAGTATCACATTCCTTTTCTGCAATTTCAACAATTTTAACTACTTTTAAATATTTTCAATAAATGATATTTCACAATTTAAAAAATTTTCATTTCTAATAAATAATTCTACTGAATCCTAATCAAGAGGAATTTGGTGATTTCAGAATATTTAATAATTCTTTTATACAACTCCAATATTTATAATCTTACAATTTTCTAAACTCTGAAAAATTCAACAATTAAATTTCTAAATTAACTATTCAATAATAGCAACAAATAGACATCCCAAAATAAACAAAATGAAATATATATAAAGTGAGTAAAAGAACACTCACCTGGGCTATCACGTATCCAAACACCAATTGAAGAAATATACATTATATATATATATATATATATATATATATATATATATATATATATATACGAATTAGAATTTATCAAATTTTACATAAGATACTCTATTTGATATTATTTAGTGTTTTTAATTAACTACGAATGGTTCAGATCATAAAACAGGGTTGTATGATGATGTATTGAGTTTATAGGATTATTTAGATTTTATTTACTGATTTTTGTGGGGGTTTAAATGGTTAAAAACATTAAATTTTTTAACGGGTCTGAATGTTGAAATAGCGGGTTTCAACTTTGAAGGCAGTGGTTCAGTCCAATATGACATGTAAATACTCTCAAAAATTTTCAGTAGGTTCTATGGGTCATCTAAATATTTATCCCTATTTTTTACCTTTTTTAAATTTTTATCTAGTCCATAAAATTGTTCTTCAATAAGTTAACGACTCTATTTTATAATTGGGTCGGGTTATAATGGATTAAAACCCACAATATTTGGGTTGGACTGAAACTGAGCTTTCTAAAATTAGGCTCTAGAATATATACATATATATACATTTTTTCTTTTTCTGGCCTGGCCAAAAAACCAGGCCTAGGGTCTGCTCTCGACCTGGTCGAGCAGCCGAGAGCAAGCCCAATGATTTTTTTTTGTGTGTGTGGCTTGGGCCAGTGGCAGCCCAGGCCACTGGGCTTGCTCGTTTGTACCCAGGTGCAGATCTGCACCCGCGGCTGCTCTCGGCCTTTGGCCGAGAACAACCTCATTTTTTTATTATTATTTCTTTTAACAATGAAATTTCTTTTTTTCCCCTCTAAACTTGAAATTTCTCTTTTTATACATTCTACATTAATAACATATTGATAGGTTAGCCTATGTATTTAATATAGATTATTGGGGTTATGTCCTAAAACTTTTCTTTTTGGAAGTAAAAATTTTTAATATACAATTTTTTTGATCCAAACTAATTCTTTTTTTCTTTTAATATTCTAGAATTTATTTTAATGAATAAAAGATTCATGGAAAGATAAATCTAAGCATGGTAATTTCAATTTAATTGAATTTTTTTAGTTCGTACAATTTATTTTATTTATATATGTATATATATTTTTTGGATAAGATCTAAAATTCATGAAAAGAAGAAGTTAAACATAATATATCATAAACTTATAATTCATAGAATTTATCTAGATATTAGGGGATTTAAGTTTCATCATGTTATATCATTAGATTTTGTTATTGCAAATTAATTTTTATCTAGATCTTTAGATAAGATTTTTTTTTGATGGAAAATTCATGAAAAGATAAATTTAATCATGACACTTTAAAATATATTTTTCATTCATAAAAAATTGATTTTACTTACTTGGATTTATTCCCTAAGCCTTCTCCTCAATCTCCACGCCTCGGACATGTTCCTCCGTCACGATCAATTCCAAGGAGAGGTAAAGGGATGATGAAGAATGTTAAGTTTGGATTTCTTTCTGACTATCGTTCTTTTTTTCATTCTTAAAGAAACAGGAGAAGAGGGTTACGTTAATATAATATGATAAGATCTTTTAGGTTAGGATTTTTAGCAATCAGTTTGTTAAGATAAGAATTCAGGTTGTTAAGATAAAGATCTCATGAGATCTTTCAGTTGGAAATTTGAAATTTAAATTTATTTTTAGGTTTGTTTAAATAATTTAGATCTCCTACCTAACCACACGCCAATGTGGCATTAAGGTTTAGGTATTAGAATTTGGTAAAAAAAGATATGAGTTCAAAAATTGTCATAAACAATTTAAGCACACAATTATATATATATATATTTTTTATTAATTTTTTTATTACTATATTTTTGAAGGTTCACCTAGAGGGGGGTGAATAGGTGATGGCTAATCTAATGGTCACTTAATGATGAATAATGCGGAAGCTAAAAATAATTATGACCTAATAAAAACTTTTACACTAAACACCACGTATAACACAAGAGTGTTGCCGAATTCCCCGTGAAGGGCTCTGGACAAACTCCTCTAGATTCCCCTTGAATGGGTTGAGGTGCCGCGTTGGCTCTCTTGGTTAAATACAAGTGTTAGCAAACAAACCCAAGCAAGTATATCAATTTAAGCACACAAGTATATCATGCATATAATGATGAACAATAAAGAATGCAAGATATAAACAAGTAAGGGGGAGAGAGAGAGAAAAGGCAATCGCAAACACAAGGGTATGTTTCGAGGTTCGAGCACACTTGCTCTACATCCCCGCCTTCGACTCACGAAGGATTTCCACTATGCAAGATCCCAATGGATCTCTCCTCGGTGCCGCAACACCTACAAACCCTCAGACTCCCTAGTCCCGTACACACGCAAGCCCCACAAGCTTGCCGAGGCCGCACCTCAAAACAACTGAGTCCGCACCCGAACTCAAAACAACGCGGACACACACGTCCGCCTCCTCAAAGTGACAAATGAAGTCTTTGGTGATCACAACACTTTGATCACCTAAAAACAATCTCACTACAACACTCCTATAGGTAGATATAGCAATGGAAAGCTCAAGTGTTTGTGTGAGAAAATAAGGAAAGAGAATGGTGGAGGAAAAATTCAAAGAATCACTTAAAACACTCTTGATAAAAACTCTCCTTTTAATTGAAAGTATTGGCTCTAAATTTTGTGGAGAAAAACCTCTGAAAAGAGTAAGAAAAACTGGCTCTAAAAGTCTCCAAAAATCTTCAAGAAAACAGCCCCCAAATAACCCTTTATATAGAGTCTGGAAAACTAGCCGTTGGGGCTCTGTCAGAGCTGCTGGTCGACCGGGTCGGTCGACCGCCAGGGTCGACCGAGCCACTGGAGCAGAGAGTCAAACTCTCTGTCGGTCGACCCGTACGGTAGGCCGAAATTTCCAGAGAGCAGAGCTCTCTGGAGCGGTCGACCCGTACGGTCGGTCGTCCTCCAGTGCACAAAGGCGTGAACGTTTGTGCACGTCGGTCGACCGGTCCGGTCGGCCGACTTCAGTATTAGTCGACTATAAAGGTAGTAAGTCGACTTATCCGAAGCCTGAAACAATTTTCTGGGATTAAAAAGTTAGTCTTTTTGGCTCAAATAAAATCCCATAAAATACTTAAAAATCTACAAAAATAGTTTAACCAATATACTTTGATAATCAAACATGCTTGCACAAAATCAAGGCATGTTATAAAAGATTGGACTATTTTTGTAACTTGGAAATATTTGGCTCATGATAAAAACAGTATTTTCCAGAACATGTTTTCTAAAATTTGTTTTTCCAAAACATCTTCAAATAAAAACTAGATATTTTGAACTCATTAAAGCATAGTGTGTATGGATATGATCCACTACACAAATAAGATGAAATATCTAAGTTTTTGACATTAAGCTCTAAACTTGGTTTTGGATTAAAACATGTATATGAGAAAACACCAAAAATGAACAAAACACTTGAAATCTTCACTTGAATACGTGTTTGGTTTTTGGTTAAAAATCTTTTCTAAAACACACTAAATCAAGAGTGTGTGTGTGTATATGTACTTGAGCAATCCACCAACTATTCTATCCTTAATATTTTATCTAAAACAAAAACAAAATCTTATACCTAGACACAAGTCTTCATCTTCTTGAAGTCTTCACTTGAAGCCTTCTCATCTTCTTGACTTGATCCAAGCTTGATCCAAAAGCTCCTTGGATCACACCGTGCTAGCTCCAAATCTTGACATTTAATCCTTTGTTGAGCTATGCACCTACTAAATCTTAATAATGAATCTGTCACTAATTAAACACAAGATCATTAGTAAACATAACTTCATGAGTTGATCATCATCAAAACTAGGGCGATAGGCCTTTGGGCCAACAATCTCCCCCTTTTTGATGATGACAAAACTCATGAAGTTATATATGCATGGATTAAAGTAAAGCTTCAAAGAAGCTTCCCCTTAACTCATGCATAGACATAAATAATAATATATATGACAATGAAGCTCATAAAAATGTATGCAAATGAAAGATCCTTCAAACATATCAAATTCTTTTTCTCCTATTTGCAAAACAAAACATGTATGCATAAATTGTTTATTGTGTTATGCATGAGAAAACTAAACACAAGTATGCATATAAACTCAAAATCTTTCTCCCCCTTTTTGTCAATCATCAACAAAGGGGTAAAAACACAATCAACAAAATTTTCTCCCCCTTTTTGTCAAAAACAAAGAGATCAAGAAGAGGTGATACAAATCAATCAATAAAAATTTATATGCGATATATATTCATGAAGAGGAAGACGCTAAGTTAACTTCCCTACACATATGCATTACATGAAGAAGGGATGACAAGCCCTAACTCACATAACACATATTATGTAATGCATAAGAGGAGATGTGAAGCTCCCCCTACACACGTATATCATATAAAGAAGAGTTGTCAAACTCCTCAATTTATAATATACTCAATATGAATCTATATGTAAGAGAGATGTTAAGCTCTCCTTGCATATAGGAAATACACATCAAAACATTTTTAATTTTTCTTTAACAAAATTTAGAAAGGTATCAGAGTTTTAGTAAAACAAACAAATTTTAAGATACCAAATTGAAAATAATCATTTTTGTAAATCATATTGATACCAATTGAAAGTTAACAATTATGAAGTTGGAACATATTGATACCAATAGTAAACATAATGATCAAAATATTTTATTTTTCATCATAAACTTTGTGCTTTTAAAAATGTGAACCAATTGTAAGTTAAGCACATGAAAATCATATATATGTATGAAATGAGTATACCAATTGAAATTGATACATACATATATAAGAAAACAAAATATGAGTATATACAAAAATTATCAATTTAGATACCATTGAAAGAATTTCAATGATACCAATTGAAATAACTATGTAAATCAAGTATATATCTCATATAACTACCACCCTTCATATGCTCAAGATAGAAGATTTTCAATGAACATACAAGGCATAATCGCCCATCCATCCTCCCATCGAGGGTAGAGTTTTCAAAAATAGATTTGAAAATAGTTTAGTATTGAAAATCACTACCAAATGAGGAACAATAACTAGTTAAAATAATTTTTGAAAAACTAGTTAAAGATCCTTCAAAACATGAAATCAAAGCATATGTATTTCATGAATCATACCAAATACAAGAATTGACACTCGATCTATGAAGCTCAAAAATATGTTCATGAAACAAAGTCATGACAAAATGAATAAAATGTGAGTGTACAAGAGTCATGTAAATAGCTTTTTCATGAAAATAGACATTGAAGCTCAAAAAGTGTGAGTATCATTTTTTTAAAAAAAAAATTCATTTTATCAAACAAACATGAAAATTCATTTTTCATTCAAACAAAACACACTTCTAGGTATATGTATGATTTATCCAATCCTAACAATACACATACATATCCCAAACATAAAAGAGTCTATCAAATGTATTTGCATGAAGGCAAGAGACTCACGGGTATACATGTATATTTATTAGATTTGAATTAAAAATACATATACATGAAGTAAAACATGAAAATTGGCAAAACAAGTGTAAATGGGGAAATTATCGAAACTAGGCTATACATGTGCATATGGTGAGTACAAATGAATAATGAAGTGCAAACGTATATGAATCAAATGTGGCTCACTACTTGTACATGTATAAATCCAAATTTTGATAAAAACTACATCTAAACTAGTTCATACCACATGAAGCACAAAAACACATGAAACTAAAACATGAACATGCCATATGATTTCACAAATGAATAAGCATGTACAAAAATAAAATGAGAGTTTAGAGATTGTTACCAACTACAAAGCTCCAAACATGGTGGTCATCCCACCAAAACTTCCTTGATAGCGGTGCTCCAAATATGTGTCTTTTTAGTTCAAGTGCACCCACCATCAAGGCACCAAATCTCTCACGTCTTGTGAGAGCCCTCACCTACATCAAAAACAAAAGGTGGGAACTTTGGTACCCATTTTTTCTTGGGTCCTTGGGGGTTAGTCTTGTTGTAAGGCACCCAAACATTTTTATTATTAGCAAAATTAAAATGATGCAATCTATCATAACAAAACTTTGCTAAATGGTTTTTGCGGCCACAATGTGTACAAGTGTACACCTTAGTATGCTTATGTGAGTGATTGTGATCGTGACGTGCAACATAAGCATATGCATGATGATGATGTGCATGAATGGATGGAGTTTATTTCTTTGAAAACAAAGACTCCAACCTAGTATGGTTAAAAGCACATGAGTTCAAGGTTGAACTCAAACTATCTATTTTATTTTTCAAATTCTTAATCTCACTATCATCAATGGTAGCATGTAAAGAGTAGTGAGAAATAAAATCATTTTTCTTCTTTTTAGAAACATTTTCTTTTTCCGTTTCTTTTTCAAAAATTTTCTTCTTCAAAGAGTTGTTTTCTTTTAAAACAATTTCCTTTTGAGTTTCCACCAAAATAATTTTATTTTTCAAAATAGTGTTTCCTTCACATAAATCATTTAACTTAGACATGAGGAAAACATTTTCATTTTTTCAAAACTTCATTTTCTTTTTCTAAACATGCAATGTTACTTCTAAATGTATCATGTTCAACATGCATGCAATCAAGTTTCTTTTTCAAATTTTTATTATCTATCTTAATCATGTCATATTTTTCAAGCAATAATTGACAAAATGTAGAAAGCTCTTCATATGACATATTATTATCCTCATCCTCGGATTCGGAAGTTACCTCAAGGGGGTTATCCCCTTGGACCATATAGCACAAGTTGGAGGTGTTGTTTCCAACGTCCGAATCGCTCCCCGCAAAGTATTGATCTTTTTCACTGAGGGAGATGAGGGTATTCCAAACTACAAAAGCCGAATCAAAGTTAGAAACTCTAGATAAATAAACATCATCTAGGTAGACTTTAAAGCATTAAGGGCTTTTGTATTAGCCTCAATATTCTTACCATTTAAACAATATGCATTATTAGTTGTGGCAAGATAAACATGAATACCTAAGCCTTTGAGGTACAAGGACATCTTCTCCTTCCATATATGGATGTTAACAATGTCAAACATGGGTGGTGACATGAAGTCCATGGTGTGTGTACAAAATATGTGATTAGCCTAAAAATGAGGATCTTTAACTCTAGGTTGTTAGACCCAATCAGAGTAACAAGAGCTCTGATACCAATTGAAGGTTCACCTAGAGGGGGGTGAATAGGTGATGGCTAATCTAATGGTCACTTAATGATGAATAATGCGGAAGCTAAAAACAATTATGACCTAATTCAAACCTTTACACTAAACACCACGTATAACACAAGAGTGTTGCCGAATTCCCCGTGAAGCGCTCTGGACAAACTCCTCTAGATTCCCCTTAAATGGGTTGAGGTGCCGCGTTGGCTCTCTTGGTTAAATACAAGTGTTAGCAAACAAACCCAAGCAAGTATATCAATTTAAGCACACAAGTATATCATGCACATAATGATGAACAATAAAGAATGCAAGATATAAACAAGTAAGGGGGAGAGAGAGAGAGAGAGAAAAGGCAATCGCAAACACAAGGGTATGTTTTGAGGTTCGAGCACACTTGCTCTACATCCCCGCCTTCGACACACGAAGGATTTCAACTATGCAAGATCCCAATAGATCTCTCCTCGGTGCCGTAACACCTACAAACCCTCAGACTCCCTAGTCCCGTACACACGCAAGCCCCACAAGCTTGCCGAGGCCGCACCTCAAAACAACCGAGTCCGCACCCGAACTCAAAACAACGCGGACACACACGTCCGCCTCCTCAAAGTGACAAATGAAGTCTTTGGTGATCACAACACTTTGATCACCTAAAAACAATCTCACTACAATACTCCTATAGGTAGATATAGCAATGGAAAGCTCAAGTGTTGTGTGAGAAAACAAGGAAAGAGAATGGTGTAGGAAAAACTCAAAGAATTACTTAAAACACTCTTGATAAAAACTCTCCTTTTAATTGGAAGTATTGGCTCTAAATTTTGTGGAGAAAAACCTCTGAAAAGAGTAGGAAAAACTGGCTCTAAAAGTCTCCAAAAATCTTCAAGAAAACAGCCCCCAAATGACCCTTTATATAGAGTCTGAAAAACTAGCCGTTGGGGCTCTGTCAGAGCTGCCGGTCGACTGGGTCGGTCGACCGCCAACGGTCAGAAATCCGACCGTTGGAGCTACGGTCGACCGCCAGGGTCGACCGAGCCACTGGAGCAGAGAGTCGAACTCTCTGTCAGTCGACCCGTACGGTCGGTCGAAATTTCCAGAGAGCAGAGCTCTCTGGAGCGGTCGACCCGTACGGTCGGCCGTCCTCCAGTGCACAAAGGCGTGCACGTCGGTCGACCGGTCCGGTTGGCCGACTTCAGTATTAGTCGACTATAAAGGTAGTAAGTCGACTTATCCGAAGCTTGAAACAATTTTCTGGGATTAAAAAGTTAGTCTTTTTGGCTCAAATAAAATCCCATAAAATACTTAAAAATCTACAAAAATAGTTTAACCAATATACTTTGATAATCAAACATGCTTGCACAAAATCAAGGCATGTTATAAAAGATTGGACTATTTTTGTAACTTGAAAATATTTGGCTCATGATAAAAACTGTATTTTCCAAAACATGTTTTCTAAACTTTGTTTTTCCAAAACATCTTCAAATAAAAACTAGATATTTTGAACTCATTAAAGTATAGTGTGTATGGATATGATCCACTACACAAATAAGATGAAATATCTAAGTTTTTGACATTAAGCTCTAAACTTGGTTTTGGATTAAAACATGTATATGAGAAAACACCAAAAATGAACAAAACACTTGAAATCTTCACTTGAATACGTGTTTGGTTTTTGGTTAAAAATCTTTTCTAAAACAAACTAAATCAAGAGTGTGTGTGTGTATATGTACTTGAGCAATCCACCAACTATTCTATCCTTAACATTTTATCTAAAACAAAAATAAAATCTTATACCTAGACACAAGTCTTCATCTTCTTGAAGTCTTCACTTGAAGCCTTCTCATTTTCTTGACTTGGTCCAAGCTTGATCCAAAAGCTCCTTGGATCACACCGTGCTAGCTCCAAATCTTGACATTTTATCCTTTGTTGAGCTATGCACCTACTAAGATCTTGATAATAAATCTGTCACTAATTAAACACAAGATCATTAGTAAACATAACTTCATGAGTTGATCATCATCAAAACTAGGGTGATAGGCCTTTGGGCCAACAATTTTTTCTTTATTTATTTTATTTTATTTTATTTTATTTATTTTATTTAGGGTATTACATAACAAGAATATTACATACTGTCCGAAACTCGCCCTCGAAAATGATCAGATTCTAGCAGGGAACATTCAAGTTAAAGAAACTCTAGAGACTTCGGCAGGTCCAGAGCTCAGGGATTGGTGATTCCCGTTTATCCACTACGCATTGTACGTCATTCTGCTTAATGACCCTAAAGAGGCAGTTGTCATTAAAAGGAAAACCCCTAAATTCTACTGCAATGCGATCACAAGAACACTGTATCGCCGATCGCATATGAAAACCTCCTCCGCTGCTTGTCACATAAAGAGGCTCAGGAAGCACTCAAAGATGCTCATGATGGTATGTGTGGAGTTCATAAACCTGGTCCAAACTTGGGAATTGACTCTAAAGACTGGGATATTATTGGCCAAAGATAATCGCTGATGCCATCGCTTACACTAATGGATGCCACACCTGTTAGATCCATGGTGACTTCATTTACTAGGCACTAGGACATTTTCTTCCTACAACTTCTTCCTGACCATTTGAGATGTAGGGAATGGACGTGGTTGGTCCTATCAGCCCTCCTTCATCCAAAGAACATCAGTTTATTTTAGCCATAACCGATTACTTCTCCACGTGGGAAGAGGCTATCCCTTTGAGGGAGGTAAAGACATCTGACATGATCAAGTTCATTAAAATCACGTGGTCTACCGCTTTGGTGTGCCACGATGGATTGTCCATGATAATGGGCCTTAGTTCTTCAGTCAAGCATTCCAAAGATTCTGCAACAAGTTCAGGATCCAGAATGTGTCTTCAACGGCATACTATCTAGCCATTAATGGCCTTGCAGAAGCCTTCAATAAGACCATTAGGAAACTTCTTAAGAAATTTGTCTCGAAAAGCTAACGCGACTGGGTCAATAAGCTGAGTGAATGTTTATGGGCTTATCGCACAACAGTGAGAATCCCGATGAAAGCTACACCATTCTCTTTGGTATACGGGTGTGAAGCGGTACTTCCACTAGAAATCTAGATCCCATCTCTACGGTTTCCTTGACAACGGAGATGACAAATGAGGAGAAGACGACTGCGACTTCGGGAGCTGGAAGCTTTAGATGATAAATGCCTGCAAGCTCAATAGTAAATCGAGCTTTATCAAGCCCGAATTTCCAGAGCCTTCATCCAAAAAGTTAAAGAGCAGACTTTCAAGAAAGATGACTTGTTTTAGTTGTTAGAAGACCCATGGTGATGACACATAAGACAAAAGGGAAATTTCAGCTTAAATGGGAAGGACCATTTGTGGTAGAGTTAGTCTACTCGAATGAAGCATATCGCCTTATAACCCCAGACGGCGATACGCTCATGATACCGATCAGCGACAGATTCTTGAAGTACTATTCTTAACAGGATTTTTCTCATGATCAGGTTAACATTACACCTCTGATCAAAACTTTTGGATCCAAGATGTTTGGAAGAGCGCCAAAGAAAAGCTTCTTTCTTCAACGGATCACATTTTGGCCGATCATTGTCGAGCTGACCGAACACTAGTTACATCATAATGCATGATGTAAACATCGAAGAAAGACAAAGTGTGAAAGTTCAATTTTTAGCTTTGTTACTCTTCTCTAGTTTATCTACCAAAATCCAACGCCTCAAAAAGTTAAGGATAAAGAAAAATGTTGGCTTTTAAGTCCAACTAAGTCCTTGACAACGCATCATGCTGAAGGAATAGCATGGTTAGCCCAACTCAAATGGTGGTTGGTAAAGGCAAACCAAATCCGTTGATAGCTGAGGGTTTGCTAAAAATCCTAAGGGACTTGGTCTTGTCTTCCCCTCCAAAATCCCTTACCAATTCTCTCCCATGGAATGATAGGACCACAAAAATGCATGTGTCTATTTCCCCGGCGAAATGAATACAGACTTGTCACGTTAACAGTAAACCTCTGACAAGTCATTTTTCTTAATCCCTAATGGAGTCCGTGGGGTTTGTCAAGTTAATATTACACCTCTGACAATTTATTCTGTTTCTCCACCAAAGTCTCCTACCAAATTCTTCCCATGGAGTGGTGGTCCACGAGCTCAATCACTGCTATATTAACACACACCTCTAATAGTGAAAGTTTCAATACTCCCTAGTGAGTACGGACTTTCACTTGTCGCTCTCTTACATGGAGTCACAATTCTTCAAAATTGTCAAGTTAAAACTACAGCTCTGACATTTCAAACTTCACTTGTCAATTCTCCTCAATAGAATGGCAAGTCCTCAAAGTTACTCATATCGCAAATCAACTCTTATTGTCATGTTAACACTACACCTCTGATAAATTACTGTTAAGTTTAATATCATATCTCTAATAGTGATCAAGTTGCTGCCAAGTTCAATATTAAACCTCTGACAGTTACTTTCCTCAAGCCTTCTTAGACGAGCAATGCTAAGTTTAACATCAAACCTCTAACTTTCAGTTCATTGTAAGTTCAACAATACACCTATAAAAATGACTTCTTTCGAACTTCCGTATCGAAGTCGAGATGATTAGTGCTAAGTTCAAAATTACATCTCTAGCATAACCTCCACTGTCAAGTTTAACACCACCTAAGACAGTGGTGTCTTCAGTTTTTTTTCAAATGAAACTGAAATTCCTGTGGAGTTAAGTTAACAATACACCTCTATCTTACGTCTTTGTCAAGTTAATATCACACTTCTGACAAGATTCAATCCAATCCGTTAAGTTAATATCACACCTCTGATGGTAAAGAAATATTTAGATCCCTGACAGGTCTAGTCTTACTTGTTATTCTCGTCAATAGAATGATAGGTCCACTTAAAATCATTGTTAGGTTGATATCACACCTTTAATATTATTTCTCACTAATCCCCAACTATGTCTTAATGATGAAGACTCAATCACAATCCTCCGCGGAGTGAAAACTTCACTTGTCATTCTCATTTATAGGATGACAAGTCCTTAAAACCTATTCTACTTTTGTCAAGTTTAATATCACACCTCTGACAATAACCTTTTTTAAAATTCCTTAAATGGAATTTTTCAACTTTGACTTGCTAAGATAGAATATTACACTTCTAACAAATCAAAGATAATCGCTTTCACTTGTCTGATTTTCAAGGAAGTCAAGACAAATAAGAAGGCGGGAAAAAGTGTCACTTTTATTGATATTCAAAAATATAAAAGTGATATAAAACGCTCCCTTATCCAATAAGATTGAGTGTTACAACAAAGGAGTATAAAGAAGTCCCTCTTGCTCAGCGAAAGGTTATACTCATTTCTTGAAATGCTAAAGATGCACAAAGTTTGTGTTCTTGACTGTGGCTGGGAACAGCAGATCAACTTCCTCTCCTCTTGAGAACAATGGTATTTGTCGAGGTTAAAATGTAAGGGAACATTCTGATTCCACCTGACTAACTACAGCGAGGGTCTTCACAAGGTCGTATCCTTCGCTTAATGGAAAGCTCTGCCACCAGAAAGTCATGTAATGAGCATGAGTTTTTCGTTGCTGTCACTTCTTTGAATAAGATTGGTGAAGGGAAGATATGAAACCTTACGGGTTAAGTCCTCTTTTCTGTGACCTTCAAATGAGCCATGCTCATTGTGATCAGGGAGAATCTGAGACCTTCTAGTGCATCATGTCCAATAATGTCTTGATGTGTATCGAGAACCGCGCGGATCTTCCTCGCCTTTGGACAAAAGTTCTGATTCCTTAAGTGGTCGCCAATCGAACAAACTGGTCATTTCATGTCTACCTAAATGAACGCGGTAAAGACACTGGAACCAGCACCAACAATATGGCCACAACCTGCAAAAAGGACAACACAATAGTCAGCAACCTGAAAATTGTCAAAGTGTTGAAGCTCAAATGCAAGGTTCACCTCAGAACCACATCTAATTATTAAGTCGCAGAGCTCAGTGAAACCCGTGTCTAAACTCAAAGACGCGAGACTCGCATGAAGTCCGCGTTTGAACCTTCACAGCTTAGAAATTTCTCTAAGTGTTGGAATCAGACGTGAGACTTAGTGAAACCCGTGTCAAACCTCAGAGACGTGAGGTTCACGTGAAGTCTGCATCTGAACTTAACAACTTAGAAAATTCTCTAAGTGTTGGGATTAAACGTAAGGCTCAATGAAGCCCGCGTTCAACAAGCAGACACAGACTCAAGTGATGAAGCAAAGATGCAGGGGTCGTCAAACCTGTGTCTTGCTTACCAGTGCAAAAGTCGCATCTGAAAATCAGACACGGGAGTGAGCCTCGTGTTGGCAGTTCAACTCAGAAGAAGCTTAAGAGTTAAGATAACTCTTTAATGACGGAAACCGATTTGGATGATTTTATTACCTAAAATTGGGGCCTTCTACATAGAGGAACCTCTTATTTGAACCTCTGGAACGACTGCGCTCGAAGAGGAAGCCACAGGCTTAGTCTTTGGGGCCATCTTGATGGTGAATTCTTCAGAGAAGATGAGAAAAAAAAGTAAAAGCTTGAAGCTTGTCTTAAGTCCTTAAGCTCTGGATGTAAAGTTCAAATAGAAAAGAAAAGAGTCTAATGATAACTCTTAAAAGATTGTTGTTTTTTTTATAGACACAGTAATCGGCCAAAATACGCAGCCCGTATCTCGAGACCGATCGTCGCCAAACACGTGGCAACGCTCGCAGAACATGGACCTCACATTTTAAGAGAACAGTGTCTCTACAAGCTCCGCCAGATGCGTTGCAACGCGTCCAGAATGCAGACCTCGCATTTTAAGAGAACAACGTCTCTTTAAGTTCCGCCAGACACGTGGCAACGCACCAGAACGCGAGTCTCACGTTTAATAGAGCCGCATCTCTTCAACAAAGAAAATTCAAGCATCTCCACCTCGAAGTCTGTGTCACTTCAAAAAAGTGAGAGTTATGTCTCCACTTCGAAGATCGCGTCTCTTCAGTATTCTGTGGCTCACGTCTTGACAAAATAAGAGAGTTGTGCCTCTGTTCCTAGCGAGAGCCGTGCCTCTATTCCTAGCGAGAGCCGTCTCAACTTTAAAGCAAGTTCGCGTTTGTAATGCTTAGATCCGCGTTTCTACATCAAGTAAAATGTGCCTCTTCACTTTGAAGAAAATTCGCACCTTGGCAAAACAGTAGAGCCGTGTTGCTTGAATAAAGAGAAGTCCGCGTCCCCATCTCGAAGTCTATGTTACTTCAACAAAGTGAGAGCTGCGTCTTCACTTTGATGTTCACGTCTTCCCAATGAATGAGAGTCGTGTTTCTACTTCAGACGAGGTCTGCGTCTCCAAGGCCACACGACTATCGCGTCTATGATTAATCTACAATTCTGCATTATTATGTCGCATTCTCTCACAGATTTATGAATAAATTGTCGGTCTAAACTGTGTTTTGGTCTTAATTGCAGGTAGATTCAAAGTCCAAGGGCAAAGATGGAATAAGAGCCTAATTCTTCCCAATTTATGGTAATTAATCCCGCATTACTTGGAGGCCAAGCAATGGATTATCTAGAAGATACATCGAATCTAGCCTCCTGTGCTGTCAGACGAATATTCGGGCGAAAGTACCAGAAACGGGATATACCCTGAACATTCTAGAAGCCATACAAACGACGGACCAAAACCAGGGACCTAAGTCCCTGGTATTGCCGCGGATCCGCGGCAATCCTTGCGGGTCCGCGGCAAAGTAGTGGAGCCACACATCGATTTTCGACGCGTGGCCCCGTCTCCTCTTCTGGATGCTTCTGAGGCCTATAAATACTCCTACAATGGCTCAAACCGAGAGCAGTCTTCGTTTTTAGGAGTAGGTCCAGATTTTAGTGTAGTGTAGGTGAGTGTTCTTCATTTCTTATATTTTTCATTTCTTTTTCTTAGATCATTGTAGTAGGGCTGAGTGATTTCTAGAGAGAGAAAGTAAGGGATTGATATAATAGAGAGTGACACTCTATGTAAAGATACTTCCTTTCTCTTCCAATGTAATCTCCTTCATCTTCTACATGATTTCTTGCTAGTTTTTCTTCTCATGGCAATCTAATTACTAACCACTAACCATCTAACTACTTACTTGATAATCCACATGAATCGGGTTGCCTCTACAAGGCCTTGTTCTTGCAAGAGCCATTGATGGCCAAAGATGATGGGTTCTAACATCTAACTTGCTAACCAAGCTAACTCTCTTTTATTTCATGCTCTTTTATTTTATGCTAGTAGTGTAATGAGTGATGCTTGTATTAGCTTGTTCTTGATGCAATGTTTTGAATGTGATGAACCATCCATGAGCCATGCTTTGTACCGTCTCTTGGAGCCAAGGATTGTGATGGCCAGGATCAAAATGTGAGGCAACTATCTCGAAGAGGTTAGCATGGTTAGTGGAGAATTTAGTAGTTAGTAGCCATGAGTTTTCTTTTAGCTTGATTTAGAAATCGTTTTCCAAACTCTTTTCTCATTTTTCTATCGGTGTTTTTACCATCCTTCTTAGTTCAACCTTGTTCCATCTCTTTTTCTATTTTGATTTCTAAACCACGCTTAACTCTTGTTTTCTTCGCCGTTTTTATCACTCTCCTCACCTACCACATTCTGGATTTCCTTTTCTTTTCTTTTCACTTTCTTTTTTATTCTTTCAACAAAGAAGAATTGTTAACATACAATGGGAATAGAAACTGTCAATGCTTCTATCGCCTCCCTTCCCTGTGGATACGACCCGTTAAGCCAATGTTATAACGGAAGTATCGAGGGTACATTAGCACATTCGAGCTTTTACATCGGTTTTACATAAAACACACTTTTGAGTGCTAGTTTCTGTACGCGCCGGAAAAAAGAGAAAGAAGTCTCTACTGTAAAGTTTTCCTTGAATCAGATGAAAAAATTACAACCAAACTGCTTTTCCCTTCCAGTTACAAGGGAGGGAGGATGTTGAGTCTTGAATCCTCCCTTTGTTTAGTGCTGGGTTCTTCGTGTGGCGGTGGAGAGTGAATCTTGTTCTCCGCTGACCGGATGACCGTCGGGATCGTCAGAGAATCTTCTCTTTGGCTGGTAGAGGGAGTAGCAAAGCTTTATCTACCAAAACTCTCAAAGAGAAGGTAGGCAAAGGACAACTCGTACGCAGCGAGCTTGTTGAAGAGTTTAGCTCTCTTTCTCCTGTCTCTGTCTTGTTGTCGTCTGACCAAAGAAAATCCGACCTTCTTTTTCTCCTCCGAAAATCGACCCCTTCTTCAGAGCGACGGGGCTATTTATAGGGGTTCCAGGGTGAACGTGCCCCCTAAAAACGCTCCATAACGAGGGGCTGACCTCCCCGCTATGTGGGCGGCGACTGGCCCCATAACCAGGGCGGTTATAACCGAGACGCGGGTGTCGAGCCCACGCGCCTTGATGTTGAGACGCGGTGTCGAGCCCACGCGCATTGATGTTGAGACGCGGGTGTCGAGCCCACGCGCCTTGAACTTGAAACTCTGCTTTTTAATGGCTTGTCTTTTAGTGATTTTTAGACAGCCTACAGAACCCCCTCCAAAGTTTTCGATATTCCGCAGTTAACTGGGATGGATTTCGAAATACTTTGGACTCTAGCTGAGTTCGCCGTTATGACTGGACTGTTAATGCTCCGGGTTTGATCTTATCTGGAGTTGGTCTTCGTGAGTGTACTGTTGAACTCTTTGAAGCCACCAGAGTTGATCGTGTTGAGTGTCTAGATACACAGTCTAAACCTCCCCGATTGCTTTTAGTCTGTCATGGACGCGCTTTAAGCCAGGAGTGGACGATCGTCTGCTTGTGCCAGTGTACTGTTAAACTGATTTGCAGAAGTAAGGACTGAACGCCAGTTCTTTTTGAAGAGCAGAGATAGTACTGCTTTACAGACGCGACTTTCATGGGGTGCGTCTTTTGGCAAATGAAAAACGCGACTGATCTTCCATAAAGCAGACGCGATGTTCAGCCGGGCTGGAAAGACGCAAACTTCTTAGAGAGACGTGACTTTTTGAATGCATTTATGGCGGTGGTGACGGGGCACGTCCATCGAAGAGACGCGACCGTCGGGTGCGAATCCGTGCCATGTCATGATTGCACTGCCAGTTGGCCTGGGGAACCGACGGGATTTCACCTTTTGGCACGCGGACTTCCCGGTTCATTAAATGATCTGTTCCACGTGTCAAGCGATGACTCGCTGCAGAGTTATGGCGCATGATCTTCGCGAATCATCAAAATGATTTCTTCCACGCGTCAAGCGATGACTCGCTGCAGAACTAATCGAGCCACGCGCCGCGTATCTTCGCGAATCCTTATGCCTATAAATGGCAACAGTCAGAGAGATACCTCTTCTTCTCCGAGCGCATTTGTTTAGAGTTTTTAAGAAAAAGAGTTCTTCTTTCTCTGTTCATCTCCATTACTGGATTCTTAATCACCAATGGCACCTAAGACCAAGCCAACCGCTTCCTCTTCAAGAGCGACCGTCACCGAGGCCCAGAGGGGCGGTTCCTCCGCGCAGGAAGTCCTTTTCCTAGGTATAACGCCGTTTAGGCTTCACCATTACTGGAAGCTCATGGAACCCCAAAAAGATATCTTTTGGAGGAGAACCATTAACACAGAACCGTCAACACAGAAAACAAACCGTGTTTGATTCTCAGACGCGGTCTCAGACGCGGTCTTTGAGTTGATAACCAAGGCGCGGGTTTGATGACCCGGTGCCAGCGAGTCCTGCATTTCGGATTCTTCACTTAGAATATTTCTAATTGTGAAGGGTTCGGACGCGGACTTGAAGATTTTTCATCAGGTGCAGGTTTTTGATGAATCTTGCACCTGAGCCCAAGCATTTAGAGATTTTTCATAAGTTTTGGTTTGCAAAACGCGGATTTGATCTCGCGGGTCTTATGCCTGGATGCGTATTTGCAGGTCTGGACGCGGATTTGATAATTCCTGCGTCCAGTATTTCTTCTGCGTCTGGACGCAGATTCGCAGGTCTGGACTCGGATTTGATAATTCCTGCGTCCAGTATCTCTTCTGCGTCTGGACTATAACACTTAGCATTTTTTTTTCGCTTCTGATAAGGTGTCTGATTAAATGTCCTTTTCTTTTGCAGTACCACACCCTTCTGCCCCACTCGCCAAGAAGCGCCACTTTGGACATGTAGGTGGTGCTGACCATGATCTGGCCTTTGTGCTACGAAGGACAGTACCTGTGACTGCTGACAGGTCGCAGGAGCACCAGAAGAAGCTCTCCAATGTTAATATGATGACCCTTCGGGTGCTTATGACCGATGCAGCATTCACAACGGATGACCGCGTCAAGCTGGAGAAGCCTGCCTTCTTCTTCGGAGATCGTATCGGTGATGGCGGCTATTCCATGTATGATGGAAATTATAGATGGCTCCATCAGATAGGGGATAGAAGATTCTTTCTTCTAGACATGGAGAGGATGTTCCCGCTGTCTTATCTCCAGCACATGTCCGTCCCTCGGAAGATGAAATGGGACGTTTCCCGATACGTCCCTGAGATTACCCTCGGTGACTTGGGCTCCCAGAAGGTATACCGTCATGATGGTCATGATAGGGCGGTTCTCGGCCTGTTCCCCGGGTCGCGCAAGTCTGAGCTCCCAGTTGGAGAGATATCAAAACTCGGCACTACCTTCCTCAACGCGTTTATGAAAGCGGAGGGTGATTTTCCGGTTGAGTTCCGTGCGCCCGGGTGGGTTCATTCCACCGAGAAGTATTGGTGGTGCAGGATGGTGAGCTTCGTCCTTGCCGATCTTGGAGATCTGCTATAGCATGTGGGACTGTACCCAGCAGTCAGGGCCGTGCAGTATGGCATCCCGCCGAGTTCTCAGAACTTCTTCGGGGTCCTGGAGCGTTACAATTCTCTGACGGGGACATTCTTCACCCCGGTCGGAGAGATGGGCCTTGCACTGTACGAGTTGCATGAGGTCTTAGGGCTGGCAACAGGGGATTCTCCCTATGAGGAATATATCCCAGCCACTGAGGAGCTCAACCTTATGAAGAAAGGGTCTCCTCAAATGTACGAGGAAGTGCTATGTCACTTCCATATTTGCGGCCAGATAACCACTTGGAGGTCGGGAGGAATCAAGCAGCTGTCTTGGGCCAGTTACTTGTTCAACAATGTCAATAAGAAAGACCATCCAATAACCCGACTGGCTCCCACTCTGACAAGGAAATTGACGACAGGATCGCCCAGGCTCCTGAAGGCTTCTACACCACGGTTTTGAACGAGGACGGTTTCGAACCTACATGGTCTTCGAAAGCTTTCACCATCAAGCCCGGACCCTATCTCCGATCGAGCATTGTTCGCGGGCTTCTTAATGCTGTGGCTGAAGCGTTGTGTGGTTCCCACGCTATCACATGAAGTCATTGTTGCCGATGTAGTGTACCCGGCGGTGCTCCTGGCCTATGGTAGTCCCATAGCCCTTCTTCCGGCCGTGGCGGCTGGCATTCAGAGCGGGTTGTGGGCGTTAACCCAGGCTTTCTGCGAGGCAGGGAAGGCTGTCGACTCCCATGGCAAGCCGATCCTTGACTCAGAGGGGAAGCCGACGGTGAAGCGCCCCAACCCTCGGATCGAGCTGCCTTACACGTACCTCATGGCTTGGTACGTGATGCACTGCCCTTCCCTGATGACGCCGGTGTCTTGGAGTGAGGGTTTCGCCCCTTTTGTACAGCGGTTGGAGGGTTCGGACTGGCGTAATACTTATATGTATTTCGTCCGGAAGTGCATTTCAGATGCTTCGAACTACCAGCTCAATCGCTGCTTCCCCGAGATCCCTGGTGCATCTTTCGGGGATCTATTTACTGATTTCGCGGGCCCAGATGACTTCACGAGGTTGTCCACGGGGGTCTTCTGGTGGTTGATCAACATTCGGCCCGGATATGTGCTTTTCCGGCAAGGGACTTCATGCACAATCGAGCCGTACATGCCGAATCGTTTCGCCCGACAGTTCGGCTACGATCAACTCTACGTCAGTAATCCCAATGCTCGACTCGCCTTCGAAGGGAACTTGTTCGAAGGTGCTCGGGCTTGGTACTACAGTGTGGCCGGAGGGACGGAAGCAACTTTCCGTCTACCTATCGAGGGATCAAAGTGCCGTATGAGCTTCAGCTTCTGCTCCTAGTACTTCCAAGTCAACCAGACACCATACTTTGTTCCGGAGTATTCATGCATTGAGAGTATCAATGCAAATCTCGAAGCAAGGTCTGAGTCCGGTAAACGCTCGCGAGGCGTCGAGCAGTACCTGAAGGCTCTGAGGGAGGTCGGGAGAAGGCCAAGGGAGGAGCTGCGAGCAACAAGGGTGGAGCCCGACCAACCAGGGCTCGACAGGCGGTGAGCAAGCGTCGTCAAGGCTCTACTGCCACTGCTGAGCCTGCCCCAAAGAAGGTCCGGAGAGACTTGACGGCTGCAGTTTCTCGATCCGCGGACATCCCTTCTGGTGTTGGGGAGCCGAGGGAGGAAGAGGTGGACAAGGATGACACTCCCTTAGTCCATGCCCGCAGGTTACACCGCAGGAGCCTCAGGATTGCAGAGGAAGGGGAGCCTGCTGACAGACCCACCGCCACTGACGAGACCGAGCAGCTCGAGGTCGATATAATGAGCGGATGCGATGTTGAGATTCTGGGGATCTCAGCTCAACCTGAGTCTTCCTCAGCTCAGAGGAGGGATGAGGCACAACAGCCTGGGTCTCCTTCTGTCTTCATCTCCAGTCCTCGGATGGTTGACCCCAGCCCTACCACTGGGGTGTTTAGAGGCAAGGCTCCGGCTACCGAGGCCTCTCACGTTGAACTGTGGTCTTCCTCATCCGTAGAGGAAAGCGATTTTGAGGATGAGGTCGATTATGGTGACGAACCCGCTCCTCCTGATCCGAGCAAATTCTCACACATCTCTGAGGAGATACATGGGTGTGAGCCGGCGACGATGTCACCACCAGCGGTTGCTCCTGCTGAAGGTACTCTTTTCACCTTCTGACCTGATTTCCCTTTTCATTTTGAAGAGGAGGCTTTAACATTCTCCTTTTATGCTACAGGATTGGCTGAGGATACCGAGGCTGCAACCTCCTCGCATATCGAGGAGATGATGCAAGAGTTGACCCAGCCGGAAGGAGTTGAGACTCCAGCTGCCGAGACTTCTGTTCTGCAGGAAGAGGAGACCACCACTGAAGTCAGGGAGACTTCTCCTCTGCAGGGTTCGCCCAAGATTCGACATCTCTGGACCTCCAGCTTGGTAAGGAAGTTTTGATGTCTCGGCTGTTTCTCTTTTTACCATTCGGGCTAATGTTGAGATAACTTACAGAGAGAACTGAGGGGGCCCAGGTAGAGAGTCTGACGGTCAGTGTCCCTCCGGAAGGCCACACGGCCCAAGCCTTGGCTGAGGTTTCCGAGAAGGTCGAGCTCACTACCCTGTCATCGGCTGTGGAGGTTCCTGCAGAAGTGGTACCCCCAGAAGCGCCAGTGGCTGCTCCTGCTCCTGCCGTATCCGTGGTCAGCTCGACTCTTGCACCAACAGAGCCGATCTACATCCCCCACCCCGTGATAGAAAGGGGATCGGGGAGCACTTCGGATGATGATATCATGGAGCTTTTGACACGCCAGGCGGTGCAGCAGTTCCTTACCTCGATGCGAACATGCATCGATTTCGTCCTGACTAGGGGTAGCTCCCTTGACTTCGCCCAGATGTTTCTCGGAAACCAGGTCGAGAACATCAAGTTGGCCGGAGGCCCTTCGCTTGCCCAGGCGAGTCAGCTGCTGGTGGATCAGCTGGGACAGCACCTGAGAGAGCTTCGATCCCTGGAGGATGATGCCAGTTCATCCCACGAAGCCCAAGAAACGCTGAATAGGCTCCTTGTTGCTCAAGAGCAGGAGCGAAGAGAGGTGGAGGAGAAGATCACCGTAGCACTCGTCTTCTTGAACGTGTCCAGGCTGACCACCAAAGGCTGGCGATTGAGTCCGAGGAGTCAGAGACGATCATACAGGCCGCAAAGCAGGCTATCCTTGACTCTCGGGCTGTTATAGCCAGGGCTGAGGCCATAATTGTCTTCAACGAAGAGAGGCTTGCTACCTCTGAAAAGAGGCTAGCGGAGTTAGAGGTTGCCAAGGCGCAAGCTGAAGCGGACCTCTCTGTTCGTTCGTCCAAGCTGGAATCCCTCCGAGTGCAAGCGCAGGGATTTTTGTCGGAAGCGGATCTGCGGGCCCGAGCTCTCATGGAGGTTGAGAAGGTGCGTCAACATAAGATACATCGCCTTAGAGAGCAAATCCGTACTTTGGCGGACCAGGACTTGTAGCTTTCTCTCTCTTTTTTTTTTAAGAAAAGGACACTCTGTTCACTAAGAGTGTTTTGTATTAGCTTTTATCATTTTTGATATAATAAAAGTCTTTGAAGTTTTTGGTTCCACCTCCTTTGATGATTCGACCTCTTGATCATAATCTTTTGATTAACTGACTGTGAATGCTAAACTTAGGTGAGACTAAGTTCTTTAAATGAAACGCGGCGTTTGACCCATAGGATCTTAGGCAGAACTAAGCCCTTTTGATGAGACGCGGCATTGGTTCATAGGGACTTAGGTAGAACTAAGTCCTTTTGATGTGACGCGGCGTCAATTCATGGAGAGACGCGGTCATCAGTTCATAAGAACTCAGATAGAACTAAGTCCTTTTGATGAGACGCAGCGTCAATCCATAGGGAGACGCGGCGGCATCAACTCGCAGAGAGAAACGCGGCTTTGAGTAACGCGAGTCTGTCCTGCCAATGAAGACGCGACTCGAGCGGACGCGAGGGACGCAGCCTTGTGTATTTTCCCCTTAATCTCAGAATGGACTAAGTCCTTTGCTGAGTCCAGTGCTTTCCCTTAAAATGGGCCCTGTTTGCTGAAGGGACGCGATTCTGAGTCACGCGGTCTTTCCTTTGGAACGCAGGTGGACGTCACTCATTCTGAAAAAGGAGACGCGGGTTCCAGGATGTGGTTTTCCCATCTGCGTATCGATGTAACTTTCAGACGTTACATGCGGCCTGACATAAAGATTTTATGAGATCTTTGAACGTCAAGTCTTCACTGACGATTGGGAAACCGGGTCATCCGTTGTTTCCGAAGCAGTTGTCCACGCGTCGGTTCTTCATTGGACTTGGGCGTTAATGCCCTTTAATGTAAAACCGGCGCTGGCGGTTGTAGACCAGCGTCTTCAACGTTTCCCGAAGCGACCCTCCACGCGTCAGCTTCCCATTGGACTTTGACAATCGTGCGGTCATTAAGGCCGACGGTTCCAATTGATGAACCATTAATGACGGTTACCAGGAGCGGCCTATAAATAGGGGCTCGCCTTCTTTAGCAGTCCCAATCTTAGACTATTTTCTCTTTTAAGAGAACGATTGCTCTGAGAACTTTCGCCTTCTTCAGAGTTTCTAACAGGGGTACTGTCTTCATGGATGAAGACGACTCCGGGGAAGAAGATGACCTAGAGCTTTTATGCTTCTGTTTGGTCTCTTCAGGACAAAGTGTCTCTCTGATCACCTTCCATGTCCATACTCTGATGCAGAGAGTTAAACTCTTGACAGAGGCCTCTGCTGGTATGCCGTCCCGACTTGTCGTGATGTTTCTAGTCCACCTAGGTTTGCACTTTGGCATCTCTTGAAGAGGTTGTCATGAAGTCATAGTTGGTGCCTTCCTTCTGGAATTTGCGCCACCGACTTAAACTTCCCTGGACGCAAGTATAGAAGTCTTTGGCACTTGGCGCTGACTTTGCTCATAAAGCTCGCGTTTTAAGGCCACTGACTTGGATGAATTCCAACTCGGGCCGAAGGTTTCAGACCCGAATTTTGCAACCCCTGTTCCCTCAACAGGAAGATGGCAATTTTCGGCGTCTGAGTTCTTTCGCGCCTTGTGTTTTAGGCGCGGGCGCAAAATGAGACCGCGTTTGAATCCTGTGTGTGGCACAGTTTTGTTTCGCGTCGACCGCGTTTGAATCCTGTGTGTGGCACAGTTTTGATTCGCGTCTGCTTCTGTTGACACGGTATTTTGACTCACTGCGCGGGCTCATTCCCGCGTCTGAAGTCTTCGACAATAGCCGCGTCTGTCACTTAATTTTCTTTGTTGAAGTATACTAAGTTCCAGATTTTCTAACCCCCTTGTTTATTCCTTGTAGGTAGGCTTGATTGTCCTTTTTCAGGTTCGCTGGGCCCCTGGAAGAATATTCCGGTCGGCGAACTCGTTCGATGTTCATCTACAAGGGAATATATTATGGTCCTCGTCGTCTACAAGGGAATATATTAGTCCCTGACGAGGACTTAACCCTCGCCAAGGTCTCTTCAGGACCACTGCACCAGTCATGCCTGCTGGCAAGGGATGGTCAGGGTAAGTATGGCGGCGAGGAGGTTACGGTGGATACAGTGGCAGATAGGATCCTCTTCCTCTCCCACTCCAGAAGTGACATCAAGGACACTCCATGTTCGTTGGATGGCCTTCTGGCGAAAGAGATGCTCATGAAGGAAGGGTTGCCTGGCTTTCTGCTGCCACCGGACCTCAAGAACACCATTGCTCTTAGCTTAGTCAGTAGGGCTCTTTCGATGTTTACATCATGCATTATGGTGCGGCCAGCTTCTATTGTCACCACAGTTTGGCGCTTTTCCAACATCGTGCACTTGGAATCAGATGCGGCTTCAAGAGTGAGTACGGCCTCTGAGAGAGAGAGAGGGACTTCTTTGTACTCCTTAATTGTAACACTCAATCTTATTGTATAAGAGAGCATTTTGTATCACTTTCGTATGCCTGGATATAAATAAAAGTGACACTTTTCTTTTTGCCTCTTTCATTGTCTTAAACTTTTTGTCTTCAGTTAGACTCATAGAAGCAAAGAATCTTTGACTTTGTCAAAATTATGATGATAATCTTAATAAGTCAAACTTTGTAGGGAAAGATCCTATTTCGGGAACTCTCACAATACTGTCAGAGGTGTAATATTAACTTGACAGAGATGAAATAATTTTTGGTGGACCTGCCACTTTATAAGAGAAAGTGACAAGTAGAATTGGTACCCCCAGTGAGGGTGAACTTTTATCAAGTGTTTGGGATTAACTTGATTGAGCTCAGCTGGGGATTTGATGGAAACACTGTTGATGGTGTAGTATTAACCTAACAATGTTTTAGGTAGACTTGTTATTCTGTTGAAGAGAATAACAAGTGAGACTAGACTCGTGGGGAATCTAGGAAAGTTTGTTACCGTTAGAGGTGTGATATTAACTTAACGGGTTGAAAGCGGTCTTGTCAGAAGTGTAATGTTAACTTGACAAGAATGTGAGTCAGAGGTGTGATATTAACTTAACTCAGAAGTGTCACTGTCATAGGTGTAATGTTTAACTTGACAGTGAGGGTAATGCTAGAGGTGTAATGTTGAACTTGGCATTGGTCATCTCGGCTTGTATGAGGAAGTCCGAGGGAAAGTCATGGCCATAGGTGTATTGTTTAACTTAGCAATGACTTGATGCTAGAGGTGTAATGTTAACTTAGCATCATCCATTTCAGCTTCGATATGGAAGTCTGAAGAAAAGTGACTGTCAGAGGTGTAATATTAAACCTGACAGAAACCTGATTACTGTTTAGAGGTGTGGTGTTAAACTTTAACAGTAATTTGTCAGAGGTGTAGTATTAACTTGACAAAGATTGACTCATGATAAGAGTAATTTGAGGACCTGTCATTCTATTGGTGAGAATTGACAAGTGGGAATTTGAAGTGCCAGAGGTATAGTGTTAACTTGGCAAATTTGAAAGTTTGATACTCCGTGTAGAGTTGACAAACAAAATTTGTACTCGACAAGGAATATTGAAAAGTTTCCATTACCAGAGGTATAGTGTTAACTTAGTAATGGTTGTATTTTGTAGACCTACCATTCTGTGGATGAGAATTGGTAAGGGATTTTGAGGAAAAAGTGGAGCCAAGTCCACTTAGGATTTTTAGCAAACCCTCAGCTATCAACGGATTTGAGGTGCCTTTACCAACTACCGTTTGAGTTGGGCTAGCCATGCTATTCCCCTCAGCATGATGAGTTGTCGAAGACTTATGTTGGGCTTAGAAGCCAACATTTTCCTCTATCCTTAGCCGTCAGGGGCGTCGGATGTTATAATGAAGAAATTCTTCTTACTTTGATCAGAGGTGTACTTTTAACTTGATCAGCGGAAGAATACCATCTAAGGATAGTATTTCTTCAGGAACCTGCCATTGATCGGCATCATGAGTGTATCGCCATTTGAGGTTATGAGGCGATATGACCCATTTGAGTAGACTGACTCTACTACAAATGGTCATTCCCATTTGGGTTGGAATTTTCCTTTTGTCTTGTGCGTCATTACCATGGGTCTTCTGACGGCTAAGACAAGATCGCCTTTCTTGAAAGTTCGCATTTTAACTTTCTTGTTGAAGGCTCTGGTAATACGAGCTTGGTAGATCTCGATTTGTTGTTGGGCCTGCAGACGTTTATCATCTAAGGCCTCCAGTTCCTGGAGTCGCTGTCGATGCTTTTCCTCTGTTGTCATCTCCGCTGTCAAGGCGACGCGTAGAGATGGAATTTGGATTTCCAGTGGGAGCACGGCTTCACACCCGTATACCAAAGAAAATGGCGTAGCTTTAGTTGGGGTTCGCACAGTTGTGCGGTAAGCCCATAAGCATTCACCCAACTTGTCGTCCCAGTCTCGTTGACTTTTCGAGACGAACTTCTTGAGAAGCTTGCCAATAGTCTTGTTGAAAGCTTCTGCGAGGCCGTTAGCGGCAGGATAGTATGCCGTTGAGGACACACTCTAGATTCTGAACTTAGCGCAGAATCTCTAGAAAGCCTGGCTGATGAACTGAGGTCCATTGTCATGGACAATTCGCCGAGGTATACCGAAACGGTAAATAACGTGATGTTTCACGAACTTGATCACGTTCGACGATTTGACCTCCTTCAAAGGAATGGCCTCAGCCCACTTAGAGAAATAATCGGTTATTGCCAAAATGAACCGATGTCCTTTTGATGATGGTGGGCTGATAGGGCCAACCACATCCATCCCCCACATTTCAAATGGCCAGGTAGAGGTTGTAGAGTGGAGATACCCTGGTGCTTGATGGATGAAATCCCCATGCACTTGACAAGCGTGGCATCTTTTAGCATAGGTGACGGCATCGGCAACCATCTTGGGCCAATAGTAACCCAATCTTTGGAGTCGATGTGCCAGTTTTGGGCCAGGTTGATGGGCTCCACACATACCGTCGTGGGCTTCTCTCAATACCTCTTGGGCTTCTTTTGGTGAGAGGCACCGGAGCAAGATCCCGTCATGCGATCGACGATACAATGTTCGCGTAATCGCATTATAATAGAATTTGGGGTTTTCTTTCGAATGGCAGCCGCCTCTTTGGTGTCTTCAGGCAGAATGTCGTATAAGACGAAATCAATGTAGGGGAATCGCCAGTCTTTAAGCTCTGGACCGGTTGACAATTCCAGTGCTTCTTTGCCTTGACAATCTCCCTTTGACTCCTGATAGCCCTCGAGAGCATTTCTCGGGCAATACAGGTCGTGGCTGTAGACGAATATCTTCTCCATTGCTCCAACTGGAAGAGCTAAGGAGGCCGCGAGGGATGCGAGTGCATCCGCGTGCGCATTTTGCCTGCGCGGTACATGGTCGATGTAGAAGCTTGTAAACCCCTCGGCCATGCGGATAGTTGCGTTGTGGTAGGGTACTAGGTCCTCATGTCTGACTTCGTACTCCCCGCGAACTTGGCTGACGATGAGTTTAGAGTCGCCGTATGCCTCGAGATTTTTAACGCCAATCTCATCGGCGAATTGCATCCCAATCAAAAGAGCGTTGTACTCCGCCACATTGTTGGAACAAGGCTCAGTTAATGAGACAGCTCGGGGAATCACATAATTTTGTGGGGATACGAGTACTACTCCTACCCCCGCTACTACGTGTTCCTTTGGGCTTGTTCTTGATGCACCGTCGAAGAAAAGTTGCCATACTTGACTTTCGAACGATGTCTGAGTCAGGCAGACTTCAGCAACTTCATCTGGTAGATCCTCGTAGACTTTGGCTGCCCTCGGATCTGGGTGCTCAGCAAGGAAATCCGCCACTGTTTGTCCCTTAATGGCCTTTTGTGGTAAAAAGTGCATCTCATATTGGGATAGCAATATGGCCCATTTTGCCAGCCGGCCGTTCAATGATGAAGGCTTAGTCATAAGTAACCTCAGGGGGTTGACTTTTGATATGACGTTTATAGTTTGGCCTACCAGATAGTGTCGCATTTTCTGAATGGCGAACACTAATGCCAAACATTCCTTCTCGATCGGGTTGTACCGATGTTCGGCTCCGATCATTGTTCTACTCAAATAGTAGATTGCTTGCTCTTGTCCGTGATCATTATTCTGAGCTAATAGAGCTCCCAAAGAATGATCCATTGCCCGGACGTACACCAGGAAAGGCTTTCCGGATACCGGAGCTGCAAGGACTGGTAGTTGGGTGAGGTATTGCTTGATTTCCTCGAACGCTTGTTGGCAAGCGTCATCCCAAATGAATGAGACACCCTTCTTCATTAACGTAGCGAAGGGTTGGCATCTTCGGAGAGGTTTGAGATAAACCTGTGGATGTACGCCAATCGTCCCTGCAATCCCCTGAGTTCTTTGAGATTTCTCGGGGGTTGCATCTCCTGGATAGCGCGAACCTTTTCCGGGTCCAAGTGAATTCCGGTGGATGTTACAACAAATCCTAAGAATTTGCCACTGGCCACCCCCAGGAAGGACTTTGTGGGATTCATCTTCAATTGATGAGCCCGCATGATGTCGAAGACCACCTTCAGGTCCGCTATGTGATCACCTTTAGTGCGGCTTTTTACCGCGATGTCATCAACATAACATTCCACCGTTTTGCGTATTTGCTGATGGAAAATGGCGTTCATGGCCCTTTGGTATGTTGCCCCTGCATTTTTCAGTCCGAAGGGCATGACGGTGTAGCAATATACCCCTAGAGGTGTCCTGAAGGAGGTATGCTTTTCGTCATCAGGATACATTTTGATTTGATTGTATCCTGAGAATCCGTCCATGAAGGACATTCGTTCGAATCCACAAGTATTGTCAATCATGACATCTGTGATCGGCAATGGGAATTCGTCCTTGGGGCAGGCCTCGTTTAGATCGCGGAAGTCGATGCAGATTTGGATCTTCCCGTTCTTCTTGGCGACGGGGACGATGTTGGCTACCCAGTCGGGATGTTGTTCTTCCCTGATGAAGTCAGAATCAATAAGTTTTCTGACTTCTGATTGAATTGCCTCCATTATTTCTGGACGAAACCGTCACTGCTGTTGTTTGACAGGCTTTACGTCCGGATTGATGTTGAGGCGGTGCATAGCCACCTGAGGATCGAGTCCCAGCATGTCCTCATAATTTCAGGCGAAGACGTCTATATATTCTTGTACAAGAGATATTAGATCCTTTTTCTCCGAAGGTGACAGGCCGTCACTTATGAAGATGGGCTTAGGGTTAGCCTCATCTCCTAGGTGATCTGAACAACCTTGTCTTCTGTGGGTGGCTCGCGCTGTTCAAAGCGAGTGTCCCAAAGAGCATTTAAATGTTTGATCCAATGATCTGTATCAGATTGGATCTTTTCTTCATTTCCATCTTCCAGGTGGCTTGTCGAAACCATGTTCACTGAAAGTTCCTTGAAGATGTTGCCGACACTGACATCTGACTCCCAAGATGATGTGTCTGAAGAGTAATCGTTGCTCGACGATTCCTGAGAATCGGAGGCTGATGGGACCGGAGTTGATACATAGCCCAACCCCCGGCGCGTCCGATGATAATAATCGGGGGCCTTCCCTTTCGGCACAAAGGATCGAAGCAGCGTCCTCCTTCCTTTGCCGAAGTTTAACCCGGGTCTGTTGGTCAGGTCGTACCCCATGCATCTCATCATATTGAGTGCTTTTGGTTCATAATGACCGAACTGAGGGGATTCCTCCTCGCCTTTCGATTCTTCGCGGGGCGTTGGTTCAGACGAGATTTGCCCAAAAAATTGGTTTTTGGCCTTTCCGTCTTGCTGGAACCATAAATATAGATTCTTGCGCATTACCATTATCTTGGTACGTCTCGAAGGACGACTTCACTGGTACATGCAACGATGTCAAAGCATCTATTGCCGACCAGGGGTCATCGTCTACTTCGGTGCTAGTGTCTGATGGTACTGAATCAGAAGCAAACACAGAAAATATGCAAAATCTAAATCTTCATTAATATACCAACCGCCTACATCGTCGGTGGTATTATCAACATCGAGCTTATTAGTGCTCTTTACAAGTGGTTCTAACTCCCACAGGCACTCTTCTTTCTCGGGCTCGGTGTCAGCTTCGTTACCAGAGTCTGGCTCCTCTGGTCGCGGGACTTCATCCGTCTCCACCGGATCTTGGTACAGCAAAGAGTCGGTGAAATAATTCTCGACCCCTTTGAACGGATACCTTTCGGCAATCAACGTCTGCACCTTTCCACTCCCGTCAATGTATTTCATGACTTGGTGGAGAGTGGAGGGAACGATGGAGTTGCGGTGAATCCACGGTCGTCCCAGCAATAGATTGTAGGAAGTGTCGGCGTCGATGATGTAGCATGTCACTTCCGACTTGAGGCTTCCAATCTGGCATTTGAGCTTGATTTTCCCCATCGGACGGGTCTGGTTGGCATTGAACCCATAGATAGTTGTCTGAGTAGGGCTCAAATGATGAGTGGGAATGCCCAGATGTTGCATGACCCGGCGAGGCATGATGCTCAACGCGGACCCTGGATCTACCTGAATGCGGTTCACCTCAGACGATCCAATATACCCTGTGAAATACAGGGGTCGATCATGCTTCCCTTTAACCTGCATATCATCTACTGTGAAGGTAATGCAGGGAGCATTTGGGGAGGTGTGGAGGCAATCCTCTACATCTTCCTCCTTCGGCACCTGGGTCATGAAGACCTCAGCATTTGCCAGAGCTTCTTGTAGAGCTTCTCTGGTCGACTTTGATAGTCTAAGAAGTTCATACAAGGTAATGCGTGCCGGGATGTTGGCTAGTTGAGCCAGGACATCAAAGCGGTAAGGTGTCGTGGATCCTTCCGCCATACCTTTCGAAAGAACTCGAGAAAACCGAGTTTCTTTCTGTTTCTCCACAGGTTATCTTGTGGAGGGCTTGGTTAGTTCTGCAGCTGGTTGTGGAGGGACTACCGCCATCTCGCCATACTGCTTCAAGTACGGCTGTCCCGAACGGGTTCCCGCCATCGGTTGGTCGGGCTCTACGGCCAAGACTATTGTTTCTTCCTCTGAGTCAGTTAACGAGGGAACATCAGTCTCGGCTTCTCGAGAGGAGGCACCCACCACATTGCAGGATGAGGCCTTTGCCTTGCCTTTAGATTTTCTGTTGGTCACAGTAGTCCATTGCTGTTCATTGACAAGGTCAGGGTGGACCCACATGGTTTCCCCTTGAGGTGTAGGAACGGGTACCAAGCCTTTCGCTTGCTGCTGGTGAGGGTCTGTGTTGACCACTCTCAGCTCTCCTCTTGGGATAGGGACTACTCCAGAGGGTGTCGGGGGTTGTCTTCCGAACTGGAGAACTGACGTCACATTAGCCGTCACCTTCTTCTGCTCTGGTCGGAGTTTCAACACCTCCGCGTCAATCAGAGCTTGAAGGATGTCCTTGAAGACATAGCAGCTTTTGGTAGGGTGCCCCAGCATCCTGTGATACAAGCAATAGGTGGGATTATCGGTCTTGCCGACTTCCTCGGGGCGCCGAGCTTCAGGGAGCTTCAGTCGGTTGCTCTTGTTGAGTAGTTTAAAGAGCGAATCGACATGTTCCTCCTTGAAGGAATATTGCTTGTTGGCACGTGGCTGGCTTGAAGAGCCACTCGCCTTGCCTGATTGAGGTTTGGCGGGAGATTTGGTCTCCGTTGCTAAATTATCCTTCCGCTTTGTTTGGAGGGATGTGTCTGGCGTACGCCTTGTCGACCTTTCCGCCTAGGCTTACCTTCCTCCGCTCTGACGCGGGCGACAATCTCCTCAGCCTGTTCACCTTGTTGGACTAATTGCTTCCAGGTGCGGCTTTCAGCAACTCCTATTTGAGTAAGGAGTGAGGTTTGGAGATTGTGGCGGCATGTTTTCACCAGGGTGGCCTGGGTCATACCGCTTGGACACCGGAGTGCCACGTTCCGAAACCTTTCCACGAAAGACTTAATGGACTCTCTCTTTCGCTGTTTAGTAGCCAAAAGGGTGGGCATCGTGACTTCCGAGTCATCTTCGAAGAAGCGTGTTAAGAACAGCTTCTCCAAATCGCCCCAGTTCTTGATAGAACCTTCTGGGAGCTTCATGAACCATTCAAAGGCCAACCCTTTCAGGGTGCTGATGAACAGACGCGCCAGGATGGCATCATTATCTACTACATTCCCAGTTTGGGATTTAAAGTAGTAGATGTGCTGATTGGGTGACCCCTTCCCATCAAAGGCTTGGAGAGTTGGAGCTTTGAACTTGGGAGGGTATGGAACTAAGTCCCACTCAGCCGGATAGGGCCGGACCACTCCTACTTCTTGGAGGTCTTTGCGATTGGCAAGGGCCTCGAGGCGTCGCTCCAGTTGACTCATTCTTTTAGCATGAGCCTTCCCCGGGCCTTGGTCGCCCTTTACTTGCGACGAGGACTTGGACGAGCCGGAAGTAGATCGCCGCGTCTCCTCAGAAGGTTCGGAAGATGAACTTTCTCCCTTTCTCCCTTTGCCCTTTGACTTTTTAGGAGGAGACCTCCTCCTGTCTTCGAGCAGCTGTGCAATTTCCTGCTTAAGGGAGTTGATAGATTCCTACTGAGAAAGAATCATATCCATTTGTGCCTTCTGATCTGCTCTAAACGTTTAGCCGTCTCCTCGGAGTGCCTGTCATGTAGGCAGAGGTCTCCTTCTCGACGGAAGAGTTCGAAGCCCTCGATTCTGCTACGGTGGAGTGAGAATCATTCACTTTAATGCCATGGGCTAAGGCATTATAGTCAATTGGGGGAATAGCCCCAGTCCGGGTGCGAGTGTGTTGATACACCCCTTCCGGTTCAGAGTCAGACTCATCTGAGCTGACTGCAGGTTGTTTTTCCTTGCTCCTGCTTGTCATATTCGCAGTGAGCTCCGGGTACTCAACGTCAGAGAAGGTTCTCCTTCTGTGGGAGCGTCTTCTTTTAGCTGACGGGGGAATCAGGGTCAGCTGTCTGACTAAGGACTGCTGATGTACGCCTGATCCGCAACGGCACTCAGAGAGCATATGGATGAGCCGTTGGCAGCAACACGACGAAGTGGCCTGATTGGCACTTCTTTTCTTCGTCAAATAATCCCTCAAGTCCATGGGAGGGGGATTGAAAAGATTAGCCTCGCAACGTCGAAGACGGGAGGCATCCATGTGCTGTACAGCCTGGACGCAGGCTTCAGGGACGTGGTTCTCGCGCTGCAGCTGTTCAGCGCGCGTCTAGCGTCTCTGTTGAGACAAGACGCGCCTGTCGCGTTGCTGCTTGGTGTGTCAGGGCAGAGACACTTAAGAGAGAGTGGCTGCTGGGCCCCACGTCTATAGGCGCGTGCCTCTTGTGCTTGACAAGGCGCAGAGGCTTCACCTTGGCGTTTGGTGAGTTGGTCCTCAGAGGACCTAACTGAAGGAATCTCGCGTTTGGGCCGCCAAACGCGGACTTCGCGGGGCGCGAGCAAGGCGCCAGTTTGTATGCTGCGTCCAGCCTCAGTCAGACAACTAGAGGTTCCAACTTGCAGCTGACGCGCACGTCTCCTCTGTCGACGCTCAGCGTTCCGGTTGCGTCGCGGAGGTGGAGAGAGACCAACAACATCCTGATGCTGAACATCAGAGATTTTAACCACGCGGGTCTCCTGAGAGACGCTGACGCGGGTGTTCTGTGCGACGCGGTTGGTCGCAAAGGCAGTTGTGCCTGGGACCACGCGGGCCTTCTGAGAGGCGTTGGCGCGTGTACCTTGCTTGGCACAATTTGCAGCAGAGCGCCCGAGAGAGTCCACAGATCGGGCCTCGGGGCCATTCCCCGTCGAGACCCAGCGGCAGACGCGGGTCTTTGGGCTCGCTCTTGGAGCCGGAAGAGAGAAACTCTTCGTACTTCGCCTGGTCGAACTCGACAATGAGCGATTCGACCATCTTCCCCTTACGGAGGACGTCATCCTGCGTCACGATTTGCTCATCAGTGACAAATGTAGTCCCCAGCGGAGTCGCCATCTCTTGTACGCGCCGAAAAAAAGAGAAAGAAGTCTCTACTGTAAAGTTTTCCTTGAATCAGATGAAAAAATTACAACAAACTACTTTTCCCTTCCAGTTACAAGGGAGGGAGGATGTTGAGTCTTGAATCCTCCCTTTGTTTAGTGTTGGGTTCTTCGTGTGGCGGTGGAGAGTGAATCTTGTTCTCCGTTGACCGGATGACCGTCAGGATCGTCAGGGAATCTTCTCTTTGGCTGGTAGAGGGAGTAGCACAGCTCTATCTACCAAAACTCTCAAAGAGAAGGTAGGCAAAGGACAACTCGTACGCAGCGAGCTTGTTGAAGAGTTTAGCTCTCTTTCTCCTGTCTCTGTCTTGTTGTCGTCTGACCAAAGAAAATCCGACCTTCTTTTTCTCCTCCGAAAATCGACCCCTTCTTCATAGCGACGGGGCTATTTATAGGGGTTCCAGGGTGAACGTGCCCCCTAAAAACGCTTCACAACGAGGGGCTGACCTCCCCGCTATGTGGGCGGCGACTGGCCCCATAACCAGGGCGGTTATAACCGAGACGCGGGTGTCGAGCCCACGCGCCTTGATGTTGAGACGCGGGTGTCGAGCCCACGCGCCTTGATGTTGAGACGCGGGTGTCGAGCCCACGCGCCTTGAACTTGAAACTCTGTTTTTTAATGGCTTGTCTTTTAGTGATTTTTAGACAGCCTATAGTTTCCCGTCGATCAAAATTTGGCGCCGTTGCCGGGAAGGGAATGGTTTTGTTTTCACGTTTTTGTTAACATTGTCTTCTCTGTTTTGGTGTGCAGGGCAATATTACAGGTGCTTAACATTGCAGAATAAACCCTAACTTTGCATCTCCCTGCTCTAGAAAGCAGGGCCCCAGATTCTGAAACAAAGCCGCGCAACCGCGACATTTGCCACGCAAACGCGACAGTGTTGTGAAAATTGTATATCGTGTTGTTCTGGGATGTGTGAATTATAATAGCTTGTGGATTTGTACTGCTATATTTCTTGCTTAGATTGCCTACACACCATAATAAAATAAAGAACTAAAATACGGAATTTGACGCTTTTAAAACGGTTTAGATATTTGCATTTAGGCACTTGTCAATTCAATTCCAATATTCTGTATTTTGTTCTGATTGTTGTGTTTGGATGGAGATGTACATATGGCATTGCATATAGCATAGGACAAACACGTAGGTGATTTATCGCTTTGTGTTACATTCTTGTCTATATGCACACTTGCACGAATTGAACTTAAGGGCAAACTCCAAACAAGATAAGGTGGGATTTTCCCTTCCTTAGCCCAAAAATCATCTCCCCACTCACACAACCCAAGCCCTAATAAAATTTGAATAGACGTTGGCCCCTAGGGACATCTAGGTTTAGGTCAACCCTCCTATAGGCTTGGTTTTGATTTTTCTTTTCTTTTTGTTTGTTGTTTGATTTTTTCTTTTAGTTTGTGATTGTTTGTGAAATGGCATTCAACAAAAATAATTCTTTCAATCCGAACATGAATCCATATTTCACACCGACTTCATTCTATTCGGATAATTCCAACCCGGCGTTTTACAATATGCACCAACCACATACACCGGGTTGGCCTTATCCGAATCAATACAACCCATACCCACATTCTTATGACTATAATTTCCAAAATAATTTCAACTCTTCACAGAGTCAATGGGGGTTCACGCACCCCGAGTCAAATTTTCAACCTCCTTGTCCACCATATTCACCTTGTCCACAATACTCATTTTCCGAGTTCACTTCCTATATTCCTTTTTCTGGACCTCCCATTGAAGAAAAATCTGAGTTCCAAAAGAGGGTAGAAGCCAATATACAAGAGAATGAGCAACAATTTCAAGAAATATTGGCTTCTTTAAACATATTCAAGAGTCTTACTCAGTTCCATCTCCTCATAATGAACAACCATCTGTCCTGGAAACGAGTAAAGAATTCTTGTGTGAGTCCAAGTTTCAATCTCAACACATTTTTGACTCATATTCTTCACAAAATTTTCAAAACCAAGATTCTTATACTCCCATTCTAGAGCAACCACTTGGAGATACATCAAGTCTAGAAAAGAGTATAGAAATCTTGCAGGAGTCTCTGTTACAATATCAAAAATCACATGCTGAGTCTGTCAATAGGGTGGAAGAATATTGAGTCAATTGGTTAACATTTATAGGAATGAGGAAACTCTATCTTATCAACTTTTGACCAATTCAGCTATGCCAAACTCTATTGATATGACTCAAGACTCTTGTCATTTTGGAAATCAAGATTCAATTTCAGCACACCCACCTGAACTTGTCCAAACTTCAAATCCCATTGACATTTTGGTAAGTTATCCTTTTCCTGAAATTGAACTTGAGCATGATATGATCATGAACATCAAATTAGTGATTCAATTCTACTTCCTGATTCAATTATGACTCCAGTATCTTCACCTGATTGCAATCCTTTTCCCGAGTCAGTATTGGATCCTGTACCAATCCATTGTGAAATTGAATCACCAATATCTTATGATGATCATATTGAACTTGACCAATTTCATACTTTTGAAAGTCCCATTGATAAATTGGCAAGTTCTCATTTTTGTGGAATTGAACTCAATGAGGAATGTGACTTTGACTCTCAAATTTGTGATTCAGTTCAAATTCCTGAATCATTATTGACTCCTGTTTTGTTACCCAATTTGAGCAACATTTTAGAGTCAGTTTTGATTCCCATACCTGTCATTCCTGAACTTGAATCACCAATCATAGATAGTCACATTCCATCATGGGGAAATGATTGTGGACTTGAGCTTCATTTTCTTGATTTGGACCCACTTCCTGAACCGATCTCGACTCCCGAACCTTTACTTGACTTGAGTCATTTTTCTGAGTCGATATTAGTTCCTATATTTCCTGAGTCCAAATCAATCATTCCATTCTGGGAAAAGGTTTTTGAAAAATTTGACTCTGAAATTATTTTGAAAATTTGGAAATTAGATGGGGTAAAACTGTTAATAAAATCATGCATACATCTTTTTAGTGGGTTGTATCATGGAGGTTTCTGGTGGTTTCCTCCGGACTCCACGCAAGAATGATTGGGCCGCCTTTCGTGGACCAATCAGACCGCCACCGGAACCACCACCTTGAGGTAATTTTTTCTTCCCTCTCTATTTATTTCATGCATACATATATACGATGCATTGAGGACAATGCATGAGATAAGTGTCGGGGAGGGTTTACTAACTTAGAGTTTTTTAGATTTTCTTTCTTTTACACTTCTTTTAGGATACTTTTAGAAATCTTCTCTTTTGTATAGAAATTTTTCTCTTCTTTAAAAAACTTTTTGAAATAAGAGACAAAGTTTTGATCTATTTTTAAGAAAATTAAGATGATCTTAGAAATTAAGGAAGCCTTAATTATGACATCTTAAACCTAGTTGAAATAATAGATCTTGTTTAAAATTATAGGCTAAGTAAGATAAATTGGAGAGATATTTTTATCTTGAATTTTTTGCCTTAGATAGTATGCACTTCACACTTACACATTTTTTGGGATAGAAACAATGACCAAAAATGCCATAAATATATATATATATATATATATATATATAATATATATATATATATATATATATATATATATAAACATCACTTATTAAGCTGGATAACTATGCCTCAAGAAGCATGATTATTCACGCCTAACGGTGATCAAAAGAATAATAATCCCCCTGAGTTTTGTGGCCTTGTTTACTTGAGTCCTTAAACCCGAGGGATGTTTTCTCATCTGATGCCTTAGGACCATCTGGTTTGGGAGTCATCAGTTATAGGCTCGCTACATGGGTGAACTAGAAAGCCTAAGAAAACTAAGGGAAGAAAAAGAAAAATATATATATATTAATAAATGGCTTGATGGTTAGAGTTGAAATCCCAAAATCTTCACTATCACAAAGTGCATATTATTTAGGTTTTTATAAGATATAAAATATTCAATCAAATTTTGAATTCTTACCTTAATTGAAGACAAGATCTTGCATGAGACTAAGTTTAAGAAAGAATGATTTTTGGTGGACTTATGACCTTAGATCGCTTATATTTTTGCAAAAATATTTCATAAACTTGTCTCTCTTTCAAAATGCGTTTTCAAAATACTAACATTTGTCTTCTTTCTTTACGGATTTTGTGGGTACAATCCACTGAAAACCCTCAGGAGACAACACTCCTCCTCTAGGGTAACCTAGAGGTTTAACGGCTTGTTGCACACCCTCAGTGCAATCGCATCACCTGCGAAAGTGGTGGAATAACCTTTGTAGTATAGTTTTTTTTTTCTTGTTTTGCTCGGGACGAGCAAAAGAATAAGTGTGGGGGTTGATTAGTCTACAATTCTGCATTATTATGTCGCATTTCTCACAGATTTATGAATAAATTGTTGGTCTAAACTGTGTTTTGGTCTTAATTGCAGGTAGATCCAAAGTCCAAGGGCAAAGATGGAATAAGAGCCTAATTCTTCCCAATTTATGGTAATTAATCCCACTTTACTTGGAGGCCAAGCAATGGATTATCTAGAAGATACATCGAATCTAGCCTCCTGCGCTGTCAGACGAATATTCGGGCGAAAGTACCAGAAACGGGATATACCCTGAACATTCTTGAAGCCAGACGAAGCGACGGACCAAAAGGGACCTAAGTCCCTGGTATTACCGCGGATCCGCGGCAATCCTTGCGGATCGGCAAAGTAGTGGAGCCACGCGTTGATTTTCGACGCGTGGCCCCGTCTCGTCTTCTGGATGCTTCTGAGGCCTATAAATACCCCTGCAATGGCCCAAACCGAGAGCAGTCTTCGTTTTTAGGAGTAGGTCCAGATTTTAGTGTAGTGTAGGTGAGTGTTCTTCATTTCTTGTATTTTTCATTTCTTTTTCTTAGATCATTGTAGTAGGGCTGAGTGATTTCTAGAGAGAGAAAGCAAGGGATTGATGTAATAGAGAGTGACACTCTATGTAAAGATGCCTCCTTTCTCTTCCAATGTAATCTCCTTCACCTTCTACATGATTTCTTACTAGTTTTTCTTTTCATGGCAATCTAACTACTAACCACTAACCATCTAACCACTTACTTGATAATCCACATGAATCGGGTTGCCTCTACAAGGCCTTGTTCTTGCAAGAGCCATTGATGGCCAAAGATGATGGGTTCTAACATCTAACTTGCTAACTTGCTAACTTGCTAACCAAGCTAACTCTCTTTTATTTCATGCTCTTTTATTTCATGCTAGTAGTGTAATGAGTGATGCTTGTATTAACTTGTTCTTGATGCAATGTTTTGAATGTGATGAACCATCCATGAGCCATGCTTTCTACCGTCTCTTGGAGCCAAGGATTGTGTTGGCCAAGGATCAAAATGTGAGGCAACTATCTCGAAGAGGTTAGCATGACTAGTGGAGCATTTTGTAGTTAGTAGCCATGAGTTTTCTTTTAGCTTGATTTAGAAATCGTTTTCCAAACTCTTTTCTCATTTTTCTATCGGTGTTTTTACCATCCTTCTTAGTTCAACCTTGTTCCATCTCTTTTTCTATTTTGATTTCCAAACCACGCTTCACTCTTGTTTTCTTCGCCGTTTTCATCACTCTCCTCACCTACCAGATTCTAGATTTCCTTTTCTTTTCTTTCTTTTCACTTTCTTTTTCATTCTTTCAACAAAGAAGAATTGTTAACATACAACGGGAATAGAAACTGTCAATACTTCTATCGCCTCCCTTCCCTGTGGATACGACCCGTTAAGCCAATGCTATAACGGAAGTATCGAGGGTACATTAGCACATTCGAGCTTTTACATCGGTTTTACATAAAACACACTTTGAGTGCTAGTTTCCCCGTCGATCAGTCTACAAGACCTGTGTTCAGTCTTTACTTCTGCAATCAGTTCAAACTGTATACTGGTAAAAGCAGTTGGCAATTTTTTCCGGTTCAATAGTACACCGACAACCAGTTTAGAGTACCTAAAAGGTCTGGATTGCGCATCTGGACACTCACGATGATCATCTCTGGTGATTTAAAAATTTTAACAGTACACTCACGAAGATCAAATCCAAACAACATCGAGCTCAAGTATCTCAGAAGATTTCCAGTCCAGTCTTGAGAGCTTGCTGCAAACAGAAAGTTCCAAAGTGTTTTGAAACCTGTCCCAGTCAACCGCGGAGTTTCGAAAACTTTGGAGGGGTTCTGTAGACTGTTTAAAAATCACTGAAAACAAGTCATCAGATAACAGAGTCCATGTTTCAGACATGAGGCTAATCAAAGCTACTCGTGCAAAGGCAAAACGCAGGGCTCGAAGCTCGTGTCCCAACACCATTGCAATGCCAAGACGCGAGCTCAAAGCCCGCGTCTCAGTACCACTTGAAGCCCGCGTCAGAGTTTGAACCCCGCGTCTCACACGCGAAACTCGATACAGAGTTTGAAGCTCGCATTTCAATACCACCGCGACACCCAAACGCGTAGCTCAAGACTCGCGTCCAGCGTTACCTCAACGGCTAAACGCAGGGCTCAAGCCCGCGTTCCAACTGTAAAGGAGCCCTAGGTCTCAGTTATAACTACCCCCGTTACTGGGTCAAGTACTGCCCACGTAATGAGAGGAGTTAACCCCCATTATGGATGATTTTTATGAGATAGTTTTACTCCTGAAACCTCTATAAATAGCTCAGTTTTCTATTGAAAAGGGTCAGAATTTTCAGCTGAGGAATACTTATAAACGGTTAAACTCTTCTACTAACTTGCTGAGTTCAAGTTTTTGTCTAAGTTTTTTTGAGATTTCATTAGATAGAAGATGTGTCACTCCATCAGTGATCCTAAGAGAAGATTTTCAGAAGAGCTTGACGTTCACCCGGTCAACAGAAAATAAGAATCACTTTCCACCGCTACGCAAAGAACCCAGCCTTAAATAAAGAGAAGATCTGAGTTTGAGTGTCTTCTCTCTCTTATAGTTGAAATTTTGAGCTGCTGTAACTTTTCATTAATTCAAGAAAATTTTGCAATATACTTTCAACTTTCCTCCTCGAACAGTACGCTTCTGCGCTTGACATGTGGATGCACGTGATTAGTTTAAAAAAAGGAGGTGACTGGAGTGAATAAAATTATAGAGCTGAGGTTTTTCTTATTACGAATTTACACAGGGAGTTGTAGCGAATCCCTCTTTATTTAATCCACCTATGATTACCTCTGATATCCCTTCAAGCAAAATAAACAATCACACACAAAATACCTGGGATCCAATGACACGGAGGTAATAGATTTTAATGGTTCAAGATATGTCTCCAACAATACACATGAGATATGAATCTTCTCTGAAAGAGGGTGGTAGTGAAATGATTTTTTTTTTTTTTTTTTTTTTGGAGGGGTGGGGGGGGGGGTGTGGAATCAACCAGTATATTATCAGGTATATATAATGCCCCAACAAGATATAAATGTATCATTTTGCAAGTGTTTCAGCTAGGACCACCCCCTCTTCTTTAAAGGACCCCCTTTGTGTTTTGGCCCTTCAAAGAGGAGGTAAATTAAATGAACACATCATCATCATCATTACAACACTTGCAGAATGAGTAGGATGCAAGTCAAGGTCGCTGCAACTAATAATGAGACTTGTTGAAGCAATGGTCTTATCACTGCATCTCCTGTGGCTAGCTCTGCAAGCCAAGAGTCTACTTCCAACGTCACCCCTTGTTCTCCTCTCCTGTTGTTGTTGATTTTGGTTGAGGGTAATTGCCTGTGGGATCTGTTTCTCAATGACTTTTGACTGTAATTTCGTCACAAAAGTGATTAGTTAATTATATAAAAAATAAATACAAATAACATTACTTTTCTTTTCTTTTCTCTCTTTTATTGTATCATGTCTCGGCTCTTTTCTGAACCTCACTTGAAAAAAGAACCAAAAAGTCTAAAAGTATATTTTTTTTCCCCTCGTTAATAGAATTCCAACTTGTCAGAAAAGAAAAAGAAATCACTACAGAATATAATACCTTAAATTAAAATAAAAAGAAAAAGAAAAATAAAATTCATGCACCTCGTGGTTGAGTCCGGGCAAAAGGTGACGGTATAATCCCCGCCGGTACACGTAAACGTACTCGTGGCGTCATCATACGCGTAACTATACGATCTCGGACACGCCAACTTGAACATCTCGGAGTAAACCGACGGCCGACACGTAGCCGGACTTGCGTAAGCCCCGCTACAGCAGAACTCCGGCTTCCCGAACGCCTCACACACGCTGCGGCACGCTTCCCCTTCCGCTGCCCCACTTTCAACTCGGCCGGACACCTCCGGTTCAAGTCGACCGCGCACCCGGTCGAGCCGCACCCGGCCGAACCGGACTCGACCACCATGGGCAGATTGTACCCGTCCACCAAGCTGACGTCATAAAAGTCCTTGCCGGACGCGGGGCCCGCCAGGGAGAACTCCGCCAGCGTGGCGGGCGGGGCGGCGCCAGCCCCGTTGCATTCGACTGGCCCGTACCGCAGTCGCCGGTCGAGCACGAGCCACGGCCGGTCGAGTCGAAGTTGCACCCGGTTCGGGCCCAGAATCGGCCCGACCACACCGTGGGGGCCTGCAAGGAGCGAGCCTGGCCCGGCTGGAGATCGAACCCGGTCGGGTTCAGTGGTGGGCCGCCGGCATTGGTGAGAGTACCGGGCCAGATTGTGGTGTCACACTTGTTAACAAAGGTGAATGTGGTGCCATGAATTGTAGTGGAGAGAGAGAGGAGGAAGAGGAGAGAGAAGAAGGGAGCAGCCATTGATGGGAGGAGAGAGAGACCACCCATAAATAGTGCAGGAGGGAGGGAGGGAGGGATCTAGAGAGTGGGAGTGGGTTGGAATTTATAATTGGGAGGAGAGGAGAGTGCTTTTGATTTTTGATTATGTTAGCCTCTTTTGCTTTAGTGATGCTCATGCTCTCAATTTGGGTCCCCATGTTGATTTGTTGCCTTTTGCAAATATATTTTTAATATAATTTCTTTTTCTAGTTTGCAAGAGGATGAAGTATCGGCTCTTGATTTAAGTTGGTGAGAAAAGTTTAGGGAGGGTGAGGGGTGAG